>JASVER010000084.1:1478429-1694067 GCA_030449065.1 Oceanodroma leucorhoa | reverse complement strand
CGTGTGGATGAGGTGCTTCAGGACATGGTTTAGTGGGCATGGGTACTGGGTTGATGGTTGGACTCGATGATCTTAGAGGTCTTTTCCAACCTTAATGATTCTATGATTCTATGATTCTATGATTCTAATAACAGAACTTACATACACTTCCAATGAGAAAAAATGAGTTTGTTATGCTGCCTTCCAATTCACATCAGTCTCAGTTGTCTGAACATCCTTACAGAAGGGGTGAGGGTTAGGAGACAAGGAAATGGTAACTCCTTCCCAATATATAAGAAAGGATTAGAAAGGAATGTTTATAAATGTAGCTTTTCAGTTATAGTTTAAAGGACAAATTACCTTAGAATGCTGTACTAAAGCTTGCAAGCAAAAGAGTTCCACTGTCTCTGAAGGGATTTTACTCAATGTCTCACAATATGGAAGTCCATTTCCTCCAAAACACCATAAGCCTCCCTGAAATGAGAATCAGTAAAAATTATACCACATTCCAAATGGCTACATAAAATCAGCATTTCTAAACTAAAACGTTAAGTGTGTAATGATCTATAGAAATTGCTATAAAGAGTGCACAGCATGCATGCATTTTTCAAAATGTACAAATTACACAACAGCACACCATAAAAATATCTACTGTTTTTAACTGAAAATATTAAATAGATTTTCAGTCAGTAGTCTCCATAGTCTATGAACTTCAAAACATACAATAAAGGGGGAAAATCCAGGATTTTCATTTTGTTAATGAATGTCTTCTTTTAAGATCGTTTGCTTAAGCATAAAAAAGCAAGAATCAGACTGCATCTAGACTTCCATAGTTGCAAAAATGAGAAGAGGAGGAAAAAAGGTCTTCAGCACTTAGCATAGCCTCTGACAACCAGTCTCTCTCAATCATGCAGCAGGAAGACCACCATAACCTCAATAAAGAACAGTTTTCTAGAACAGTGTGATTATCAAAATGCCTCCATGTGTGGTGCCTTAGCAAAGCTCCCTATGTAGCAAGAGCTCCAGCTGTGAAAACAATAAAGGAGTCACAGTGTAAAAATATTACACATAATTGTGTCATAGGAAATAAAGAGTTATTACACTCTGAAATCTCTAAATAACACCTGTTAGGCATCATTATTAAAATATGACAGTAATTTTTATTATTGTATCTTACAAAAAATAACAATCACCGATTAAAAAAGTCACAACTTAAAAAAAATGCACAAGAGATAGTGGATGACACTGGCATTACAATTATTATTTTTAAGCAATAACTGCACTTTAAAAGATGTTCCTAAAGCCACTTAGGAAGTTGTTGGAGAGACAAAGTTGAAGAATTCCTAGTTTCCAAGTCCAAACAGACCACTAGACTATTCCAATTCTGCTTTTGGCAACTGAGACCTGTTACAGAAAGGCATTTCCATGTGATGTAAGTTTACTATTTAAGGTGTGCTAAAAACTTATCTCAGCAGCGAAAGAACACTCAAACAACGGTAAGATGAAATGTGGAAAAAATCGTTTTATGAGCACTGCAAGGGGAAGGAAATGTTCTGGACAAAATGACGCAATATCTGCTTTATGGGAAGGCTTGTAAGTAAAGATATAATCTTTCACTAGACCAACTAGTACAGCTGGAAAAGATAAACAAGCTTTCAAGCAGACAGACTGTATGTAGAAAAGGTTTTACTTATGTTGTACGGTCACAAAGTCTCTGTATTTCTCTTCCTCTTACAATGCTCAAAAATATGGAAATAGGTTTGTATCTTTGAGCTCTGCAGGAACAAAGAATCCAAATAGTTCTATTCTGCAGGTGGGAACTCACCCTTTGTGCAGCGAGAGTCTGACTACTTTCACGTAAAGCAAGAGATGTGAAGTACTGGACACATGGATCAAGATCAGTCTGAGGCAAAGAAACTAACAACAAGCGAAGTTCATCTTCTATGGGATAATCCTGTGAGAAGTAAGCACAAATAGCTTTTAGTTCTGTTCAAAGCATGAAGCAAAACACAGAGAAGAGAAAGATCTGAAATAATAGAATCAGACACATTAATAAGGCCACAAAATACGAACCCTGGACTTGAGTGCTCTGCAACTTCGGTTTAATAGTTACAGAGTCAACAGTGCAATTTGCCCACAGTCGTGGAACTTGAAGTTACCCTAATCCTTGCTACAATCAGAGATGGAGACATATGTGATGTGCAGAGCAACAGTTGCTGCCACAATGATTTACTTCAACTTTCTAAGCAGCAGATTGGGAACTCTTAGCTTCGATCACCTAGCAATCATACTGATGTAAAAATAAAGTATATACAGAACCATATACTAGTATAACCTACTACTTCAGGACTGACAGGTACAAATCCGCTATCATGTAATGTTACAAAGATAGGAAAGCAAAAACTGAGAATATCGCTACCAAAGCTGGTTTTCAGCATTTTGTTGGTTAAGATGTACAYGTATTCTCTGACAGGGACCTTTGCCAGCATTCATTATATTAGCATTACAAAAGACCTCTTATATCATGCTTTGTGTACCAATTCTGTTCACTGAGGAAGCTGATATGATGACATGATTGATCAAACCATCATATATATATACTAATTGACATAATATAAATATACATTAATTGACATAAAAACAAAACAAGGTCAGATCTATCCAATACAGATTTGTTGGTACCCAAAAGCTGGCAATAAAGAGGTGGGCCTACAGCAGGCCTAGGCATAAAGAAAACAAGGCTGGTAGATCTTACGTAAAGTAAAGAGGATGGGGAAGAGCCCCATCTCCACCTCAGAACCTCTGGAGGCATTTGGGAATTTAAGACAGATTACTTAAAGCTGTTCCATATTTGCTTATCTGATTAATTCTCAGTTACTRTATCGAGGTATAATGCATTTCAGCAGCTAAAATCATACTTCTTGAATTTTCTGTTGGAATACTATTCAATTAAATCTAACAAGTACTGTGATAACTAAAGTTAAATAAAACTTAGTTAATAATAACAACACTAAAGCTCATCTCCAAATACTTTCTATAACTTCTAAATTCACACATAAGTAGATTAAGATATCAAAAGGAGAAGACAGCAGAATTTTTGGTGAAAGACAGTGAGTATGTCTACATTAGTGATTCAGTGCAGCAAATCTGCACTGCATCTGCACTTAGGAGTCACATGGTACACTCAAAATGATTTCCCTCAAGCTTAAGGCTGCGTGCCAGAACCGCACCTAGAGCACCACACTAACAGTGAGGATGAAAAGGCCTCCAAGAGTGCTCTCTATGCATAGGATTCTGTCAGTACCAACAAGGCAATCTAGGATGACTTAATATAAGACTGCTTTGCATTGCCTATTAGGTACAGACAGGCAGTGCGTGCATCAGACTGGTAACTGGCTCAAACTTCACTGCTAGTAAATGTGTAGTGTGGACATACAGTCCGAGAACAATAATTGATCAAACCCCCACCCTTGCTTCCTTCCCTCATGCCATTCATTAATGCAGATACACCCCAGGGGTATATCACTATATCATAGTTTTGTATTTTGGTCTTAATTTTACTACGTTAGTTACTTTAGAAGAACTCCACTTCAGTATGGTTACCAACAACGAAAGCACTAAAAACAAACAAGCAAGCAAAAGTCATCTAACACCTACTTTTCATTTACTTACATTCCTTATTTTTGGCAACGGTGGTGGAGGCAAGAAAAAGCGAAGGTCGATATCTTTGGATCGAGCCAAACCTACAGCAGTCCTTTGATCACAGGTCTGGGCAACTGTACCGTACTGATAATCTGTAGTACAAGAACTTCAGTGTTAGGGTTAAAACTAACCTTAAATATTTCATTTGGTTTTAAATGCAGTATCTGATCTACTTTGTTAACATACTTGAGAACAGAACCACCTCTCTGCAATCTACATAAATAAGCTCTGATTTTGTAATTGCAAATTCCAAAAGACAAATTTTGCAATTGTTAGACCAGCACTATACTGAACTGAAGGCACCTGGGCACTAATTGTTCATTATAGACAGTTTGATAAAGGTCCTCAGATATAAGTTGAACACAAGCAAATGCAAAAGTTCAGTATTGCCACTGTGAAAGGAGTACAAAGACTACAAATCCAAGCTTAATCCTCTGGGCTTGAGTTAAAATTTGAAAGGCATATCCATATTTTTTTCTGCATACAGTACTAAAACCCAGAGCCTTAAATCCAAATGCTGCCAAGACACAGACACCTAATTTTAAATGATACAAAAGCTATGTTTCAATAAAATTGTTAAAGTCACAAAATCAGGTGACCTCAGAAAAGGCAGGGTAGCACCAAAGTACAGTTTTAAGTAGCCCTTCCTTACTGAAGATACAAAACAAGTCTTTTAAGTTACCCTACTGAAGGGAAACTAAACTTAAACAGTAACTACTGTTCCTTTCCAAAACCTACCTATTTTATAGCTGGAGAAATTGAAAATTACATACTGAAAGTAAGTGGCAAACTGAAGGAAAAGAAAATATAAAGTGGATCAATACTCACTCTATAAAAATTAGTTTCTATCCTTGTTACTGTTATACAATTCTACAACAAAACTGACAAGCCATCTAAAATATACTTTTCACAGTCACAGATTGACCACCTTTTTTCTTTGGTGCAGATCACTTACAGCTGCAAACTGAAGTCACTGAAGTGGTGCTATGGACAAGCAGAATACTGTATTTATGATAACAGGTATGCTGAACAATTTGGTCCTAGCTGTGAAAAGTTTTCAGTCTTCCTTGGACTCAGTTTTGGAATATCAGGTTAAAAAAAAAGCCCATTTCCCTCATGAGGTAGTTGGCAAGAATAATTAGTGTTTGCAAAACATCCAAATACTACAGCAAAGGAGATAGCAAAAAGCAACTAGATCCCCAAGTACTGGCCATCTTGTGCACTGCGATCACCTGCTAACAGTATTCTCCTACGAACACAAGATGGTTATACTAAATTAGTACACACAGTTTAAGTTTTGGTACAGCCTAGCTTTCAAATGTTTTCAAATACAGCTTTTTGATGTAAACTGCTTGGGGTAATTAATTAGAATTTTATAGAGGCAATCTGAAAAGATAAATCCCATGGCGTGGAATTGCACTGGAAGAGTGAAAGGTCCTCAACTGACTGGATTACCAGAATAATGAGAGTCAATATTAGAGTGTCATCTAGTTTATAGGGACTAGTGATGGACGGGGGAGGAGGACACACATATACTCCTCCCTCCCCCTTTACTTGGGGTTTCAAGGATATTCACTGGTAGAGGAACAGGGAGGACTTATTACTACCAAATCATAATAACTAGGATGGAAAACGGCTTACAAATAATGCTTGCACATACAAATCCTCTACCTCTAGTTTGTCATTACTGCCTATTAGCTCCTAACCAATCTTTATTAACTGAACCATGGTCTTAAACCCACTCCCCTACAGAGCCTTATAAAAATCACTGTCAAAACTAGTGACCTTGTTAGCAGTTCCAACAGAAAAGCTAAGGAACTAATGAACATGAACTGCTCTCCCACACCACAGCAGGGGCTGCGATTCTCTGGTGGGGAAACAGAGAGAGGCCTGCACTGCAGATACACACCCTGTATCAGGGTATTAGGAAAGAACAGTTACTTGAAATGTAAATAAACCCCCCACATTTTAAACGAAATTTCAGAGTGTATTTACACTCCTTGCAGCTACTAGCCTTTTTTGATGTTGGCAGAAGACTTGCAACGGCTAACTAAGACTTTGTCACATTTCTGGGATGAATTAGGCTACATCAGCATACGTTACCATGCCAGTGACTGTTGTTTGCCAGGTCTTGTACAGCCTGCAGTCGGACCTCTTTGTCTTCTGACTGACTCCTCTTCAAGAGGAGCCATAAGGCACATTCATGATCTTCTCCATCAAATGTACTGAATTGTTCTTTTACCAGGAAACAAATAAAAGCCAAGTTATTATTAATGAGCATTTTAACAGTCACATTTCTATTTGTTGAGTTAAAAAAAAAAAAAAAATCTGTTTCTTTTAATATTTGAATATTAGTTGTTAACAATAATTTAGAGTGTAATGTTTTAATATTCAATTAGTGCAATAAACAATGACAGAATGGCATTAGTAAAATGCTGATCCTTAAATTAATAGAATGGTTTTGATTCATTTCAGTGGTACCAAGTTGATATTTCATATATATGTTACACATACACACCCTGGCTGGCACTTAGCAAGCAGCATTGCCAGCTTCCAGCAGGTGCTGGAAATGATTAGCAACTCTTGAGGTTCTGACCTTGAACAATTAATTTCATAGCACCACAGTGGAGGTACATATTGTTATAACCACTTAACACAGAGTTAAATGAGAACAGATAGTATGCCTCAGGAGCACAGTTTCTTATGTGAATTGAAATTCTTATTTTAAATTACCCTAAAAAGCAGTGACACAGTTACAAAAAGACCGTGCTGCTTTCAGTTAATATTGGCAATTCTGATGAAAACATAACATACTTTTCTAAAATGAAATTTTGAGAGTATTTTGTCCCCCAAACACCTTTTGTACACAAAACTGGTATCAAATATTAACCCAGTATCTTAAGCTTCAAATCTCTTCTGAAACAGGAAAAAAGAAAATCTCAAATCTCTTCTTAACCATTACTTTCATTTACTTTAAAAAAAGGAATGGTTTTAATACACAGAAAAGATACTAATATTCTATATTAATACAGAAAATTATAGTAATATTACCACTGTTTCAAACACAAAAGAACATGTTGCCCGGAGAAGTTGTGGATGCCCCATCCCTGGCAGCATTCAAGGCCAGGTTGGATGGGACTTTGAGTAACCTGGTCTAGTGGAAGGTGTCCCTGCCCACGGCAGGGGGGTTGGAACTTGATGATCTTTAAGGTCCCTTCCAACCCAAACCATTCCACGATTCCATGATGATTCTATGTTAAGCTTGTAAGAAAAATGATCTTACTTTCTATGGGGCTTATGTTTTACTATTCAAAAACAATAATCATAGATAAAGCCATGCTTTCAATACCTACCATTAAAAGGTCTCCGGAAAATTTTAGCTTCTGTTTCTAGAATTTTCCTCACTGCTTTATGGATTTCTTTTCTGGCTTGGTATGTGATCCCTATGAGAGTATTTTTAGATTACTGGAAATCTGAAAGACAGTTCTATTACACTATTTTTCATACATATATATGTATACATACAAAGACATATGTAAGGTCTTGCACCTGGGAAAACATAATCCAGGAGTGCAGCACAGGCTGGGATCTACCCAGCTGGGGAGCAGCTCTGTGGAAAGGGACCTGGGAGTCCTGCTGGACAAGCAGCTCAATATGAGTGAACAGTGTGCTGCTGCAGCAAAGAAAGCCAACGGGATGCTGGGTTGCATCAAGGGCATCACCAGCAGAGATAAAGAAGTCATTATCCCACTCTACTCGGTGCTTGTCAGGCCACACCTGGAATACTGTGTTCAGTTTTGGTCCCCGCTATGCAAAAAAGATGTGGTCAGGTTGGAGAGGGTCCAGAGAAGGGCCACAAAGATGATCAAAGGATGGGGAAGCCTGCCATATGAGGAAAGGCTCAGAGAACGGAGTTTGTTCAGCCTTGAGAAAAGGAGGCTTAGGGGAGACCTTATCACCATGTTCCAGTATTTAAAGGGTGGCTACAAAGAAGATGGAGACTCCCTTTTTTAAAGGAGTCACATGGAAAAGACGAGGGGTAATGGGTACAAGTTACTCCTGGGGAAATTCCTATTGGACACAAGAGGAAAATTTTTCACAATGAGAACAATCAGCCATTGGAATAATCTCCCCAGGGAAGTGGTGGATTCCCCAACGTTGGGCACTTTGAAGATTCAGCTGGACAGGGTGCTGGACCATCTTGTCTAGACCGTGCTTTTGCCAAGAAAGGTTGGACCAGATGATCCTTGAGGTCTCTTCCAACCTGGTATTCTATGCTTCTAATGACATATATGTGAAATATATATACACACACACACATATATGGACAGATATATATAGAGAGAATTATCTCATCTATAGAGAACTGTATGTATAGAACTATCTTAAAAAAACAGCCACCAGCTTAAAACAAATTTGGTGACATTGTGAAGAATATTATTTTTGTAACAGATCTCAGGAAATACGTCTTTCCTTATATAAGGGTGACTTCCAGAAACATTCTATTCTCTTAAAATTCTATTTTTAGAATCCAAACAATTATGCATCTTACCTTGATATTCACTTGGATTTAGAGAAGTTGTACGTACGTATACATAGGATTTAAGTTTTTCTTGATGGATAGCTTGAGTATCAATTTGTAGTAACTTCTTTAAGGACAGGACTTCATATGTAATGAATACAAAACCTCTTTAAATAAAAGAAAACTGCATATAAATAAAAAAATCATGATGGCAAAAATAGATTAACAATCATTTTCGTATCAATCATCCAGATTTTACCAAATATATAATAGTCTGCGATTATTTTAATTTAGCAAAGTAGAGAAAAGACTCTAAAATACTTAAAATAAGTAATAACGATCAGAAAATATACTTCAAAACTATATTCTATTATATCTAAAGATCCCCTAATATTGTCACATTTTTTGAAAGATACATGAATTAAAATTTTAACTGTATACGTAAGTTATATATGCTGGTCAGTTACAACTTACCCTAGTATAAGCGATCCAGTTACCTTTGCAATTTTTCCTTGAAAAAATGAAAAATTCGTGTCAAAAAAAGTTGTGTGCATCACCTCAATATAAACATTTGATTACCAGACAGTAAGAATTTCAGCCATTAAGAGTAAGCTTTTTTAATTTTTTCTATTGCTTTCTGGCTTTCAGGAAATCATTACCTAAATTTACAAACAGAGAAAACATTACTTGATTAGAACTTCCTGCTCTCCTAAGGAAGATGATAGAACATGTATCCTGCCAGTGCTATTTACTTTGAATATTGCTACATATCAATTACATTCATTGCTCAGCTGGAGGAATTAACAGTAAACTTTCTCTGCCTGCATCACTAGCATTCATTTGGAACTCCAGATTATTTTAAGGAGTTAACTTTTTCCTACATGGCGTGGATATTTCTTCAATGTATATGAATACATACAGGAGTATGTACGTTCTTTGAAAGGTCCTGCAGAAACTCCCTAAGAAAAAATATTTTTAAAATAATTCCATTGAATCTAATTTCTAAAGCAAGTAGCTGAATAAACACATGCCACTTGCAACAATTTTGCTTTTGAGTCTAAGGATTCCTGTCAGATTTGAGCTATTTTTTCTGGACAAAGTTGAGCTGATTATCTGGATGTAAGGATCTCAATACGGAGAAACTCTATTATTACCAGCAGCAGCAAACTCAATGGAATACATCTCACCTATCATGAATAATTTCTTTTCCTCAGCATGAATTGGGAGATTTGCCCCACAACCACCGCCACCAGGTTCTGTCTTTGCGAGACTGTAACAATTTTGGCATGCAGACAAGAGGCAGATACATGTTGAAGAAATAGCTGGCAGAGAAGGTTGAAAAGACAAAAAAATGCAATGCTTCCTGTAGAGCAGAAACGGAAATATCCTATCTTTTAATGCTCAAAAATAAACTTTGGAAGCGTAAGAGTTGTCATTCTACACATAAGGCTCCAAACAAAGCAGAGACTAAGCAGGGAAGACTGCAGAACTAATATCAGTAAATAAGGAGGAAGAAACAAACTTTATTCAAACTTTATGGATGTAATTGTTTCATGGCTTTAGAGGTTAAAAAAAAATCAGATACAAAACAGAGTTTAAGATAGTTTAATGAGATTGCATCTATGGGGGGACACTCATCTCGTGTTCTAATCCCAGATAATCTGCTGGTGTCATTTTATATATCACTATGCAAAGCAAGGTCAGAAGTAGACATCCACTTTAGGCAAATAAAAGCTTTTGATCACAAAATATTCAGGGATTTAGATCTTTTCTATCATTTAATTATGCATGGCTTCATACCAACACAGATTTTTCCTTTTTATTAATACCTCAGATCAATACATATAGAACTGTACTTACTGATATCATTCCATGGCAGGTGTGTTTTTGTGGCTGGACCAGAAGTTCCTATTTGTCTATAGCAAAATATACAGTAAGTAGCCACTGACATTCTGTATAAAAAAAAAAAAAAGAAAAAAAAAAAAGTAATGATTAATTTGAGAATTACAGCAGAAAACCTGTAGCAGTTTCCTTTCCTATCTTTTTACAGCAAAGGTCATGATAGCAAAGGTCATGATTTACAGCAAAGGTCACAATAAACCATATTGATGTAGCTTCACTCCATATAAAATGCTCTAATTAAAGAAGTCTATAAACTCCACAATTTAATAGGCTGCATTTCAATTACAAGAAGTTTAAAGCAGTTTCTCATACACTTATGCGTTAATGTTGATTTTAGTGAGTATGTATCTCCAATTAACTTCTCTGCTTGTAAGTCTCCTTTCCTACTTCTTAGTAGCTCTCCCTTAAATACCAGATATGGTCATATCTCCATCAAGATATTACTCAATATGGCATGGGCTTTAATACAATTCAGTAACCAACTGCTTTTAAAGTTCATAATCAATTGTGTTAGCAAGTAAGTCTTTTATTTTGACTAACAAGGCTCCAAGAACTACTACATATTTTTGCCTTTAAAGGGCAAATCAGACTAATACTTCAAGAATGTAAAAACTCTACAGTAAATAAAAATAAGTATCGGTTCTAAAATGCTCTGACACCATGGCCTTGTGAAACTCATAGGATATGCTTACAGGTAAAACATAGAGGACACATCTCATTCTAGAAAAATTCTTACACATACAAAAGAATGAAAACCTAGCCAAACCCATGGAGAGGAGAACCTTTACTAAAATTAAGAGCTTAGCAATTCAACACTATGAAGACACAAAAAACTACAGACTAATTGCACTGCATTCACTGAATGCTGAAATCAAACTGATATAAAATTTTTTTCCAAATAGTCACAAATACACATAATGTATTTTAGAACTATTAAAGTTCTGAATGTAGAAGCAACCCAATGCAAGCATGAATCTTCTTGACAGTAATATGGTCTCCACGAAGGTAGCATCCAAGTCCTTCAGAAATATGAAAGGGTTTATTCTTCTGACCTATCTATGATGCAAGACACTGAATTTTCCTCATTTTACAGGTAGGAAAATGAGTTAAGATAAACACACTGCAGCTTCCTTATACATTCTAGATATTACCTTGCCTCTTTGAACAAGTGTGACTGTTCAGAAGGGACCATAAAGGAGCCATGCTCTTTAGCCCACTGATCAAGGCTGCATGTTAACCACTGCACAATGAGTTCAAAGAAAGTATACTTATATTAGTCAAGCACTGAAAACCAAGGCAATTTAGGCCAGGCAAAAGCACCAATTCCTGTTTCTACCACTCACATATATTTACCATTTTACGTATTAGCAAATGTTACTGCCTTTACATTTGATTTATATAAGGAAAGCCAAAGTTAGGAAAATATACAAATTGGCTTCGACAACCCACAACAATCAAATTCTGTACATTACTTCTGCTGAAGACTTAATCTTCACCAAAAGGGTTGTCAAGCACTGGAACAGGCTGCCCAGGGAAGTGGTGGAGTCACCATCACTGGAGGCGTTCAAAAAACGTGTAGATGTGGCACTTCGGGACATGGTTTAGTGGGCATGGTGGTCTTGGGTTGACGGTTGGACTTGATGATCTTAAGAGGTCTTTTCCAACCTTAATGATTCTATGATTCTATTAATCACAACAGACAACTTTTTGGCTTGTGTCACGTCTACCCATTCACTTCAACAGGGTACACAACACTATGAGACACTTTTAAGACATGAATAATCAGGCCTCTGGAAACACCAAACCCGCCTGCAAACTCTCTGTCTTATCTATGGCAGTTCCTTCACTATCTCTATTCATAGAACCACAGAATTCACATTTATTCTTCTACCTAACTACAGTCTGTAACTGCAATAAACACGTAGTTCAGTGACAGCAGGTGCCACAATTCCCTGAATTCAAAACATGCACCTGTAAACACAAGAGGCCAAAGTGAGTACCATCGCTTTGTTGCCAGGAACCTCTGTTCAGGTCTGAGAGCAAACGTGGTTAGTTATATAAAAGTATAATGCAAAAAGACCCATTTTGCACCATTTCACAGCTGGTTCAGGAAGCTCTGCAGTCTGCCACAAGCTCCTGCACCGACCCATGCCGATGAGGCTGCGTGGTGCCAACGTTTCTGTCATTACCTCAGCGTGGGGCCGGAGCACTGCTGCCTCGCAACTAGGGCACATTAAAAAAAAAAAATAATACAATTTTAGGCAATGCAACAGGCCAAGGAGCAAAGCGGGGATAACTCTGTGCCTCCTTCCAAAGGGGAAAAAATATTGGTTACCTTTTACGCGCTCAGGCGGCGCAGGTGAAGCCTAAGGCACCACTACTGTTCCTGCAGGGTTTTAACAAGCGCGGGCTCCCCCGGGGCCCCCCCGTGCCCGGGCGAGGCAGCGCCGCTCGGCAGGCCGAGGCCGGGGGGGCGGCGCAGCGGGGCAGGCGCTCTCGCCGCTGCGGGCTCCCGGAGCCCTCAGGGACTTCGAGGCTGAGGTCGTTAAAATAATAATAAATATTAAACCGGGAAAACTCCCCGCAAACCCTCTGAGGTAAACAAGCACCCCGCTTCGGCAGGCGGTGACGGCGCAGCTGAGATCCCCCGTGTCCCGCCCCGGAGCCCGACCCCCACCGGGCCCGCCCGCCATGACCGGCCCCCCCCCGCCCACCGCGGGCAAACGCCGCCGCTACCTTCCGCCTCCGCCTCTCCTCCGGCACCGGCGCCCACGCGCTCCCGTGACGCCAGCACGCTACGGGCGGCCCGACCAATCCGGGAGAGGGGAAGGCTGCGCATGCGCCTGGCACGACGGTGGCGGGCGGGCGCAGTGTCTCCGTTGTGAGGGAAGCGGTCGGCGGTAGCGGCGAAGGTGAAGGGCGGGTGGGACCCTGGGAGCGGTGGGACCTGCCGGCCGGGAGCCGCCCCGCCCGTTCARCGCTCCTGGCCGTCCCAGGGGCGGGTTGGGGCTTGTCTCCCTCCGCCCAGGCCGCCTTTCGTAAGGCCGCGGCTCGCTTCCAGCGGCAGAAGAGCCGGTAGTCGGCCGCAGCCGCTGGAGGAGCTCGGCGGGGCTGGCGGGGGACAGAGCTGCCCTGGCTGCTCTCGGGGGTTAGGGGAGAGGACTTCAATTTTCACAGCTTAGTGCCGCACCTGAGCGGGCCCTGCTGCCCCCGGCCTGGTCCTGCGCGCCTCTCTCGGAGCCCCGAACGGCCGGGCAGCGCTGCTGCTCCGGGGAGGCGAGTTGTCTTGAAGGATCACTGAGTTCAACCAAGGCGTTGTTTCTTTTTCTTTCAGGTTTCCTTTGTTTACGTGTGTAACCCAAAGCAGGAGTTCTTCTTGTCACCTCTTCCTTTCAGCGCTTGTAAGAGAAGTGAGAAGATGGTGAATGTTCTGAAAGGTGTTCTGATTGAATGGTTAGTAACAGCACTTACTGTCTCTCGTTGTGTCGAAGTCTATTTATTTCTTTAGAGCTGGAAATATTCTAAGTAACTTAAGAGTCTAGACCCAAAAAAAAAAGAACTGTTGTGAGGAGTGGTAATGCTGAACAAGCAGACAAAAGAAAAATGCGGCCTTTGGGGGACGAAGGAGAGAGGCAGTTGTAGGTAATCCTAATTCCAAACTCCTTTTTTCTTTTCAAGTTATTGTTTTCCACTTATGCGTARCCATTAGATATTCCCTTTTGTTCTTTATATCGCTTACAAATAATGGAGTTGTTTGTTGTTGTTCGTGAGCAATGTGTTTCTTTACTGATTCTAGAGGGAGGTAGAAAATTTTTCATCCTTTCTTTCCTGTCTTTTTTCATCAACTCCAGACCAAATTCCATTCAAGGCTGATATGTAGCTCTGTTTGTAGATCATTCTTGAAAGGAATCATGTTTGTCATTTGTAAAAGTAAGCTTTTGATGTATGTGCGGTGAACATGTTCTCATGCAATCTGAAGTCTCTAGACTAAGAATCAGATAACAGGTTACCTCCAAAGTAAAAAGAAGCATCAGTCAAGATTTGTGGGGTCATTGCATAGCTTTGTATGACATATAAGATTTCTGCTGTACACTTAGATTGTAAGCATACTAATAGATTATAACTGCACAAAAACAGGATAACTCTGAACCTGTGATGTGCCTGCGTGGTGCATATATCTGTGAGCTTGCAGCAGCTAACTTCTGAGCTGACTGGACATGAGCCAGCTGAAGTCTGGATATCTAATGGCTATGTTCAGAGCCTAAACTCTGCTATAACAAAAAGCCTGTCTTCTCAAATTTGGCTTCATGCTAGTACATTGACAAACTTTCCAAAGCACAAGAAATTTCCTGCCTGCAGCTGACTATGTAAAGATACCTGGAGCRGAATTCTTGACTGACAAGGCAAGAAGTTCTAAGATCTCAAGCAGTTAGCAAAATATTTTATTTTGCACCTTATGTGTTTATTTTACACATACCTAAAGATCTGTGTGTTTTTATTCAGCTCCATGGCCACATCCCTTAGTATTAGCATGGAACTGAGTCATTTTCCCTGGAAAGGAAGGGAAATTTCTATCTGATAACAAATTTACAGCATCTGTTATGCCATCAGGTGGTGTCAACAGCCCCCTGGGAAACTGACCTTTGAGTTGGTTTTGCTAGCTCTTGGTGGTTTGGTTTTGTTTGTTTGTTTTCTCCCCACATTTGCATAAGGGTAGCCCATGATTGGGCACAAAATTCCATCCTAGGAGAAGATGCAGATTTACTATAAGCCTGTCCGTTTACACTTCAGATACAAGTTTTTAAAAACCAGTTTTCTGAGGATGTTTAAGATACCGAATGGACAGGGAGTGGAAAAAAAATAGACAGTTCTGAATGTGTAAATCATGCAAATAAAATAGTGAAATGTTGTGAAGGTCTTTTTTTCCATATTCTTCTAATAAATAGCTAAACTTTTCTGAAGACACCATATCAAGGATTATAATCTTCAAGTACTGTAATGAGATCAGTGTTTCTGCTGTGACATACATCTACTGGCACTGATCACAGCTCTGTATGTTGGGTATGTAAAACCTGGTCTCTGGATACTGCCTAACATCATACAAGCTGGTCATACCAGCTAGGACAAAAGCTCGTGCCATCTAGTACTACTAGTGTGAATCACTAAGGTCCAGCTGAATAAAACAAGCAAAAAATAAACCTCCCTGCACCCATCCCAAAGGGGATGTGGAAGAATGCTGGGAACCACATAGTTCTGGTATCTGATTTTTCTCAGCTCTTCTGTTTCTCCTTTGTTTCTCTTCTTACATGCCAGAGCACATAAATAATGGCTCTTCTAAAGAAGATATAGCTTCCAGACTTTTCCATTCTCCTTTTCTCAAAATTACTTTGTACTTTGAAAAATCATCTTATTCTAGTCCTGCTTCTGCAGGTTTGAGGCTAATATTAAAGATTGGTTTTTGTGTTGCTAGGTGGGGGGCAGGGGAAGGGTTTGGTTTCATAGCGCATGTCTTTGCGCCATATGTACTTTTAGGTAAGGGAGAATTGGTCCTCATACTGCATTTAAAAGAGAGAAGATTAGACAAAGAATTCTTTTAAGATTTACCATGTTATTAAGAATTCTTTTTAAGAATTACTATGTTGCCAAAACAGCTATGTTCATAATTTTGAAAGTGTCCTGAGCTACCTGATTCCAGTTTCCTGTATTGCTTGGGCATATTCTTCACCAGTTGTTGCAATCAAATACTAAGTTTTACCAAAGAGCATGTTTTTCCTGTTTTGTAAAACTAGCATCAGAATAATATTGTCTGAATTCTTCAAAATTTCAATGGACCGAAGAGCTTACATTTTGAAGCCACTTTATCTAGCTGCTTAGTATAATGCAGCTGTTTCAGTTACCTGTAATTTTGATATTTCCAAAATGTTTTCTTCTAAACACTTAAATTTAACTTAGAAGGTGACATCATGAAAAAGAAGAGACTGTTCAGTTACGGTGTGATAAATGTACAATTCATACATGACCACTTTCTGTCTGTGCTATACTACTTTGAGTGAGGTCTGTGTTGTCTTGGGTTTTGGTTACCTTTAAACAAAAATACGCATTAAGAAAGCATGTTTTTATGGTGCTATTTCTGAAGGTAGAAATGTAAGTTCAAACTTGCGTCATTGAGGGTTGGTTGTTTTTTTTCGTTTTGGGGGTTTTTGGTTTTTTTTTTTTTTTTTTTTTTAGCTACTTTAACAGCAGCATAGGGGCACTTATCTGCCAATCAAGTAGCCAGCTCTTCTCTTTAGACTTCGTTATCAGTTTATTTTTATCTCTAAAGTAACCCAAGCAATTACTGTTGTGAAGTAAACAACTTTTTCAAAAGCTTCATAAACTCTTTAAATTGTAAGCAACTCTTGCAATTAATATTAATCTCCCAAAGAACTTACAGAGTGTCTTCAAGGGATGGGGGGTTTTTTGCTTGTTTTTAACTGTATCTTATTACAATGAGGTGGGATCTGATATATGTTTGTCTCTACAGTGACCCAGCAATGAAGCAGTTTCTGCTCTACTTGGATGAGTCAAATGCATTGGGAAAGAAGTTCATCATACAAGACCTGGATGAAACTCATGTCTTTGTATTAGCCGAGTTGGTTAACTTCCTCCAGGAGAGAGTGGGCGAGTTAATGGACCAGAACTCTTTTCCTATTACTCAGAAGTAAAAAGACTAGAGAAATGAGATTACTGCGAGTTTTGAAATAGTGAATTTCAATAGCTTGGGTTGTTACTGTTTTAATAGATACACTGGGGTTAGTAAGTTCTACATGGAAGTGGCTACTCTAGAAAATGGATCATTTTCACTGACAAAATACTCTTGAATTGGATTTTATTTCTCATTTTGAAAGAATATGGTATCTTTATTAAAATCCTTAAAATGATACACTTGAGGACTTGCCCAGAGAATTTTTGATGCATGCTCTCTGATTTTCTTTTAGAATTTTTGTCTTGCAAGATGGTATGACCCAAAAATTAGAGTAGTGTTTCTGTATTGCTATATGAACTCCTCTGACATGTTACATTCCTGGGGAATTGATTAAATATGGTTATAATGTGACTGATAGAATGTGAAGAATGTCTGTTAAAGTATGATCTGTGCTTCGTGGAACATCTCCGTAAGTTGAATGCATGGTCAGATACTGCTTTTAACTTAATGGGTTTTATACACCAAAATGAAAGTTGGTGTGAGTTTTCTTTTTGTTTTGTGGTGGGTTTTTTTTGGTTTTTTGTTTGTTTTTTTCCCAAACATTTTACAGATGCCCCATGCTACTTGCCTACTTTTACCAAGGCTATGTTTTCTGTGTTCTCCTGGGTTTGGGGAGTGGTGGTGGGGGTCTAGGAGTTTGGAGGGGAGCAGGGGATATGGGGGAATAGGGGTAACAAAATCCATTACCTCGGATCATCACACTTTAATTTTAAACTGATTACTTGCATATCAACAATAGCAAATTAAAGGAGTAACGTAAATGGGAGACCAGTCCTTTAGATATAATTGTTTGTATTTTTCCACTGAAGGTAGTACCTAGTCACAATAAGCTATGTGATCAGGAAGGGGAAATAAAGACTTGGTTGCTCTAGCTGTGAAGAAGAAAGCTGGTTTTGTTTTTTTTGGGGTGGTGGTTTGTTGTTTTTTTTTTCCTTCAGCTTAGCTCTTCCTCCCCAATAGGGGGAAGCACTTTGCTGCAAAGAAAAAGCATCATAATTTCAGGAGGTTTTTTTAAACTGTATTTGTAACTCACTATCTCAGACAATGGCTTATTTAGTAAGTCAGCTAGTGCATGATGATAAAACCTGTGAAGATTTCTGTCTACAAATATGGCAGATACAGATTACAGAAACAAGAATAACAACATGTATTACCTTTTCTCTTATCCTTCTTCCTACTCAGAATAGTGAAATTTATTGCATCTGGAAGTAATCATTTATAAATGAAAGGATATTRCTTCAAAGGGAAGCTTGGTTTTCAGAGCTGCTCATGTACATCAGATAGATGACATTTTTATTTTTTGGGGAAACAACAAATGTAAATAGAAAGACTTTTATAAGCAACAGTTTTCTTTACTGACTCTCCCACATTGCTTTTTTTTCTTGTCCATTAGATATCAGATTAGTTGGTGGGGTTTTTTTTGTTTTGGGTTTTTTCCCAGAAAAAAAAAAAGAGGACAAAGTTTCATTGGATGTGTTTAATCAAAAAGCTGTCCAAAGAAAGTTTTGCAGAATTGCATGTATTCCAGCTCATGTGGATGAGCAAATAGCCCTGTGGAATTTAGCTTCATGTAGTTTCTGGTACCTCCCCTTCTCTCTGCCTGTATAGAACAATGGGGTTTAGTCCAAGTTGTTTCATCTCTTTCTTTTACAAGTGGATGCTTCCCTAGTCACATAGATCAAGAACCAGCTGCCCATCTTCACTTGAAATAAAAAGTTGAAATCTTTTATGAATGGTTTATGGTTCCTTGTCTCTTTCTTGAGATTGGTCAAACGTTGACCTCATAACTGTTATTTTGTGGAAGATTATTGGATGCTCATTTAATTGAGAGATAATCAGTAGTTTTAACATGGCGTGATAGCTTAATGCAATTTATTTAAAAGCGTCTTATATCCTTTCTTTGGAATCCTAGTTTATCTTCCATCTAGATTTTGATGAAAGGTAAATGATCCCTCACTCTCTCTTCAAATGACAGTATTTGAAAAGTGATGTTAGAATTACACCTGTTAAGCTTCTCTCTATTTAGCATGTCTAGTGCTATATTTCTATTGTGATTTTCCTTTTAAGTCTATGATAAACTTTTTGCAGTTCTTGTCTTTTTCTCCTGGTTAACTGGACAGCTTTATTGTTGCATTACCTGTGTTTTAGCTTGTATTTCCAGTGATAAATGGATTATGTAATACAGAGGGATAGAATTTCCAGACTGTATAAACTAAACAGCTAGGTGTGCATTCTTACACTCTTTGCTCTTAATCTTTTTTGAGCAAACATGTTTATGGATTTTAACTTATAAACCTGTCAAGACTTAGATCCTTTCTGCAACCTAGCCAGGCCTAACTGATTCTATGCTGGAAAAATAAACAAAAGATATAAAGAAGCAAATTGGTATCTCCTTATGGAGTCTAAGTAGCTGAGGTTTTTGTAGTTTCTAGGGAAAAAAAGGGTCTTGAATCATGTAGTATGATGAAGGAAATCCAATGAGGAAGCTTTTAGAACTTGAGTATGTATATATATTTAAAAAAAAAAAAAAAAACACCCAAGGTTTCTAGGCTTGAATAAACTTGGATGCCAGAAAGCTTTTTTTTTTTAATGCATATAATCCTGCAACTTACATGCTTTTAAAAATACATATATATCTATATATATATATATCCCAGATGGGAGAAAAGTACACGCTAACTTTAAAAATATCAAGATATTTTGAGATAGTTAGCATTCACACTTACAGATTTTAAATGTTTTCACTGGCTTTCATTTAGGTGTGAAATATTACTGGTGAGTGGAGCTCGGAATGAAACATTGTGTTAAGAATATCTTATTTTTTAAAGGCTGGAAGCAGTTGAGAATAAAAGGTTAAGGAGATCTGTTTAAATATATACATGTTTTGCTAATAGAGTTGATATGGTGAGAACATCAGCTCTCACTGTATTTGGAATGTTATATGTTAATTTAACATTTCTATCCATAACTAGTATGTTCACTTTTTTTTGCTGGTGTCTGTCATAGGGACTRTACTCTGCCCAGGTCCTGCTTGAGCAGCAAAAATAGAGCTCGAATGACAGACTTCTTGTTGCTTCTTGTTGAAGCAGCAAATTTTATCTTGATGGGCTTTCAGTGCTAAGGGTTGGGCTGGTGCTTCACTTTTTGCTTTCAGACTCAGTTGAAAGTATCTTGTCTACTGGAGGAGGAGCATGCTAGAATAATTACCTAAGGGACACTTACTTGAGCTTCATTTCTTATTTGCTACTTATTTATACTTAGCTCTCAAAAAGCTTGCAAGTTCACTTGTTTGTGTTTTGTGATGTAAACAGTTGCTCTTGGGTAGTTACTGTAACTTTGAACAGGCTTATCAATACCACTTTCATTAACACAAATGCGGAAGCTAAAGAGTAATATTTGATGGAAAAAATGAGATCTCCAAAGCAACGTAAGAGAATTTGAGCAATGCAAGCAAAGTATTTATGTTAAATGGGAAGAGGGGGATAGCAATTGAAAATGCAGCTTCCTATTAGAATAAAGCAATAGCACCTCATTTTTTATTGAAAATTACACTATTTGGTGTCTTGGTTTTGTTCAAGTCTCAGATTATTTTTTTAAGTTTGTTTATTAATGGTCTTCAAAGAAAGCTGTGTAAAACGACCACAGTGTGCCGCGAAAACAAATAAGCCTAAATGCCGTCACATATTTAGATACTTTTAGAAATTGTGGGATAAGCTAATTCTGGAGGGTGTTTTTTTTTTAACGTGGGGGGTGGCAGCACAAGGAAGATGACCCTGAGTTAGTTGGTATAGATAAGGATTATAATGAATTTCTTAGCTTGTTACCAACGTGTAAGTCCCCTTTCCTTCTCTCCGGTACAACAGTTAGCCCAGGGAGGATAATTGTCCAGTGCAGTAAAGGAGGAAATAACCAACAATCAGTAGAGAGAATGGATGTGGCCTCAAGAAAGAAAACTGTGTTGAAAGAAAATAGAGGATACTTCAGGGAATTCCACCATTTTACCTGAGAGAACCCAGGCTGAGTGGATTTGACTTTGTAGCTAAACTGCCAGTGTTGTTTCATAAAAAGGTAGGCATCTGAATCCATTTGGAATGAAGAATGATAGAGTGTGTTTGTTTGTTTAGAAATTTGAAGTCTTTATAATGATAGTTTGGTTTTTGTTCAATATAGCACAGTGCTAAGAGCTAGATGGCTAGTGTGATGTGCTGTGCAAAAACTTCTCCAAGCGCTGTTGTACATTAAGAAATCCTATTTTACAGTCTTTCCAGAATTGTAGGGTGTATTCAAAAGTGTATCTTMTGATTCTTTTTTTTTTTTTAATGTGGCATAACAACAGGTTTTACTGTTTTTTCCTCACTAAAGTTAACTCTGTAGGGCCACCTCAAGTATGGAGAACAAACTAGAGAACGCATATTTTATGCGTTAACAGGATTGTTTACTGTCAACTGAAGTAAACAGGATTGTTTACTGTGAATTGAAGATAATGGTATTTCATGGTGTCATTAAAATGACTTATTTTAACTTTTCTTAGTTGGCATCATCACCATAAAAGTGTCCAATTTCAGTCAGCCCCTAGGTTGAGCTTGCAAAAGTAGGGCTCTAAAAACCATATATATATAATCAACAAGTCTTTAATCATATAAATCAACACAGGCTGAGAGGTATATTTTGCTCTTCCAACCAGGCAGTAGGCCATTGAAGAAAACAGTAAGCTTTTGTAATAAATCTTTTTGYGGTTTCCCAATTCCACAGCAGATTCTGATCCTTTTCCCACATTGAGTCATTGATTATCCCACAAATGATCCCATTAAAACTGGTGGTGGTTACTGCGAAATGAGGCATTACTTAGTATGTCAGAACTGGGTGTCCACGTTCGTTTTGTAATTCAGACTTCAGCAAGGCTTACATGTCATATACAAAATCAAGGATTCTATAAATTGGTGAAGTTCATAATGATGGAAGAACCAATTCTTCCTAAAATAAGTCATTATCTTTGATCTTATGACTTAACAACTAATAAGAAATCTAAAAAATAGGGTCTCTGATAGAAATATGATGTGGAGCTTTTTTTTGGAATAGAAGTAATATTTTACTCATCTTTGTTTCATATAAAAAGATTTTCAGGACTGAAGACTTAACAATTTGAAGGCAGACCAGTAAGGGGAGCTCTTACCAATATTTTAATCTGCTTTTTAAATACCTTCTGCAGCATGGGCAATGGTAGGTCAGAGACTTACGGTGCTTTGGAACATTAATATCTTTCTCTCTGGATATGCTTTCAGCTGGAGATGAACATTCAACTTCAAAGGATCCTTCTAGAAAGATATTTGCAGTAGGAGAGTTTGGAATGTAGTATCTTTAGCTCTGAAATTTCTTAGATATTTAGTTATCCAATGTTTTCTTTCTGTGCTTAGGTGCACAGTGCTGTTACATTAAAATGATGTGTCTGAAATGTGGCCTTCCCTTCAGATGTTAGTGGTAGGTCTGTGTGTCTCCACACCACTAGCCTTCTTTAGGAGTTGCTCTGTATTAAGCTACATCATTTTTAGTGAGTGTAAATCACAGGAAGACATTGTTGATACAGTCAGAAGTAACTTTTATGAAGTTCTTTTCTCTTTATTTCCTCATCATACAAAATGCATATGATTGTAGGGTACCTGTTCCTCAGAGCACATGCACCATACCATATGGAAGACACAACAACTATTTAATYGTACTGTATTTCAGTCTGCACTGGGGGTTTCTGCATCTGTATCCCTACGGTGTTGCTAATAGTACATAGAAATGAGACATATAGAAAGTTTTTTCTCTCATCACCCCTAAAAGTGAATAGCTTTATTGGTTTACACCTATATAAAGGTAAAATTCAGTATGTTCCCTAAACAAATAAACAAAAACCCCACAATACCTACCAGTTAAGTTTTAATATGAGAGGTRAAAAAACCCTAATACCTTGGATATTAATGGTTGTATTTTTCATATAGATAGAAAAAGTAATTTTCTCTCCTCTGATTGTGTAGCAGTAATAAGCAGATTAATTGCAGAATAAAAACGGACTGTAACATTGCTGTCCAGTGAACAAATTTAAAAAGTGAAAATTTTAGAGTAGTATTGTTAGCTTTTAGCTTCTTGTGCTTGAGCAATTCTAGGTGTTAGTAACAAAAACAAGTGTAAGGTTCCTGGAAGAAATCTCATTTTCAAATTAATATTTTTCTTTTACCAAAAGAAAAGCAGACTCATAATACCCATGCAGGAATGTGCTCGAACACACCAAAGAAAACCCACCCAATACCAAAACTGACAGGTAATTGATTAGCCATAAAACTAGCCCCTCAGGAAAGAAACAGMAAGCAAAATTTCTTGATGACTATAGATTGAAGGAGTTGGCTGCAGAGCTATACAGAAAAGATGGACCCAGTTGTAAATTACAGGGTGTGCAGAATGATGGGTACACTTGCAGCTGTGAAGAGATCACTTGCAGGTAAGAAAGCATTGCACATTTCTACAACGTTGGCATAGCTGACATACTGTCAGTAGCAAAACTCTATAACCTGTCAGCATTTTGTGTGTTGTGTTCCTGATGTTTCGAAGCTAGAGGGGTGAGATAGGAGGACGAAAGAGAAAGAAGGTAAAGAAGAATATTTTAGCCTTGTAACTACCATTTCCTGTTTAATTCTGAAGTTGAACAAGATCACAAGGAGCATAAGGACAAAATTAAGAGAAAGATTGCACTCAAATTAGTTTTAATTTTGTATCCAAAAGTGTACTTGCAATTAACTAAACTTAATTGGTTTACAGAAGGTCCTGTATTTATCATCAGAGCCAACATATCATGAGGACTGGGAGAGTGAGTTTTCTTAATGTTATGCCTGTTATTCTACCTTGCTTCTGTCCTGGATGGGACCACTTTTCCATGTGGAATGATAGTGTAGTTTTGCTTCCTTTTAATCTCTGGATTCTCATACATTGGCAACTTTACTGGGTGTAAAATGTGTTTTGCATGTGTGTGGTATGTATATCATTAGATATATAGGTATCAGAAGCTAGAGATTCAGCAGCGATGAGTGACCCTGGAATAATGGTAGCCTTCTGTATCATCAACCAGCTTGAAATTAAGATATGAAAGAAAAATCTCTCTTCAGCTGTAATATGAAGCATGCTTCCTGCATTTGATTTTGCTTTTGGTCTAAAATTATATCTTTTAATTTTGGGAAAGTTATAAAGTCAGTATAAAATTGAAGAAGAAAGAGGCCTGGTTTCTTGAGGAATATTTGAAATGGGTATTGTCAAGCACAGCCATGGTGAGGTCAGTGTGACAGAGGACTGTGACAGCTTTTTGCTGCTGGCCAGGTTGCCGTTTGGGCAAAAGCAGCTGCAAACAGCATTTGAGAGTAGCAGGGGAGTAGGGATGAGGAGTGGGCACAGCTAAGCATCTGAACAAATCTGTCAGGAGGACCAGGGAACCTGAAGTCTTGGAACTAGTAAATGTTTCCCCTTTTGGCTTTGAGTAGCTTTTTTTAAAAGTAATTTCTGCCTGTTTAGCCTGCTGTGTGACAGCTGGAGCCAGAAGGAGCTATAGGGAGTGGGAAGGAGGGATTCTGAGGGTGTATGTGTTTCAGAAGGTGATTCCTAAAGTTGTTTGCTACAAGTATGAAAAACTAGACCAAGCTGAAACTGCCTTTTCAATATGCAGAGTTATTCTAGTTCTTTTCTTTTTTTAAATGTACTACAAAACAAAAAGAACTGTGAAGGTGCTGGAAAGAACTTTTATTGTTTGACTTGCTAACTACAAGAAGCAACCCACYACACCTCTCAATTTGAAACAGTGAAGGAGGCTTTCATGTAGTGCATTTTTTCATTATCATCATAGTTACATGAAGATCATAACAAAGGTCATCAAAAGAAAGAGRGAAGACTGATATAAATGGCCTAAGTTTAAGACTAGTGGTTAGACATTGGCAACACTTCATCCTTGCTCAAGCTTGAGATTAATTGCTTGTGCCAATATTTTAGTTTCTGCTAGGCAGGAGGCTTGCCTTGGGACATCTGGGGCAGAATCGTAAGTTGGATATGCTGGAAACTTGTCAGTCTTGGGTCAAGGGAATGTCAAAGTCTGGATTTTTCAGTCTCAAAAACTGCTAGGCTCAAACATGACAGGTACTTTTCTCCTTTGTCCTAGCACCCAGTATGTAATGATGATGGTCATGCACGTTTGTAATGTCTGTAACAACATGAAGTAAGGCAATAATGAAGTATCATGTACAATTAAAAGGTGATGTACAGATTTAATTTTCTTCTCTTTTGAAAGTATGAAAATAAAAATACATATGAGAATAACTTGTGTGTGCACCAATAAGTATTGAACGCAGTTCATTCCAAGTATGATCTCTGGCCTCAAGTGATTGATCTTTTTTAATGAAGCAGCCATTTAAATATACGTAAATTGTGTAACAAGTGTTGAGAACATAGACAAAGTCATTAGTTCCAATTTCTTCCAGATGTTGGTAAGAAAATAATTAAAAAGTAATAGATATACAAAGCAAATATTAGCAAAGCAACATTATTTTGGTGATACTACCTCACCACTTAAAGAATAGTTCACCTTTAAGTTAACTAGTATGATCTAGTGGAGAAGTTAGAARTCTGACATTGCTCTGTGTTTTCAAGTGGGTAGTTTTCCTTTGCCCTAATGTAGATTTCCYCATCTGTAAAATAGGGATAAGAGTACTTGTTTTTCTGCTACTCCTACTAAGCAGAACTGCAGCCTTGCTTTGTATTCTATCTATACAAAATGCACAATGGAAGTCTGTCCTGCTCTCTGTTCCTATTAAAATATAAGTATTCTCCAGTAAAAGTAAATGTTGGGATACTTCATAACATACATAGGAAAATATGCGTTCAGTTGTAGGAGATCTTACTATGCTAGTATGTTAGCTTGCATGCATGTTAAATATTGCTGTCAATCAAAGATTCTTAGGTCTTCATAGCATCGCMTCCTGGCCTAACCACTATTCTGAGTGCCAGGTTAGGAATACTCTGTGTGTGTCTATATATTTKTATATATATAAATATAAATCCACACACACAAAAATAACCGTGTGTATATGTGTATGTGTGCATATAAATGCATATGYGGTGTGTACATATAATCACTGCAGCTACAGTATGGTTACCTCACAGGAGAAAGATACCCTTCCTTGGCCAACAATATTTCTTATAGTTTAGGGAGGAAAGGGATGCTTTTGCTGTCGTTGCACTGAGTAGCATCGCTGTAAGCCTGAAGCAGGTGGTGGGATTCTCAAGGGGGAACAAACATAGGAAATTGGGGTGCTAATAAGRATAATCAGACTTTTCACATCTGGAATTTATTTTGTGTCCTTCTAAAACTGGGATTAAAATGATCAGTGAGATCCCTAATCAGGCATTCATGAAAGTAAGTTTGTGGTTTTTTTCTTTTCATTGTACATAGAGCTGCTTTTTATTATTCTATTACATTTTGCTAAAACTGTAAAAAATGCAAAAAACAACCAGTATAATATTATATTTTTGCAGTGTATTTTCCTACTGTTAAATCTAGATCGGAAATGATTTTTTCAATGGAGTAAAAGGACTTAAATATCTGATCATGTTCCTTTATAAGACTACCCCCAGCAAATGCAGGTATCATGCTGTAATTATGTTATTTTTTAAGAATTCACATTTGATTTTCCAGCAATCTCTGTATTTGTTTTTACTTTCTACTATGGAGGGTGACAGTACAGAGGATACTTATTTGGGACTTTGGTGATAAACTGTTGTTAGAATTCTGGTGCTTAAATCCTTGAATATTTTGATGGCTTTTCTCTTATTCTTTCATATTTTTCAATGACGCCATTTTTTTTATTTGAATGTTGTCTCCATTGAATTTTGCAAAAAAAGGATTGCTTAAGCTTTGCTGTGCTGTCCTCTTACTTGAACTGCTCATGAGACCACACTTTGAAATGATAAGAGRTTTTGAAGTATCTATATATATATATGGGATGGGTCTCTGTAGATTTAAGCTAAAAAAGATATAAATTTATATCTCAGCCATTAAAGCACTTGTCTGAAAAGCCTGGGGACCTTGGAAGTATTTCCACCAGCTGCTATTTATTTTAATATTCTAATGTGGGCTTTGCTGAGAAAGTTACATTAATTGCTTTTATATATTGTAGACATATTCAAAGGTCTCACTTTGAACTAGGGTTTCATAATGCTAAACTTCTTATGAAATGCATAAGAAGGGGGCCTAACCTGATGTAGCAAATGAAATAGGCAAAAATTGACTGTGTTTAATATAGTCACATATAGATAGAATCATGTCTGTTTCTCCTGGCCCCTTCTCTGTACMCATTTCAAGTTTAATTTATCGTTCTTCAATGTAATTGATCACAACTGTATGCAGAATTCTAGGTGAAGTCTTCCCAGTACCAGTGCAATAGTGTTTATATTCCAGATCTCTTGGAAATCCTGGGAGTATTAGCCTCTTTCATGATCTCGTCAGATTGATGCCTTATGAATATTCTGTTGCTGACTGGCAGATACAGATTTTTCTCCTCTCTYTTCAGTTGATGCCTTCAGTTTAAAATGAACATTTGCAAGTCCTTCAGTTAATGATTTTGAACTCTGTACTGTCATATTTCATCCCATTTTTTTTTTTATTAGTCTGCTTCTGTGGGTCATCCATTCTTATCTGAATGATATATATATTCTGGTTCTAGGCTGGATTGTTGATTCTCAAGTTTGTGTCATCAGCAAATTTTACTAGCACACTCATGTTTTTGTTCTAAGGTCAACTAACAAAAATATTAAAAAGGTCAATATCATGACTGATTGTTTAGGGACTCCATTTATAATATCTCTTCAGTCTAACTGTTTTCTTTGGAGCACCATCCACTGCCATCCYTATTAGTTCCCATCCATTGCCATCTGTACTAATCCTCATCTCTTCAGTTTAATTAATACCTTGTGTGGCACCATCTGAAATACTAAGTAAAGTTAAAAAAAAAATATACACATGAATATATTTCYCGTGTTTAGCACATCAGTTATCTGACGAAGAAAAAATGCAAAAGTTGCATTTCTATTCAACTTAGCATATATTTTCCTATTTACCAARGTGTCTTTGTTCTTGTGTACAAAATGTTTTTCAAATCCTTATGTGCCATTCACACCAGATGGATAACTCTGAGGTTGCACTTATTGTTCCCTTTCTTAAATACAGGTACAATGTCTTCTCTCATATATGCTAGGGTTGGCAGACTTAATTTAAAAAAATTATTGCTGCTTTTAATGTGTCAGTTCTTTCAGATGGTATCTTGTTTTCCCTGTTCATGTTACATTAAGCTTCTTGAGGAAGGGGGGGAAAACATATATGTAGAAGGTTGGAGCTGCTTCCACAACAAAAATGAAGCAGGCGGAAGCTGGAGTGAACAGCCAGTCAACGGGAGGCTTTGGTTAATCATCAGTCAGCCTGGCTGTTCTTCTCAGCTACTGAGGAAATCCTCGCTCTTTTGGGGAATCTGCCCAGGCAAACTGACTTGTTTCTCTTTCTCTGATGTGTTCCTCTGTGGTGGAGGAAAATTGCAAGTTTTCAAAAGGAAAATGGCTTTTGGAATCAGTTGAGTGTATAAAGCAAACAAAAATGAGTTAAGTATGTGTGTGGAAAAAGTACGAGTGAATAGATTTGCATGTGAAAAAAGTGAGCAAATGTACATGCGAAACTCTCCAATGTGTTAAAAATGGGACAGTCATTCATGCTGGAAATCCRGATAGAGGTGAAGGAGGAAGATAGAATAACGGAGGCAGCTACAAGACCAGTTTTCCCGTTGTGACCCAAGACAATTAAGTACCTATTCTAGTTTAGGTCCTGTGAGGTGGTGTTCTGCAAGGTGAAATGTTCATGTCCTTTTTTTTACAACACATAAAGACAATTTGCAATTTTTTCTATTTCTTTTAATTTAAGTTATTTTGGTATTTCTCAGCTTCCCTTTCTTTGCTGAAGGACTGAGAAACTGAAGTGAAATAACGACATACCTTAATTTGAATTTTAGGCTTCTTGATTGTGTAGCAGATGTAGTTGAGTTGGCAGCCCTTTAAAATCTTTCCTCGATTATTTTCATTATTAATTATATTTAATTTTAACAGCTTATAACGGAAATAAACTGAACTAAAATACTAAATTTCAATGCCTTTATACTGATGGATAGTACCACTGATGGACTCTGGGTTCAAAAGAAATCTATATTTGCTCAAACATAGCAGAATTCCCTATGGCTAGGAAGGGCAGGGACATTTGAAGAAATCCATCCAGTACTGCCAGCCAGAGACATTTCAGGTTGGGCAACTGAAATTGGAGAATTTTGTCTTCTTGAAACCTGTAAATATTAATGGACTTTCTACGGTGTTTGGCCTATGTTTCTAAGAAATTCATACCAAAATCCTACCCTGAGCTCAGACATTCTTCCACATCYGTTCTAGTAAACATTGGGAAGTCCAACTTGGGAGTTGTAGAGCAGCAATACTGATGCAGTCTTCTGAAAAGTCACTGGCCAGCAACAAAAAAATGCAGTCACGGTCTGATAGAGGCAGCTCTTGTAGATGATCAAAACAGTGAGAGGTATGAGCAGGATTTTCCTTTACATCTCTGTTCTAGACTGAAATGGAATAAAATATTTTTTTCTGTTGGCAGTTTAAATAGAATTTAAATGATGTATTTTTCAGAAAGTCAGGGCAAACTTTCGATGCAAAGATCGATGCAAAGACCTCAGTCCCGCAAATAATTAGACATATTGCTGTGTTGAACTCAAAGATATTGGTAAGTTTTTATAACTACGAAGCTTGAGTGTGGATTTAACTGCGTGCCAGTGTTGAACTCATTTTGCTTACCTGCTAATGATTACACCTGAAAGAGGCAAGAACACTTTTTTTTTTTTTTTTTTGATAGAAATAGGCCACTTTTCCCTTGGGTAACTCAAGAACTGGTTTTTGTTTTTCCTTTTTCCTACCTTAGTTATCTGGACTTACTGGATCGGCATCTTTAAATTAAACTGTCTTTAGGATGAGATTAATAATGTAGAGCTACATCCCCAAAAGAGATTTGAAAAACAAACAAACAAACAAAAAGCTCTGAGTTAAACTAAGGAATTCAAAAGGWTCTTAACAATACTGGTTATAGTTGTTTTTTCAGGTGCACTTTCACTTTCTCATGGAGCATATGGAACACTTCTAGGAAGTGAATTGTATTATTAAAAAACCATCCACCCTTGACTTTACATGTAAAGAGTATATAGAGAACTATCAGCTCACCAGTTCTGGCATTATAATGCCTGCAGAAATCAGAGTTTTGTTCTTTGCAGTGCTAACGTTGCTTGCATTTGTAAGGCAACCAAGTCCTGTGCTTTGTTTTCTGTCCCAACATACCCAGGTTGTATAAATGAGCATTAACAGAGTGAGCTTGTGAATGGGGAAGAAATCATGAAAAGTGAAATGACATGGAAAAAAATTGTCTGCAGTGAAAACATTTAATGTGAAAGAGTGTGAATATTTTACCTGAAAAGAAAAAAATTGAGATGTTATGGTTCAGCAGAGTAAGGAAGGTGAGTTGAAGAAATTGTTTCCTTGTGTTTKCTTTTTGAAGTAAAAAATTTTGACATTCAAAAAAGTTCACATGGTTGCTCATAGACAAGTGGGATTTATCATCTGCCTTCATGAATGGTCATAGCTAGTTATTTTAAAGGTGTCTGCCTTTAAAAAAAATYGGAGGTATTATAAGAAAATCTTTCTGAAAAAGAGGCCAGCCTTTGGTTCCTTAAAGAGTTGTGAATATGGGATTAATGGTTTATAGGCCTGGTCATGATTGAAATGAACAGAGCTGAGTTCCTTCTGAAAAGGCATGTGTCTTATTGCCTTTGACCTTAAATTCTCAATTTTCCAATAGTAAAACTGAATGTACAAACTTTTCTCTACAGTTTTTTGACTGATCTTTTATTATCCAGTCAAGTTGGCTAGATAACTAAGCTTTTCTTTAGATCAGTAATACCAAGAAGTGAGTAGAAACAGAGCTTTAAAAAAATGTGGGGTTTTTAGACTTCATAATAAAATTAACAATGTTGCATGGTATGATGATTTTGATAACACAATTTTAGGTTAATGTCTCTATTCATTTGTACTGCTGAAGTTGCATTAAATGTTGCAGTTGGACTATTGAAATGTTTATGCTGTTAACTCCATAATATAATGAACTGGTGCTTTAGGTCAAGYTTATTACACTGGAGGAAGGGATGAAGTGGACTAGTGAAGGAAAAGATTCTCTCTCCCCTTTGAGTTTTCTATGTTTTGTACATATCTTTCAAAAATACTTTGGAGTGTGAATTAAATGGGTTTTAAAATGCTTGATTATCCTCAAGATGTACCTTTAGCCACAGAAGAAGTTCAAAATAGTAGTTGCACAGAACTGATGCCATACAATAGTGGTATTTTCCTAAGTGTGATCTGCCTTTGCATTTATAGAGCAGCAGTGTCCTGTAGGCAAGTTAAAAGAGCATGTGCTATTGCTATAAATAATAGAGGTTTTGACTTGTGTTTTCACTTTGGAAGCTGAGGCCTTGTCTTAACTGCAAGGATACTCCTGGRTTCCAGTCACTCAGGTTATGGACTTGATTTGACATTGCTGTTGCTCCCCTTCTGCAYGTGGGTGAATGCTGTAGTCCATCCCTGATGTGGAATCAGGTCTTGTTGATTCATACATGCAGATGAAAAAGATGGGCAATTGCTCCTCTGTTGCAAGGTTTAAACATAGCCTGAAGTATCTGGTTCTAGTTCTAGGGCTCTTGTGCGTCTGTGTGAATTTGTTTTTGGAAAATAAATGTGTTATGTTGGTAGAATGAGCTGCAGCAATGATAGGAGAGTTCATCTTCCTGTGTATTTTCCTCAACAATTCCTATTACAATAGGGTGCAGAATGGGTAGGACTCCTGCAAGGTATCACTCAGAAGTCATGATCATAGTTTGTAAAGGCAGGTGAACAACTACCAGACATATTTTTTTCTTGTGATTATGAACCCAGCTACAGAAAACTTCTAATACAGCTGAGAGAAGGGACTAGTAGGCAACACTGTTACACTGTAGTTAATGAGACATGGGTGGAGAGGGCAGGATTACAAAGGGGTTTAAAGCTGTAGCTGTGTTTTGGAAACCTSCCTGTGATGTGTGTTGCTTTACTACCTAAACTTAACTCTTATAATGACCTGTAAATTAGGATCTAAGGCACAGATGGCTTAAGTTAAACACAAGAATTGAGTGATGCAGTGGTTTTAAGTGTTTTGGCTTCTCAAAATTTTCTACCAAAGAAGTAATCCGAATATAATAAATGTAAGCCTACCAATAAGGGTGGTGGTGGTGGTTGTTGTCTTTTGCAGATACCCAGGAGGTAATTCTGGTCTTCACCGCTCACCAGTTGATAATAACTGCTGTAATGCCCCAGAAAGAGAGCCCTAACTCCCTTAAAACTTTTTATTGCACCTAGCTGGTCCTCTGGCACAAAGTTTGTCCCCTTCTTGCTATAGGTTGTAAGATGAAATTCTTACGGAGCTTTGGGGAATAGTGTGAAAAGTATTTACCTTTTTAGTTTCTGAAACAGTAAGTTTTGATTACTAAAGCCAGCAGGGAATTGGGCCTCTTCACTTCTTGCTCCCCACGTACTATTCTTTAGATGGCTTTTTTAGAGCTGATAGTTACTGGTTCCTGGCTTCCTTAAACTACTAGGTGCTTCACGCTTTTTATGTTTAGGCATTTCATTGCTCCTTTCTGAAGAAAGGGAATGTGCACTAAGTGTGATACCAGAACACAGCTTCAGAGTTTGTTTGCAATACAAATCCCTTTTTACTGAGGCTCCCCCAGGTCTTGTAGTGTTGATATCTCTGGATTGTATCCTGAATTGCCAAGTTTGAGGATAAAGGCATTCTCTTGCATAAGACACCCCCTTGACTCGTTATTTTAAGTATTGTTTTCTGGGAGCAAAGGTTATGCTTAGCATGGGGCACTAAACACGATTGATTTTCACTCGCTGCGGCTTTTGGTCTAAGTCAAAATGCAGGAATACAGTGGTGCCAGYGCCCGCGATTTTTGCTGGGAGGAGTGTTGATGCCCCAGCTGTTGGCACCAACTTCTTGTCCTTCCCTCTGTGTTAGCCCTGAAGGGAGGAGCGAGAAGTCAGCCCCCAGTGCTTTGTTATCAAATAACCCCCAGTGCCATATACAGCCTCGGCTTTCTGTAATGCACATGGTGATCTCCTTTTCAGAGGAGGGTAAGGAAGGTAAGGGGCTGAGGGGGGACGGGGACGTGGGGGCGGCAGCCTTGGACCCCCACGGCTGTTTCCCCTTGTCAAAGGAGCCGTTATCGCGTCGCGTTACGGTGTCACGCCGTCATGGCGCTGGCCGGGCCCCAGGAATGGGTCGTGGCCTTGCAGGGGGCGCCGGGGGCTGCCCGCRGCTCCGCGGGGGAGGGTTTGGGGCCCCCCCCCCCSSCCGCCCGGCCCGGSGGAGCGGCCCCAGCGGCACCCGGCGCTGCGGGAGAGGCGGCGGGGGCGGAGCCGGGCCGGGGAAGTGTGGTGGTCACGTGGCGGGGTCACGTGGCGGGGGAGTCGGGCCCAGCCGCCGCCGCCGCCGCTCCGGTAGCGGTGAGAGACGGGGCGGGGAGGGAGGGAGGGAGGGAGAGGCGCGCGGGGCCGGGGCGGGCGCGGGGAGGGAGCCCGGGGGTGCGAGTGGCCGCCGCCCGCTGCGCCGCCGCGCCGCGCCCCGCCGAGGTGAGTGCGGGGGGGCGATGCGCGGGGCAGGGCCGCAGGGCGGGGGCACCGCCGGGGGCGGGATGGGCCGGGCCGGGCGCTGTGCGGGGCCGCGGGTAGCTGCGGGGCTGTTTTCCTTTTGTTCCGGTGGGCACCGGCGGCCGGCAGAGCGGTCCGGTTTTGGGGGACGGGGGGAGAGTCCCGGGGCGCCGCCGGGACGTGCGCATCCGTTGTGTGCCGCGCGCTGCGTCCGTTCTGTGGCGGTCCCCACGCCGGCCGGCGTCGATCCTGCCTCCCCCCGTAAGGCTCCGGCACGGCGGGCGGGAGACTGGCTGGAAACCCCGATCCTTCCGTTGTACCTGCGGCTCCGGGCGCTCCGAAAGCCGGGCGGTGGGTTGGGGGTGGTCCCCGCCCTCTCCCCGAGGCCGCCGCTTCGCCTCGCCGAGCGGCCGGCGGCCGGCAGCGACCGGCGCTCCGGGAGCCGCGGGCGGCGGCGGAGCGGGGAGCGGTGGCGCTGCCGCCGGCATCACCTGTGACCCTCCGCGCACTGCCCGTAGCGCTGATGTTTTGTTTTTTCTTCTTTATTTCTTCCTACATTTCCTTCCTTCCCCCCCCCCCCCTCCTTTCTCGGGTCGGGGGGGCAGGGGTTTAGGAAATTCGCCCTGCGATACGGTAAAATTCGCCTAGCGAGTGCAACTCCTTCGCGTTCTTTTGTGTTTGTCTTCACATCGTGCCTTTCAGTAAACGTCTGCGTGCGAACATGTTCGAGCACCTCGGCTTCCTAAAGGTTTCCTGAAAAGTGTAGGAATCATTTACCAATTCAGTACTTAAATTTGACTTAAACGGTAAAACATACAATTAGAACAGCTGCATGGGGTCAGATCAAAGGTCCATCTAGTTTAGATTCCAGTTTCTGCAAGTGGCATATAGCAGATGCTTAGGAAACATCATAACAACAGGGTGAGCGTGCTGTGAAGCTTTGGGAAACCAGCCAGGCCTCCAGCAATTTGAGGTTAAGGGACTTCCTGAGTCAAATGTGGTGTTTTGGTATTTAAGAGCACTTTTTCTTCGATGACTTAGATATACATGTTTTCAGAAAAGAACAGGACAAAGGCCTTTTAATAGAAAAGGGTTTTCTTTGCCTTTTTAAAAAAATATAATTGCACTCATATTATTGTCATAGGCAATTTCATTTTGCCAGGATGAAATTTGCCTGTCCAGTGATTACTGATTCATGAGCAACATATTGTGTTTTAAATAGGTAAGGGGTGTTTGCAACTGATATTTTCTACACATGGGAGTTGTAAATAATAAAATTGTTTTTTAATGTCTGATTTTACAAATCATTTGTGAAAATTAAGTCTTAAAACCTAAAATATCTGTTTAATAAAATGCAGTATAGTAAGAACTTCCTCAAAATAGCAAGTGTTTTGCCATAGTATAGTATTGACAGTTCTGAAGATGATTATATGAATATGAACCACTAACATTTAACTATTAACTCTTTAAGCTTAAAGAGTTAACTTATATAAAACCAAGAGTTTTATTAATGGAACAGATTTCTCATTACATCAAGTTTCTGGTAAAATTATTTCAATAATACCRTCATAGATTTTTCCGTAATAGCAAAATCATGGTGATCCCTAGGGATGCTAGCTGTCAACTTGATCCTGCAATCCTAATTCAAGAAATAGCTTCATGCCAGGAGCTCCTAACCTGATTGCTCTTATAAGGAACATTTGCACGAGTGGGCTTCATTTTTCACAGGCAATGTGAATGTCGAGCAAAGCAGAGCTATTTAAAAAAATGGCATATCCCACCACGCCCCCCATGGAATTTTATAAGGAGGTCGTTATCAGTTTCCTGGGGGCTGAAAGGAGGTAGTGGGTTGGAGGGTGTGTGTGTGTATATATAGATAGATACTTATAAGATTAAAAATAGCTTAGAAAACTGACAACTATAACTGTTGTGAATGACTTTCATGGAAAGATTTTTTTTTTTTTTTTTTTTTTGTACAACACATCACTGCTTCTAACAACAGACTGTGGAATTTGTTCTCACCTAGTCAACAGATATTTATTCTAAAATCCTTAACATATTTCATTATTCTATAAAAACCCTACTCACTTTGAACTATACTGAGCTCCTGATGGACTGTTTAAAGTATTAATATATTTTCTTCAGTAAGTTGATGAATAGGTTTAAATGGTTCTATTTTAGGCTTCCACCAAGAAAACTGTTGCAGTGCAACTTTCCTTAGCTGAAGGAACCATTTTTATCACAAAAAAATGATTGGTTCAGCTGAACTTTCAAATAGTTTTTTTTTTATAACTAGCCTCTAGAAGAAGTTGTACTTGGTTTGTGTAATTATTAAGCATACTTATAATACACAGCTTTTAACAGTACTTATCATTAGTAGGTCTCAAAGCACCTTGCAAAAGAATTCAGTGTAATTATTCCCTTCTTATCTAAGGGTAATTATTCTTATCTTATCTAGTGCTCATAAAGAGATCATTGTCTGCCTGTGATCACTGTAAGAAACTCTATAAGACGGTCTAACAATAAAATCAGATTTTTTATTTAATTTTTTTTGCAATAAAAAATCCACAAACTCACCTTTCTGTTTTGTACAGTTTTCTGTTGTAGCATTTTTATTTCGTTTAATGATGCCTGAGGTGATTTCATACTGTAGCTCCCATACCAGGGTTGGAAGCTAAGCCTGTGCTTTATGTAGAACAGACTTCACTTCTTAGTGTCAGAAGAGACCCTGCTGAAGATTTAAGCAAATTCACTGATGAGTTAGAGAATGATTCAGGACAGTGTCTGTTAAGGTGRTTGAAGTAGTATGGTGCATATCTCTAGTTCAGTTACCAGCAAGCTTGGCTATTAAGAGAGTTTGTACAGATGTCTGTTGGCATCTATCAGGAATAAAAAAAACGTATGTGCCTGTGTGAATAAGTGAGTTACATGGCCAACATGTTCATRTCTTCACGGTTTTCCTTCATTTCCACCTTGCAGAACTGGTAGAAATGRTATGGAATCTCACATTTCATTTTTTTTTTGACTGGAACCACCAGTTCCAGTCACCTTCGATGTCCCATTTTTGTAATGCATCTGGTAGCAGAACAAACTTCTGATGCTAGAGGTGTGAAGTGCATACGCTTAAATTGTTGTTTTCCAACTGCCTGTATCAGTTGGGGTGTGCAGATGATATCATTAATTATATTATTGGTGCATTTTAATAGTTTAGTTTAGGACTTGAGGTCTTCTACTGGGTTGATATTTTCCAAAGTAGAACAGAAAGCCATTTATTTGTTTTTTAATTCAAGATAATACATTAAAGCATTGTCATTTAGGGATAAAATACAAGTTAGGAAATATATGAAAGATTTGACAATGGAAGTATTATAATTTGGGAACTATGTAGTACACGATATACTAAATAGTATGGGAACTGTATTCCCAGATAGTGTAATGCTATCCAGAAACATGAACTTGTACAAATTAGATCTAAGTTGTAAACCCTTTATTAAAAGGGACAAAGGCTTACCTACTGTAATGAAGTGTTTGCCAGCAGTCTTACAGGTGTAGTCAGTGATTTCAGTTGACTCTCTGTAAAAACAATGCCTGCTTGTTGGCAGGCTGGCATCTAGACTTCAGTGAGATCTGTGTGGATTCAGATTATTTGGAAAAAAAGGTCCAAGAGAAAATAGTTTGAGAGGTCCAGTTCCAAGAAGTTTTTCTGTCTATTTCTGTATTCATTGCTTTTGTATGACTCTTGTTTTGATCCRGTGTTTCCATGTTGTCTTATTTTTAACTATGCCTTTGTTTACATCATTTTACAGTTCTTAAAACTTCAATATATTTTTAAATGGTCTACAATAATAGTTTTCACTTTGTGCTTGTAACCATGAAAGACTTTATTATTACTCAGCTGCACATCATATCCTTGATAGCTGTAATATATCAAAGCTGGTCTGGAGAACCTCCCACTGGAAAGCTGGGCTGTTTGTGTAGCGTGAAGGTCCTGATTCATTTGTGATTGTTGCCTTCTGCATAGTTTTAGAGCTAGCAGACCCAGCTGGTAGTCATACACTTTCCTAGCACCCTGGGTTTGAACAGTCTCCAACATCCTTGTCTAGTGCAGAGCACTCTCTGCGAAGCATGTACTTAGAGATTAACTCTCCCATTAGAATATAGAAATCTACCACTTCTCAGTACTAATATCAATCCATCCTATCAGTTCTTCCTCTGCTTTGTACGTGCAATGGAATAGATTCCTCTCCTTTGAAGACACTCTTCTCATTAAATATTTGTTGAAGCAAATATCTTGCAGCTAAACTGATTTCTAAATAAAATCTTCATGTATCTCTCGTTTCACTAGTTTGAGTAATAATTGCAACGTGAAATTTGAAAGAAGGCCAAACCCATTCACACAGCCATTTAAAGAAAATTACTGCAAATACGTTACCAATGGTACCTGGCACCATTTAAGCAGACAAAAGGAGCCGTAAATGTTGGACACAATATGAAAGAAAAGAATCTTTCTGCATGTATGTTAAGAATACTGTAGAAGAATCATAGAATCATTAAGATTGGAAAAGAACTTGAAGATCATCGAGTCCAACCATCAGCCCAGCACCCATGCCCACTAAACCATGTCCCGAAGCGCCACATCCACACGTTTTTTGAATGCCTCCAGGGATGGTGACTCCACCACTTCCCTGGGCAGCCTGTTCCAATGCCTGACAACCCTTTTGGGGAAGAAATTTTTCCTAATATCCAATCTAAACCTCCCCTGGCACAAGTTGAGGCCATTTCCTCTCGTCCTATCGTTTGTTACTTGGGAGAAGAGACCAACACCCGCCTCTCTACAGCCTCCTKTCAGGTAGTTGTAGAGAGCGATAAGGTCTCCCCTCAGCCTCCTCTTCTCCAGACTAAACAACCCCAGCCCCCTCAGCCGCTCCTCATAAGACCTGTGCTCCAGACCCTTCACCAGCCTCGTCACCCAAGAACAGTAGTTTTGAAGATAAGTAGCAAATAAAGTTATTGCAAAAAGCAAAGGTTGGCTGCCCGCTGTGATTGTGATGGATCTCAGTCCACAGGAGGCTCTTTAGTTGGAGAAAGACCATAGCTAACAAAAGTCTTGCATTGTGAGAGGGAGAGAGCGCTCTCACTTTTATTCTGTTTTGGTGCGGTATGTAGTACAGAGGGAGCCCTGGTCTATTGAGCATCCAAGCATTACTAGCAATGTTACTGCTGCCTGTGCTTGATGAAGGACAGATCTCCCTATGCTAATGGCAGGGTGGAATGACTTCTAGRAAATCCTTTCAGTTGTAAAGAACTAAAAAATAAAACACAACCCCAAAGGTCTACCTGTCTAAAATCTGAGTATAATACACAAAAGGGACATTGACTAGCACAAATCCTCTCTTGCGGATAATATAGGCTGTGGATAATAGTTAATGTTGTATAAAAATATAAAAAATGTTACTCAGAAAGCTATTTTAAGTGTTAAGTAAAACTTGAAAGGGGGAGTGAATTCAGCTGAGGGAGAATGAGGAAGAGTTATATATTTGTGGTGTCTTCCCCAGCTCTCATGAGTGATGTAAGTATATTAAGAACTGTTACTATATAAATATCTTGGCTGCCATACAAGTGCCCTACATAGTGTTTGGAAATGAGGGAATTGAACAGTGTAGGTGTTGAACCAGCCTTAGATATTTTACCTTCCTTTTTCCCAGGCACAAAAATACGGACCTAAGAACGGCGTATCAGCTCAGACCAAAGGTGTTTCTACATCAATATCTTGTTTCTAAACAGTGGATGATAGCAGATGCCTAGGGAACAGTATTGCAGGGCATGCAAATAGCCGAGTATTGGAAAGAAGAATCACTGGCTTCTAGCAGGATGCAGTTTAGAAGTCTCTGGGCAGTTGATTTGGTATTTAATCATTTGGTTTTTAATAGTTGTGGTGAATTTATGCAATTTCTTTTTGAACCCTTGACAGCTTTAGCATCTGCAGCATCCCGTGACACAAGAATGACAGAAATATGTGTCCATTTTTAGTTGGGCTGTTGCCATCTTAAAAGTTACAATCCTTCACTCCTTTCATTTTGCATTGTGAAAAACACTGTTATTTTTAATTTGTAAAGTTCGATATCAAACTTGTGTGGATAAAGTTGACTGCTTGATGTGTACATAGGGAATGTCAGACCTTGTGTGCAGAGTCTTTCTTTTATTTACTGAGAAATACAAAAAAGAACTCTTCATGAAATCTTCTCACTTTCGGTAATGCTTTGCATTTCTCTTAAAATGAAACCTGAGAACTGCTTATAGTCAGTTTTGCTCTTAGTAATGTATCTTTTTGTAAAGACTACAGTGTTCATATCTGTATATGAATTGTGTCTGTAGAAACATTGTGAGCATAAAAAGCTTGCTTTTGAAAAGTAATTGCCAAGTTTGTGATTGTTTATAAGAATTAAGAAAGTTTTGTTTCAGATTTTGGTGTGAAGTTTCTGTAGTTGAGTAGCAGAGGACAGGTGTTCTATCCATATTTATCATATGGTCATCCAAAAAAAAGGTAAGACATTCCTGAATAATTTGGAAACAGAACAGTATGTAAATGAAATGGCTCTTTCCTATGRCCAATATTTGAACTTTCACTTAATCTGTAAAGGAAGAGTGATATAAATCAAATGGGTTTGATTTGCCTTTCCAGACTTGGATTGCTCTGGAGACTGTTGAGGACTTTTCCAGTTTGATATGGACTTATCCCTGGCTTGGATTCCTCCTTCCTCCTCTTGAGTGTTAGGGTTTGTTAGCAGATCTTCAAAGATGTTTGATGTCTAAGGCAAAGGATCCTTTATGGAGAGAGAGAGAGAGAGAGAGAGAGATGTGTGTGTGTGTGTTTTTTGTTTGTGTGGTTTTTTTTTTTTTTTTAATTTGTCAGAACAGAAAATGGGGCTATAGCTCCCATTGTCTGGTAACTCTTCACAAGTTTAATTAGATAAAGCAATGAAAGTGGTTGAATTCTAGGAGAGAGATTTAAATAAATGCATTTGAATCTTAAAATGGCATGGGAAGCTATGCAGTGAAAATCTGCTCTCTTGCATGAGTGATCAAGGGATAAAATTAAACCAGCTCATGTTACAGGTATGTGTTTTGGAACCATTTGCAGTTTCTCCAAAGTGGAGATGAAGATATAAAGAAGAAGAAAAAAAAAGATCAGAGGGATGGGGGAAGGGACATGGTTCTTCGAAAGATACCTGTAGCAAGTCCTATTATGAATTGTAATAGACCACCATGAGCAAGAATTAGTCTGTTCCTCTCAACAACAAAGAYGTCGGTGCAGCAACAGGGTTCTACTGAAAGCAAATACAAATCATAGGATTAAGTGATTAAGTCCTCTTCCTCTGAGTTACAGGCCTTCCAGAGGTGGATTCCTTCCAGATTTTGCCAGCCTGCTGAGGAGACATTCTCTCTTCCTTTATACCAGTAGAATAACCCTGTGGAGCATGTATTAAATCCAATATATGTTATTTCCCAGTGTTGCAAAGAGAATTTTTGAATCTGAAAGACTGTTCACTGGACCTGTAATAAGATTGAGGAAAGTATACTGTATAAAAAAATATAACGTGAGCTCAGTACTCGTGCTAGGAGTATGCCTGTATGGTGTTAGTCCCTCCCTTGTATTTCCAAAAGGTTAAGTATTTCTTTTTATTATTAAAGGAATTGGAAGTGGGTCTTTCTTCCAAGGATTTAAACGAGAGACCACTGATTAGAGAATGATGTTGTAGCTAGGGAGATGAGGAAGATTCTATGCAAAATTCTCATAATACAGTTTCATTTTCAGTACTGTGTTCGTGGGTTTTGTAATCATTATTATTAGTACAGAGAGCAGATGACCTGAATAGTGGTTGTTCTGGGCTAAAAGTGACCAGTAATGCTGAAAGATTTCATAAAAGATAGTGTCCTGTTTTCACAAGATGCAAAAGTAAAGTCTTTTGTCACTGTCATAGGGAGGTTATATTCTGAAGGTTGGATAGTTACTTAATTCAGTCTTCCCCTTTCCCCTTTGGAGTTTGGTTTAAATACTTCTGGTGTGAGGAAGCTTGTAGGTCGTTTGGAGAGAAAATATTTGTGATTTAATTGTCTAGTGCTGTGGTGACAGAACAAGCTCTTGCTGGTTTTAAAATAGCATTGCTCATTGAAACTCCAGAAACACTGGGAAAACTTTGTTACCTGTTTTGGATTTGAATTTGTGTCCTTGTCTCCAAGGATGAGTGTGAAAACCAAGAAATGACCAGCATTTGCTTTATGTTGGGCAGAGAATGAAAACTCTCCTAAAACAATCAAATTACCTTTGCATGGGAAATGATAATATGATTTTTATAGTGTCTCCAGGAGTAGATCTGCTACTAGATGTCCATTTTTGGTTAAGGAAGATATAATGGGATGGATGTGTCATGAGGATTTGGATCATATTGATTCATCTCCAGCTGCATTGTCACAGTTTTGACAAATTTCTTGGCTGATGACTGAGTGTCCATACTGATGCAACTGTCTGTTTGTTTTCAGTTATGTCTACTTCTGCTTTGTTTTATTGGTGCATAGACTAAGATCTCACTGCTTCCTGAGCCTAACGCTTGTTCAAGCTCTTGGCGTAACTTTTGTCCCTTGGAGTATTTTAAGAGGTTTGGGTCATTGCCTTCTTCACTGGCAGGACTAGTGTGGAAGCATTGAATGAAAGATCTTTAAATGCTGACGATGCTCAGTTCTGTTTCTGTTTTGGTTGACCCACATGACATTTTTGAATGCACTTCTCTATGTGTGGGCTGATAACACTATTGATAAGAGTAGGCCTGAGGTGATGCAGGTTGAATGGAGAAAGCACTGGAGAACATTCTAAAGAGTACATGACTTCTTTGAGTTTGTCTCCTTGATTAGGCTGGGKTTTTTTTGGGGGGTAGGGTGGTGGTGGTGTATTTTTTGTGTGGGTTTTTTGTTTGTTTGTTTTTGACATATATATATWTTTTTTTTTTACAATGGTTAGGACAATTTCTTCTAATCTTTCTGGTTAAGAGTTATGACCCTGTTTCCTGGATGCCGATATTGTTATTGTCTTTGCCTTCATTGAAATTTACAATTTTGCAATTTTGTGGTATGCTAGGTGAGACTGTGTTTTGTTATTGCTTTCTTGTTTCCTTTACATCTTTTTAGCAAATGTAGTCAGGAAAGAAATCTTGGGGGTTTTTTGTTTTGTTTTAAAGCACCTCATTATGTTAGCTGATCTAAAAATCTATCTGGAAGATTGCCCCAACTTAAATAACAATTGCACACAGACATACTTGGCTGCACAGCAAGATCTATTTTTAGAAAAGGGTTCTGTCCTGTTTTCACTTAATTTTAATGATCTGGAGTTTTACTTTCATTTGAGAAATCCTAATGAATTTTGGCATCTTTTCCAGTCCTTCCTAATAGATAAATGCATGTGTCCTCTGGATCAGATTTCAGAATCATTTGTGTAGGGAAAGCCCTGCTTGTCTGTCAAATAACCTCAGGTATTCCAGTAATTCCTAGTGTGTTCGAAGTTATGCCTCTGCTTGTTTGGTRTTTACTCTAGCAGGCTCCTGTGATTGAGAAAGTGAAGTAGGCTGTAGGAGGTTGCTGCCATATAAATAAAACATATTAAAAAGCAACTGCAGTCCCAAGTAGATGAGTGTTCTGATGAAATGTTGTTTTCATTTTTAATGAACCTTTGTCAGTCTAAGTTAACAGTTACATTCGGATTTTGTTGTTGTTGTGCATTAGTTGATGATTACAACAGCAGACTGGGAGTCAGAACTCCTGTACTTCTCTCTCAATTCTGTCATGAGCTTCTGTATTGCCTTGAGATGTTTAATTGTCTTTTACTCAGCAGTATAATGGGAACGCTATTTTCATAGAATCATAGAATCATTAAGGTTGGAAAAGACCTCTAAGATCATCGAGTCCAACCATCAACCCAGTACAAATGCCCACTAAACCATGTCCTGAAGCACCTCATCCACACGTTTTTTGAACGCCTCCAGGGATGGTGACTCCACCACTTCCCTGGGCAGCCTGTTCCAATGCCTGAATTTTGCTGCTTCTAGGATCACTGAGGCTAGTAGAGCACTTCTAGGACACTGGATAAAAGGTTCAAAGTTCAGGATCATGGTAAAAGAAATCATTGTGCAGTTGGAAATGAGTCAAATGTTCACTCAGCTGAAGGTGAATAGGCTAGGTAAAGGTTAAACTAAAAAAGTTGTGGAAAGAGAAGGGACTGAAATAGGACAGGGTAGGTTATAAATACTGTTATGTGTCTCCTTATTTCCTTGTTTTCTTGTTGATTCTTGAGACTGTGAACTCTTGGCCTATCACTTAATGTCTGTAAACCATGAGACACAGCAATGACGCTAGAGTAATGATACTTTAAAATAATAAGATTGGCAAAAGTGCATGCCTGGATGAGGTACCTGTGTAGGGCACATATTCGGACATATCCACTAAAGCACTCTTGTAGTTGAAAGACTCCTCTACCTGTTTGTAGCTGGTAGTGAATCACGGAAAGGGTCCGTAGTGTTGCGAAATTAGAATATGGTGTGTTGGGAGTTTTGGGACTTAGCAATGACAAGTCTGTACTACTCATTCATTGCCAAGGGTGCGTTTGTGACGGAAAGGTTGATTCAACAGCTTATTGCATTTCTTTCTCTCCTATGTAATACGAAATGCATCTATAGACTATTCAGCTTTATCCAAAGAGTTGCTTTTTTGCCACAGATTTTTGAGTAAGGTTGTGGGATTTTTCATTTTCACAATCCTTTAGCAAYGTCTGTGTTTACTGAAGCAGTACGAATAAAGCAGGGACGCTCTTTTGTTGAAAAGTCTCATCCTACCTCTTTGGGATTGTTTCTGGAGGACAGACTCCTAATTCCTGTAATAATTTTCTTTAATACTTACTCAGCTATTACGCCCCAGATTTATGTTTGAACAGTGTAGTATACGATATGCAAAATACAATTTATCCATGTCATAGATTTGTTAAGAATTAAACATTAAGGTTATGTAGCCTAAACTTCTGCACAGCACTGTCTTTGCATTATATGTGAAGTTGGGTACTTAGGTTAAACTAAAGCAGTGTTCTTTTCAGAGGAAGTAATTATGGGATTTTCTGTTATCGTTAGACTTAAATTCATGATACAGGTATGAAGTTGGTTCTCTCATGTAGTCAACTGTTAATAGGTCTGTTCTTTTCTTGCATCTAGGTATAGGTAGAGACCTTGTGAAGAGGAGAATAGTACTTCAAGGCAAAGAGGCAAAGATAAAATTCCTTAGGTCACAAAGAGGGGTAAGAAAACGCAAGAAGGTCCTTGCTTCTCATTTTGAGGCTTATCAGTATTCTGGTGCAGATGTTTATTCAGAAATTTAACTGAACAAACAAAACATGCCATGAAAAATGCAATTAACTAAATTGCATTCTTTCATGATAATTTTCTTCTCTAGGTTTGTCAAGTTGTGGTGCGAGGCTTTTTGGGTGTCTCGCGTTGAGCTGCTTGCCACCTCTCTTTGTAATGTGTCTTGTTTACTTATCTTTTTCCTTTCTATTTTTTGAGAGACTGATTCTCTGTCTTCAGAGGTTTACTGGCCTTCTTTGAGTAGCTGGGTAAATTTAGGGATCTCTCAGGGATTTAAATTCATTAAAAGATGATAACGCTGTCATGTTTCTTGCCTTGTCCCTCTGCGTTTTTGAGTTTTCCTTTCGGGACAAGCTTCTGTGGCTATGCGGTTGATACTGTGTATAGTTCCTCGAAGTGAGACTGTTAAGGTTCAAGCTTTTCTTGCAGGATATTTCAAAGCCATCTGTTTTAAAGTACAAGTAAGTGATAATAGGGAGGGAGAAGTTGTGGGAGATGATGGTTTCCACACCAAATAAAACTCTCAGAAGTGCACAGCTTGTTTGGCAGCATTAGGACATCTAGTGCACTTTGCAGCACACTAGCTGTGAACTGACAGCCAAAGACCTTTTGTTCAGTGTTTTGGAAAATTTCAGGCCCAAAACTCTGGTCAAAACACTGTTCAGATGAAAACCAGTATATAGCCACTGCTCTGAAAGCCATATTCTCTCTTCTTATATTAAGATTTTCAGACTTAATATAGAGATGTCCCATACTCTCTACTGTTTGAAGGATCAAAGGCTTAAGAAACATGATGCTTCAAATTGTGAGTTATTTGCCCTAGCACSCATTCACATGGAGTATCTTCGGCAGAATTGTTCTGGTATTTACCAACAAAGTGGGCAAAAGCTTAGATTTTCCTAGAGTAGATTTGTTTAGTCTGTGTTTTATTTCCCCCCCTCTAAATTCTGAAATCCTTACTGATGAGTCTAATTATAAACAAGACATTCTCTCATGCTAGTGATAAGTCTAAATCTGCCTTGGGACAATTACCTCTTTCTTAGCATGATGTCAGTGGAAAGCCTGAAAATGCTGCCACACAGCAGCTTGCTTTCTCAGCTAGAAAAGAAATGTTTATTGTCGGTGGCTTGTTAGATCCTTAGTATCACAGAAATTGATTTTGTGTAGTATAGTCATAACATTCTGCAGTCAAATGCCCAGGCTGTTTGTGGTCTTTACGGGACTAATAAGAAAGGAATCACTGCCATCTTAATTTTTTCATCAGCATTTTATCTATGTTTTGCTTAATTGCTGATTGTACATTGTTTTTCTAATAACACACTCCTATCTCCCTATGTGAACTTAAAGTGTCTAATTTACTGAGACGGGAATGTCTTGCTTAGTGGATTTTATGAACATGTCATTTCTCGTGTCAAATGATTTAGCATTTCATTGGCATGCTAATAAAATAAATGCTTCAATAACTTGGGTTTTGTTTTCAATTTTTTTTTTTTTTGAGTGTAAAAGTGTCTTACAAATGCTCTTGCTAGACTGAAGGACACAGATTCTCCCCCCTCCCCCCCAACCCTGTATGCCTACTAAGCTAATTAAACATCCCTTGTACTAAATGGCAGATGATGCTCTGTAGTATGTGTGTACAGGCTGTTGGCCTGTTTACTCAGTCCAGGAAATTGATACCATGCCCGAAATCTGATTCGGGCCTTTTGCCCAAGAGCTTTAGCATCATGGCTTCAAAATAAAACTGCATGAATTCCACATGTTAATCTAGTGCTCTTTTTACCCTATGAACCACCTGCCTGTTCTCATTATGACCTTAATTCACCCCATTTTCCCAGAAGGAAACGTGCTCCTTGTGTCTCTGCTTTCCTCTTAGAGGGATTCCCTCCAGCTCTGCCATGAGCTGTGTGACCGGGACAATGTTTATTGTGACCTGACRTCTCAGCTGGAAGGGAACAGATAGTCACTGGTCAGGTTGGAGCCAGCTTCTAAAGATTGACCTAATGCTGTCATATGACACTGCAGGGTTTGGCAAATAACCATTACAATTTTTCTTCTCATGTGTGCATAGGTAGATGGCTTTGAATTGGGGGGGGGAAGTGGAAATACTAATTTCTGCATAGCTCCTCTATTATGACATATGCATTGTTGAGGCCATATTCATCCATCTGAAACCATATGTATGTTGAGATTCGAGGTATGAAGACTCTGTCTTTTCCTGAAGTTTTAAAGAAGTAAAACTAGTATGYCTAAAGGGCTTTAGCAGACAAAATGTGTCGAAGTCTGGCTGTGACAGTTTGATATGTCTTCTCCTGCTGTACCTGGTAGAGACTATCACCAGTCCACTGCTGAATGATTAGAAGAGAATGTGTGCCTGTACCTCATGCAATTTACTTTAGAGTTCGGCTTCTTAGCTTGGTCTTATCTTTATTGGCAGCTTTTAAACTGAGATTCAGGAGCTTTTTGTGTTGTGATGGAAGTGCCGACATGGGTTCTTAATGGAGGGGGAGCCTTTCTGACAGTGCCATAGCCAGAAGTTTTTTTTTACTATGATATGTTAGAGAGCATTTACAGGGTAGCTAAAAATGGATATAAAAAGGTACTATTTTTGAGTCGAACTTTTTGTCTAAGTCTATTGCAGTAAATTTAACCTTTAGCATTAGTTGTCAAATTTAAATAAAATAGCTTTGCTAATAAATAATGAGTATGTATTGCTTAAATATTTTTTGCTGAAGTTTTAAAATACATCAGATCACTGAAATAAGGGAAATTGCTGCATAAGTAATTGGATTCAGTTTGCTGAAGGGGCAGATCAGCTTGCAACAGATTTTCTTCAGTAGGCATAGACAGAAAATTGTGTGTTTATGTCAATTATTATTTTTTTTTAAAGGAGAAACTGAAAGGGATTCTTTTCCTCTTGCAAAATGTAATAAAAATGAAATGTGATGTTGAGATCAACTATTTCTACTGCATCCAGAAAGTCACCTCAGTTCACTAGATAAAGATAATGCTTACTTTGATTTAAAATAAATAACTAGATAAATTTAGTTTTCAGTGAAAAACATGATTAGTAGAGGCATATGAATCCAAAACATCTAGTGTAGTTTTATTTTATTGGTACATTCTCTAAATCTTGTAAAACTTGGATTTGTGCAAATGGAATTCTAGTTTCCTTTGAAACTAATTTGGCACAGTTGTAAGTTTGGAAGATAATCCTAAAATGTAATCCTTTAATATATTGCAACTTTTTTTTTGCTATCCCCAGCAACATTGGCGACGTTGGATTTGACTGTTGGCAGTGGTAACTTCATGTTCTAGGCTGGGTCTTATAACACTTCAGAGTACCTTCTGTACTTGCAGTGTTACATATGCGTATACTGTGTGTCAGTGGTGTATATATGGCAGTTTGGAGAACATCTGGTCCAGAAAATGAGAAGGACCATTTACCATTCTTTAACATCAAATATGAAAATCATCAATCTGAATGAATGTGTGTTTAAGTTATGAAATTACTTAAATGTGAATGTGTTATAGCATTACAGTTAGCAAAAAGAAATATCAAATGTGAAGTATAAGCTATGTTTACTTGCAAATCAACATCAGTTTAAGGTTACTATCTAGTAATAGGCTTTCTTTCAGAAAAGGAGTAGAAATGCAAAATCAAATTAAAATTGCATATTTAAATCAAGTTTCCTTGCTTGATGATTGAAATAGTAACTATTCTTGCTTACTGTAAATCATTTTGAATTCACCTGGCCTGAGTATCTGTCCTTCTGCAGTGAACTGTGGAAGTGTTTTGACACAAGATGCGTTTGACCAAATGTTGGTGGATATTTTCAAAGATGGGGACAAAAACCAGAATGTTGATTACAGCTTTTTCTGTGGATCCAAAACAGATAAGTTTTGAAGCAGGATGGAAACGGACAGGGAAACATCAGAGGAGCCACACTCAATGGGTGATAGGATCGTAGCACAGACTGGAAACCAGTGATGGTAAATTCTTCCTTCTTATTTTGATGCTATCTTTCCCTTCAGTATTAAGGAGGATGTTCCAGCTCTGTCCCATGGGAAGTTCCATGGGGCAGCTGAGCCAATCTAACTTCTTTCTGTTTCTGAAAGGTCTTCCCGCAGAGAGAGTCTTGTGGGTCCTGCCTGCTCCTTTGCTTCAGCTCTGACACTCATCTGACCCATTAGTGAGTTGATCCACCTCCCTAAGGCCACAGAATACTTCCTCACTTTTTAAATATTTATTTTCTGATGTTTTGTGAAACTGAGTCTGCAAGGAGATGTCAGGCAGGCGCCTGGCAGTGAACAGAGGGATAAGAGCCAACCACATCTAGGAAGGCAAATTGGAGTAGGTCATAAGGGTGGTGGGGATGAAGAAGTCTTTCTATGACATAGGCTGCTTTGAGCAGTTTGCTTGTCTTGCAGGCCTGTACCTTTAGTTTCCTTATCAACAGGAGTCACCTATCTTACAGGGTTGCTAAAAAGACTTGTAATGTGTGTGTTCAAGGCATCGTAAATGGTAAGAAAGATCTTACAGAAGCAATCCTACCTTACTGTATACTGAATGTACTTACTACTTTTGCCATAAAACTTTATTTTTCAAGAGATAAGAGGTCATAAATCCATTGGATTACCACTGATAATAGTAATTCTGCCAGTCACGTATCAGCTCTTCTGTTGAAGAATGATGAAGCTCTCTTARTGTTAATAATTTTGTGGGAAGAGCAGGACTAGCTATTTGAATCATTGAAGGTTGCTATGAGACACCCAGTAGTGTTTCCGTAAGGCATACCAATGTAATTATAGAAGCTTCTTTTGAAAATTGATAAGGCATCAGTTATTTGTAGCTCTGCTTCAGAGCAAATAAAACAATAACAAATGTTGAACAGAGCAGGTGACCTGCGTGTATCCTGATTTTCTTTGCAACTGTATGTGGCCTTCCAGAAGATAGGCTTGGGTTTGCTTTCAGTCTGTTAGAGCTCTGGCCCATCTGGGTACAGTTCTGAGAAGCAGCAATAAAGGGCATTCGCTATCAACCCGTAGCAGTTGCTTTGTACTTGGTTTTTGGCTCTTGCAAGGAGAGCAACAGATCCAAGAATCACAGAACACGATGCATGGGGGAATGTTATGAAACTGTAAGTGCCTTGCTATGCTCTCCTTAAAAATTTTGATAAATTAAAATGTTGGAGCATTGAGAGGGAATAATCCTGTGACATTTGTAAGGCTCTGTTTAAGAAACACTGTTCTATTGTTGAACATCCCAGTGTATGTGCTCCCCATCCCAGTGGAAGACYTGACTGCCCAGCAGAAGGTACTGTCTGTAATCAGATCCCAGCAGCTCTGCATTGCTGTAGTATGTCTGTCTAGAATCTAGCAGTATCTTGTTTTATATTGCTGTTCATGTTGCTCTCTGTGAAATGGATTTCTTCATCTGAAATGAAAATTTGTAAACGTACAAGTGCAAACTAAAGCTTGTGAGTAACATTTATAAAAAGCCACGTTACTGATTTAACTGAAGTATCAGTTTAACATATTTTCTGGATGTGAGCTTTAGCTTCTCAAGCTTTAATCAACATAAGACATGAGGTGATAGTGTGAGCTCTCCAGCCTTTTTTGCATGTATCAGTTGCAAGAMTTCAGAAAGTACTTTGCCTCAGATGCTAATTGTAGTTAAGCAGCTAAAAAGAAATCTGATAGATTGGATATGGTATTATCATTTTATTGATGTTTTGCCCTTAAAGGGGAAAAAAATCCATGAATCTTGTTAATACTGTCTCCTACCTACTTGATATCCAGTAGAAGTAACAAAAACATTTAGTATATGCAAGATAATTAAATGGACCAGATAGGCATTGCAGACAGTTCATAGCTGTATTGGAATACTGAGGGTAGAATATCTCTCTCTATGTGGATGGAAACAGGAAAGAAGTTTTAGAGAGCTCCTAATCCTAGTTCTGAACTTTGATCATTCTTGAGCGCCAGGGGAAGAAAATTTGGTTTTGTTAGCAGGCCCCTTAAATGCCATGTAAGCGTGGGATCTTTTGGGTTTTACTTGCTTAAGGACTTTGTGTCCAGTAGGGATGGACAGGAAAGGATGGAATATTTGTTTTATGGTTTTTGTGGTTATCCATCAGTAAAATGTTGTTTACTCCCATTCTTAGTGATAGATTTTGGATGGATTACTGTAGGAGTGACAATGTGGGGAATATTTGGAAGTTATAACTCTGACAAACTACAAATCTGTCAGGTGCATTAATTTGTAAAATTATTTGTTCTTATATTATAATTGTCTTTAGGGGTTTGCTTTTTTCAAGATTATGGTGGAACATTTTTCCACTCACTGTCCATGTTACGATTATTTAAAGGTATATTTAACATGTTTGGAACAGTGTATGCCATTTCCATATTCTCTTTTATGGTTTTGCATTTGTAGTAATGCACTGAAATGCTCACCCTGGGAACAGTGTGCGTTGGTTGCTCATCCTTCTTCTCCCATATAGTCCCAGCAGCCTTTCCATATTCTGCTTTGACCAGTGGCACAAGCATTACACAGCCCCTTGTAAGAGAGAAATATATTACAAAATGGACACAAGGAGAAATAGCAGTGGCAGTAATATGGCTGTTGCTGTGATGGTCTATGGTTATAAGCAAGACAGGATATTTATGTGTAATGTCTTGTTTTATATCTTTTTAGAAAGAAATAGGCTGATTTCAGGCAAACATACAGTCTTTGGATTATGTAYGAAGTATAACAGATTTTTCTTTTTTTGTTTCATATTTTACAACATTTTAATCAACCAGCCCAATACAGAGTTCGTAGGTTGACGATCCAGTGATGTCAGCATCTGTATCAGGTATTATTTGAGGTTTTAGAATCACCAAGTAACTAGATTTTCCCATATTTAATTTAGGTTTTTCATTCTTTTAATAGTTAGGAATAGAATTTTTGTATTCTGACATTGTAATTTGTTTGTTCATCAGGTGTCTTTGTTTCATGCTGTCATTCAGTAGAACAGTAAGTGAAAAGTAATATATCATTTTAGTTATTGGGGTAGAATTTTCTTAAAATGTCATTCTCGAGTAACTTAATTTCAGAAGCTTTGTATCAGCTTTGTGAAATACTGTGTATTTTACCTTTTTGTCTGTGTCATGGGTTTTTTTGTGCATCCACCTACTACAGATCAAATGTAATGGCTGTTTCAAGCAGATGCTGAAGTGTTGATTTCATTGCAATCTAGCTAGTATAGATAACAAGAAAGCATATAGTTTTCTCCTAGTAACCTCCTGTTATTCTGTGGTCTGTGCATAATACACAGTTAATGGAGAGAGTATTGAGGTGTCATGGCAGCATTAGATACTGAAGTAGTATACTGTCTCATGGTCCTTGAATCTAAAAAGAAACTGGAATATACTGATCCTCTTAAGCTGTAGAATTGAAATTCTGAAAAAGATGTTTTCATGTAATTTGTTTTAATAGACTTTGTAAGCTCAAGGGGACCACTGGCACTGCAAGATTATGATGTTACCTTGTCAAGCTGCTTACCAGAAAAAGCAGCAGAATTTTCCTTGAGCAGTTTGCAAGCAGACTTTTTCAATACAGAAGAGGAACCTTCAGTACAGATGTTGAGTTTTATAGAGGGAATGATCAGGGTGGATTATATGTTACCAGTTGTTTTTTTTTTTCTCCGATTGTTCTGCTTTTTTACCCCTTCACATAGACATACAGAAATAGCACTTAATATAATAAATATTAGACTTTTATATAGCTCTGGAGGTACTTTGTGAAGTACTTATTTAATAAAAAATGATTGTACTAAAGCAGGTTTGTCTAAATATATAGTAATTCTAGGCATAGAAGGCAAAAAGGGATTGTAGGTAAGATAGCTTTAAAATTTCAGGTCAAAATTATATTATTTATGAAATGACCTCAGATTGCTTTTATCTTCTTATTGTTACTTTTGGCTAGAATCTGCAAGCATGATGGAATCCTAAGGAATTTACAGTCATGTTCAAAAAAAAAAAAAAAGGCAACCTTTGCATGAGCAAAGCATGAATACAGGAGTGTGACCTATATTTACCAGATTTAGCAGAAGTCGTCTGCTAAGTAGCACATCATCTACTAAATGCAATCATATTACTTTCCCAAATCCAAGTTTTCAAAATGAAGTAGAAAATGTATGAAACTGACATTCTTCAGTCGAGTCAGTCTTCTCTCTGGCTGTTTTGAAAATTTTGCCATATTCACCTGAAGATCGTTGTGCTCCTTGGGAAAGGCAGTAAGGTGAAACTTGGCAATGGGAAAGAAGAAAATCCAAACAAAGAATGCCAGTGGTTTTTTTTTTCTCCTGTTTAGTCATGGATAGTTTTAGCTTTGTGTGTATGTGAATGCATTAGCTTTGTGTGAGTATTTATTTAAAAGGTGTAGATTTCACTGTGATGATGAATCTTCCCTTTTGATTTTCATGCTTTGTAGATTCTGAAACTGAGCTTTACCAAAAAAAAAAGTCTCGTAAGCATAGGTTAGGTAAAGATGCTGAAAGGCATTGAGAGTTTTGTGTTGAGGAAGAGAAATAATTGGGTCCAAGAAGTTTCATAGTTACTGCATTTATATAACTTCCTGAGAAAAAAATGAAATAAAATTAATTACAGGATTAGCGAGGAAGTAGTGAGGATATTACTTTCACTTAAAAAAACCCCACGAATCTACAGCATTTGTTTACTTTTTGGTGAAACCTGAATGTTCAACTGAAGAGCATTTTCCATAACTTTGTAGAGATTATAGTTAGAGGCAAGCACTATCTGGTAGTTGTACAGAGTTAAATGAATTACACGAAGTCTGGCTATCTTGGGATGTTACCATGTTAAGAAATAGGTATGTCAATACAATATAAAATGAACARATTTTATATTAAAAATTATACCTTTCAAAGGCTTGCTCTTTGCAGATTGACAAAGCTGAATGGGAAGAATTGGCATCTGAACTAAATTTTTAGTTAATTATAGAAATGAATTTTATAAACAAAATTTGAGTAGTCGCTTTTTTACATTGACAGCATTAAAGTGAAATGTTCAGAATTCTTACTTAAAATAACTCGTGTTGCTTCTTGAATATATTTTGCCAGAGTTTCTGAAAGTCTTTTTCTGTTCATTTTCATCTGTGATCATTTTAACACGTATTTTTGTATCATATTTAAGAAAATAGAAGACACAGTCCTTGATAGCTCCTTCCACTGAGTACTTCTGTAATCAGCAATTTTTACCTATTACGGACTTCTTACTAGAAAGGTTGTAGTGTCACACTCCTCATGCAAGAAGAATGATAGAGCTGTTTGTGACTACAGCATAGTGCTGTTTCTTATCCCAAGTTAAAAATTTTATACTTTATGTACCTAAATCTTTCATATRTCTAGCAGGAGCATCTGGCCAGGATGAAGAGAGAATCATAATTGTGAAGACCTCTACAAAGTAAAAATAATGAGACACAAGACTGCTGTGCTAATTCACCTAGGTGGAGATCTGCCTTCCTGGCTTCAGCTTTCCCACCAGAGGATGCCTGCTTCTTGCTGGTTGCCTCTGTCTGTACAGGTCAACACTTGGCATATTAATGCAGACAGAGCAGCTCAAAAACATCATTCACTTAACTGAGCACATTTGTATGCAGCTAATCTCATGCCCTCTGAGTCTTGCTACTGAAACAACTCACTTCTGTACAGAAGTCTTTGCTTTGCTGCAAGCATTCATTTAAAGCTCCCAACTCTTATAAAGGCCTCTTCAGCGACTGTCACTTGTCAAGGTTGCTCTGAGGCAATCGCTTTTTGAGTCAGTCTGTCTGTCTTCATGATATTATGTTCTTTTAACCCAGACACTGTGGCACAACCTTGCAGAACCTTGAAGAAAAAACATGGAACTTGAAGCAAAAGGGGACAGATATGGGGAGGGGATGAAGCTCCTTTAAAATCCCTCTCTTATGGGAGGGCAGGAGTATCCCTCCTCTCTGTCTAGACCTCTGAGCAGTGGTTGTGAGGTGGGTGCAAGTCCTCCAACACAGACCAAAATCTTCAGTTATGGCACATTTGAGGGACAGTCAGGACTAGAGTTAAGTTCTTGATCCCAAAGCCAAAGACCGAGAAACCAGAGTTCTTTGAAAACTGCAATTCTTGTCTTTTTCTATTCAATAAATAAATAAATATCCAACTCATTGAAGGTYTGCAGTGTGAGAAGTGCCTTGCTTCACAGCTCGAAGAGTGCAGTCTGTGGTGAGCAAAGGGCTGTGTGGTGGGAACCTCCTACCCCCAACCCACTTCACACCTGTGATGCAGCTTGCAGGCATCACCAGGAGCTCCTTCCCCGCAGGCTGACGCAGCATCCTTCCCTGCAGCAACACGCCGCACTCAAACTGCTCTGCAGAGATTATCAGATTTCCGACTGAAATAACGTCGTGCTGTCCAACAGAAATAATTCTTGTTTATAGGGCTCTTCTGAATTTTAAAAACTGGTGGCTTCTGTTATTTTCTCCCTTTGTCTCCCCCTCCTATTTTTTATTTTATTTTTTATTTCCAGTGTTGCAGTGCATGTGTCAGATAAAAAGGTGTATTGGGATTTTGGGGAAGGATATCCAAACTTCAGTGTATGTTCATAAGAAAGTATTCAAAGAGCCTGTGGGCAGATACTGGAGATAATTAGGAACTAGCTGGAACTGCTGCAGGCTCGAGGGATGTTTGCAGGCTGCAGAATGTTCCTATGGGAAAGAAATTGCTCTGTAATTACAGGCAAGGTCAGTGCAGTCAGTTCAATAGAATAGAGATGGTAAGAGCTGGAGCTCCCTCCCTTGAAGATCTTTGTATGTCATTAATGAAACACAGTTGTTACCAYTTCTTAAGTAAATGTCCCCTGAAGTATACATTGTGTAAGTGTTCTCTTTGCTGCAAGGATTGCATCCCTTTCTTGAGAGAGAAGATTCATACTTGTAAGTGAAGGGAACTTCTTGGTCACACCTCACATTTCTTTTAATCTCTAAATATTTTGAATGCGTGTTTCAGTGGTGTAAATCTGCAGTTTGTTTAAAAGGCTAATACGTGTAATTTGTACATTTTTTCTTTTCTGAAATGGGTCTTTTGACATCTGTCTGAAGTATTTCAGCCCACTTCAATTTATTTGAAAATGAGGCATATTTTTGTGGCTTATGGGTAGCAYTGGCTCCAGGACCTTGTGGTAGCCATCTTAAATTCATCCTCAAGAGACAAACTTTGCTTCCCTCCTTTCTGAGGGCAAATCCTTGAGTTCAAAAATACTCTGCCCAAAATTTGTCATCAAAAGCCTTCAAGTGGCAATACGAGTTGCAAGTACTCCTCCGTTCTGTTTCTCACTTGTGCTGTACAGCTCCACCCTCTCCATTTTGCCAGTGCAGCTGAACGTGGGACCACGCTGGGACTGTGTCAGGGATTGATTCAACTTAAAACAAAAAAGAAAAAGCTTTTGAGCACAGTTCAAACTGATTGAAATCTAGGCTGCTCTGGTGCCATACCTCCCACCCCCTTTCTTGTATTGGCAATAGTGCTGCTGCACGTGCATGGTGAGTTCACTAAGGGAAGCTCCTTTAAAATCGATTGCTGGKTTTGGAGGGTAAGTTTTTGGCAAGATCAGCTTCCTGAACTGCACGATTGGAAGAGTGCTGGTGCTTATGTTAGGGGAGGCTGGAAGGGGTATGGCTTGTCATAAGGGAAGCTGAGAGTGCGGCTGAATCTAGCAAACCAGAGTTATATTGGTTAAGCTGTTGTGAATCTTCATTTCTGAATAATTGAATCATTTCTCTGATGTAGTTCAGCATGTAGCACCTTGAATGATCATCCTGGCTTAAGTGAGAGGCATGGTGTGCCCTGCTAGGGGTTGAGAAAGAAGCGATGAGGGCTGCGGGAACAGAAATAATCTTCTGTTTGTCTTGCAGCTGAATGCTTTGTATTGTGAAGTCTAGCCTTCAATTATTTTTCTGGTTTGCTTCCCTTTCGTATAAGCATAACAGATCTAGCATTATTTGACTCAGAAATTTCCCATGAGCGTGTTTGACCAGTAACTGATTAAAGAGACTTGCAGCAGTTCTTCTACAAGTGGGTATAATATTTATTCACCTAAAGTATGTAGTTTCTAAGGAAAGTGTTTAAAAAACCAAACCAAAACCAAACAAAAAAACACACCTAAGTTAGGTATTCTCTTTCTTGCATGTTTTGGTAGGTTCTGTTTAGCTCAAATATCCTTAGTTTTGGGCCTGAGTCTGTTTGGCAGTGCTTTTATCTTTTCTAACTTCTTTTCCCTGTGAACAATGTAACTGTTTACCTCACTTCCTCCATATGCAGGGTTTTTAACAATTTAGTGGATTTCATGTCTTCAGGCCTGCACCTTCGGGAGAATGTATATAAATTTGGTAGCTTACAATTAATAGCTTCTAACAGTTTGCTTAAGGACCCTTGGTGTTTTTCTTGAAAATATTTTTCCTGAAGGCATTTTAAAATTTGTTTCTTGCTTGTTCTTCCTAACTGTATTTTTTTAATTTAATCTGATGGTGTAGCATCAAGCATTGAAAGTGGAGTATATATAATAGTTCTAGAAATAATACAAATATTTCCCTTATTTTTCATATGACAGCTATACATGAAAAAAGATCTTGCATTTTCAAAAATGTATACAACATACATATATTGGCTTTTCCCCTATTGCAAAAACCCAGGAGAGTCATTCAGCACATCAGAAATGCCGATCAGCTGCTACTATTTTTTATTTTCACTTCTCTGAGAGTGTAATTTGGTGGAGGAGATGGTTGTAAGTTTGTCAGAGTATTGCATTGAAATAAATTTTGTCCATATTCACAATGAATGTCTGCTGAACAGCCACTAATACAAGCTTCACTTCTCTCAATGTGCCACCAAATACATTTTCTGTCAGTTTTATTCGCTTAACGATATATAGGTGTGTAAAACTAACATTACAGTGTCAGTATTAATGGGCTGGCAGTTATTATCACCGTGCCCGGCGTTACACCTTTGCTGCATATCTGTTTCTGTGCAGCTCTGCTGGGGTTACAGATCTCTTTACATCTCTGATTAGCGTGACTGACTGTCTTGCCCAGGCCATGCAGCTGTCCCGTAGTAGGGGAAGAGCTTCTAGAATTACCCAAGGACAAACATTGTGGAGAAAAAAACAGTTAAGAACAAACAGAACAAAAATCAAGCGTATTCTAACTTTTCTTTCCGCTCTGCTCTTCCTTCATTTTTCTAGGGGTGAAGAACATTTTTACAACCACTGGTTAGCTTATYGGTATTTGTTTAGAGTCATGTCCTCCAAATTAGTTTTGTGTTGTTGTGTAGTATGAAAGGAAGGTGTTAACCTCAATGACTTATACCACAGTGGAAGGTGGATAAAGCAAAGATAATTAAAAGAGATGAGTGAAAGAAGAGGAAAACCAGTACTTACTTATTCAGGTCAAAATTACATTTTCTCTCAATGGAATTGGCCTTTTTTTAATGGAAAAAAAATCCTTTTACTCCAAAACAGTTATCTTTTCTTGCACGTACTTCAGTCTTTTAGGAATTGAATAGTTAATTTTGTTAAATAATTTTCTTCCCTTTTGGATAGGATTATTTAATAATTTGTGTTACTTTATAAGTTGGGCTAAATAAACAACAAAATGTATCATCTTGCCAGCTTCTAGTTCTATAGTATTTAGCCTGTAATATAGTTACTGTATTACAGAATGTGCCAATTTTGTAGTATAGTGTTTAGCAGTAACCTTGAAGGTTACTCCCACAGTCACCATTTGATAGCTGGTGGGATCATCTGCCATCAGCTTGTGCAGAACCAGTTGTGGTTTGATCCTTCAGAGCAAAATGCAAGTTTGCATTTTTTTAAAGTATCTTGCTATCTCCATGGATACTGGTGTATATTTTTTCCTTCTTAGACTGTAAAGGGAGGGAAAACTGCAGTTTTCTTTGACCTTGTGCAAGTTTGACAGAAAGGAAATCTGGTTAGGCTGAGAAAACCTGAAATCTGGTAGCCTGACTTTTCAAAGACTCTGGAGCTTATGTTTCTTTCCATAAGATGTTTGGGCAGTCAGAATCTTCAAAATGCAGGCTGTGAGTCCTTTTTTGTCTTGGTTTGGTTTTTTTAAGATAATAACTTAGAAATAGTGTGTACTCACCTGAATTTTCCTTCTCCGCGTTCCTTCCCTTCCCGGTCTCCTTTTGTCCTCACCTTCAGATACTCTGCTCTGGAGCCTTGAAGAGGCTTATGTTTTGAATAAACATAAAATGCTGAAGAGCCTGCTGCAGTATCGGTACACTTGGCTGTGCATGACTTCTTTCTGCCAACAGAAGAGACACCTCAATGAAAGATGCATGAGAACAAGCAAATATTTTTCTGGTTGTCCAACTGTGGCTTAACACTTACGCTTTATGTAAGTTAATGGAAACAGTTAGGAGATAAAAATGATGAGTTAAATATTGACACTAAAATATGAGAGCCACTGTTAATAAGCTCATTTTTTAAAATTAATACATAAATTTATTTCTATAATGTGGAAACATAACTTGTTGCTGGTTTTGCATTCGAGAAGAGCTATACTTCCAAAGCAAAATCGGGTAAAATACTTGTGGATCCTTCTTTCCTGTGTCACAGGTCTAATATGTTTTTGTCTGATTAGGTGCCTGTACTTAAGAAACATTTTACATCACTGGGCTTAGACTCAAAACAATATTAGAGGATGAGTTCAAGTAGCATCTCCCTTTGTTAAAGGGAAAATCTAGAGCAAAGATATTTTCAGCTACTCTTCAAGAGTAAAAGTAGGTAACTGCAATTTGTTGATATTTAGTGTCCTAGTAGTTCTAGAAATAATTTACCAGCAAAAAGAAATATTTTTTCAGAATCCAGTGCACTTCTGTGATGAGGCCTTGCCCTGCTCTGAAAGAAAAGATGCATAAAGTTTGATTATAAAAAAAATCTGCAGTTAAAAATTTAGTTTGAATCAGTTTCATCATCCCCATCTTTATATGGGGACCCCAAACTGAATCCAGACTAGTGGTAAGATTGTGCAAGTAACACCTAGCTCTTCTATAATGCTTTTTATCCTTGACTCTTACACATGTTTTACAACAGAGGTAGTAACAGAGGTAGTAACCATTACCCTTGTGTTCCGTGGTGGGGAAAAAGAAGGCAAAAAGCTTGGTTTAAACATGTGAAAAGGAGCAGAACTGTGGGACTGCTGTAATGGTAGAAGAAGGGGGGGTGTCTAAATTAATTACTGATTTTCTTGAGGGAAGACTAGCATCTGAATCTTTTAATTAGGTTATTTCTCAGGAAATACCGAGTGGGTGGAAATGAAGGAGAGGGGAATGGAAAGAATTAAATCTTAATATATAATACATGTAATCTTAATTCAGCCTATCTTTTGAGTGTTTGACACTACAGTCCTAGAAGTATTTTTTATCTTGTCTACTGAATATAAATACAACATAAAGGAAGTGTTGACCCTCAGTGATTTAAAGGTAAAATATTCTCATAGGGTGTATTGTATTGAGAGAGGTATTTAAATAACGACTGACTTTATTCCTTTTGTAGTTATTTTAGATTTTCATCTCTCCCTGTCCAGCATTCCTAATGCAGTTAGGATATTTTTAAGTGGAGAAGCCTTTGGTTTGTCTAATCTTGAAAGTGATGATAAATGGCACTCAGGTGAGAGAAGGTTATTGGCCAAGATGTAGAAAAGTCCTTTTCTCAAACTTGTTCATTTTATATGCAGTGAATAAGGACAGAAATTGCGTAGAGATTTTGTGCAAAGCCAGTGCATCTGTATTTTAAAATCAACTTGTAAAGTCATGGTACTTGCACAGTTCAAACAATTCTGTTTAATGCTTAACTCATGCTGCTCTAACTTATGCTTCAGAGACTTTTTGTTTTCTCAGTAAACCAATTTTTTTTTGTTTCTCTGTAGGATTAGTAAAGGCTTGCATAATAATACACTTGCCACTAATATAAAATGTCAGCTCTTGAATGCAGATATTTATTAGGGAGACCCCAGGGAGTATGGAAATAATAGCTCTGATCTTTGACAGGATCAAGTTTGCTTATGGGATAAGTGCAGAAATTCTTCTTCAAACCATTTTGTTCTGAAAGTTTTTCTAAATTTTCCTTTATATGAACTTTTTTTTGGACTGTAGTTGAGAAGCACCATAAATCTGGAAAGTCTGGGTGACGTTTCTCATATCCTCATCATGCTATGATGAAAAAAATTGGTAGCAGCCATTATTTTTAAATCTTCAGTTAGTTGTAATGCTGAAAAGTTCTGGTATTGACTCACCAAACCTCATGGACAGTGTTCCTGATAAGTGTGCCAGCTGAATAGTGTTGTAAAGTACTTTATGACCTTGCCTTTATATCTACAAATTTGTTTTCTTATCTTTTTCTCTTTTTATAACATTCTCATTGGTACATCTATGCTAGACTGAAAGAAGTGAATTACTCGAAATGTGAGGTTAGTATGGTGCCGCATGTCATATAGACAAGACCATTTTCACAGCTCTGATGAATGTCATGAATGCAATTCTTAATTTAAATGAGCTTTCTTTAGCAGTAGCTGTATAGGTGCAATAGCTGTGCGTAGATGTGCACTTCAGATACAACTTCTGGAATATCCTGGACAGCCTTTTGCTTKGTTTCGTCTACTCTATTTACACTCTTCTGTATATAACTGAATTTGGGTAACTTTTTCCCCCTTTTCCAAATGGAGACTTATGCAGGATTTGAGTAGTCTTTAAAATTCATCTGTATTGATTCAAACTTCTAAGCATTAATTTTGGAGTATCTTAGATCTCTTTAAAGCAGTAATTTAAGCCCTGGAGGAATCTTCTCAGTCTCCTTTGAGACTGATAAGTTTAGCGCTGTACTTTCATGGTTTGGAGCATCTTTCCTATGAGGAAGGTCTGAGAGAGCTGGGACTGTTCAGCCTGGAGAAGAAAAGGCCCAGGGAGATCTTTTCAATGTGTATAAACACTTGATGGGAGGGAGTGAAGATGAGGGAGCCAGGCTTTTTACAGTGGTGCCCAGTGTCAGCACCAGAGTCAGTGGGCACAAACTGAAACACAGGAGGTTCCCTCTGAACATCAGGAAACTCTTCTTTACTGTGAGGATGACCGAGCACTGGCACAGGTTGCCCAGAGAGGTTGTGGAGTCTCCATCCTTGGAGATACTCAAAAGCCATCTGGACATGGTCCTGAGCAACCGGCTCTAGGTGACCCTGCTTGACCGGGGTGGTTGGACCAGATAATGTCCAGAGGTCCCTTCCAACTTCAGCCATTCTGTGGTTCTGTTTGTGTGCCTCGAGGTCTAACTCTGTCTCTGCTCTGTCACTGAGATCTCCCTTCCTTACCCTCCCTCCAAAGCTGTGGAATCTTTGTATAAGAGTTTGCCCCAGTGACTGTGGCCAAAAGAAAGTTCCTTTTTTTTCCCCCTAATGTATCCTTGCTGGATATATTTCATTAGTTATACATGTCAATTGTGAAAAGTTTTGGGAACTTTGGAAGTGAAAAAGAAAATTTTGTAGTTCATATTTGTGTGTGTATCAAATACATATGTGTGTGTGTCTGAATATTGCATGTATCTGTATATAATATAGATTTTATAGGAGTCCAATATAAAATCCGTAATCATAATGCTTTGATTACTGTAACAATAGTCCTTGTATGTGTGTGTGCTTTGTCTTGCAGAGTTGGAAGAATCCAGGGATTTCAAGCTTTGAATGACGGGCGTCTTACAAGATTACCACAGCTAAACTGAAAAGGCAGATGCAGCTCTGAGTACCAGGTTGAGTGAGCTGGTGCGTGCACTGCATGTACGTGAAAACACACATGTGTTTTTGTCATCACATAGACTTACTCTTGCATATTGCTGAGAGCTTTGCGATTGATGAAAATTAATTTGAGAACCAGATGGAGCACCTTTACAACACAGGAATCAGTAACCCATGGAAAGACACCTGCCAGTAATGTTCAACTTTCCACATGGTCTTCACTGGTGAAAAAAGTTTGCAAGAAGAGGAAGAAAAAACACCCTCTGCACAGAAGAAGCCTAATAAATACCTCCACAATCTAAATCAATAGCTGCGAGGGAAACAGAAGAATACAGAGGGTAGAGGAAACTGATTTTGTTATTGCAGAGGAATAATGTGTGGTCTTTGGCACGTTTTCCTTTGGGCTCAATAGGTTGTGAATGGACTAATAAATCGTGACCATATGTTGAGTAACGATGACTGGAAATAAATAAGTTGAGGAACTATGGGACAAGTCTGGGCATTGAACTGAGCAAACCTCGTCATCCTTCTTGAGTTAACCAGGTCATCAAACTTGCATATTCTTTCTCCCTCTCCTTTTTCCTCTTTTCACTTAGTGTGGTATAAATACTAATTAATTGAGCTCATAAATGTTATTCAAATAAAACGATTGGAATACTTCATATGTTTCCTTCTTGTACAGCTGCAAATGTTGTGTCTGGAACTATGAATCTGTGCTGTAGACAAGCATCAAGAAGGAAAGATCCGATCAAACAAGCAAGGAAAATACCTAGAGAAATAGTGAACCCAGGAAGTCAGATTTTTAATGCTGCTTCTCTTTCTTTTTTAGATGATTATATTTCTTCCTTCCTTGAATTTTAGAAGATTTTGAAAGAGTGCTTATTTGATGTGCTTTAATTCTGGCATTTGTTTTTTACAGTAGGATGAAAAGTCTGTGATTCCTTGTAGCAGAAAAAAGGGAAAAGTAAAGGAAAAACAGCTTGACATTTTAGCCTGTTTCGGAGGAGAGAGAACTTCATGGTTCACCTGAGGCAAACTATCTGCTTTGAAAGCTAAAAGCTTTAGAGCATTTTTGATTCTGCTATAAATGAAGAGGGGGTTTCTTTTTCATTCGTGTGTGGCAGCAAAAAGTGGGAAAGCAGGCAAGATAGCGTGATAAGCAGTTCAGGCTGTGTTGGGTCTCTGGTGGAAAAAAAAGTGCTGCAATGAAAATTGGATTGGCTTTGGATTGCAAAAACTTTTGAGTCCAACGAGCGGTTCAGTACCAAGAGGGATTTCCCAGCTGGCCTGGCACACCAGTGCCTGCACAAGTTCGGGTCTGTTGTTTCGCACGGTTTGTGTGCCTTTTTTTCCCTTTATGCAATCTCTTTCAGCTTTAGCAGCAGAAATACATCAGATGGAAAAGATATGCCAGAGGGCAGCTTGGAAAAGATGAATGTCATATATATACATATATATGTATGTGCGTGTGTTTAAATTTCTGCAACTGAACTTTTGAAGAAAATCTGACTGGAGGAAATCTTAAAAGCCTTAAGTTACTTGAAACCTACACATTTGCAACTCTCTGTCTCTGGAATTGCATTACGCTAAACTGGAATCTCAGGCTGTATAAAGATTATATCAAGTTGAGCAAAAAGATGACTTAACCATTTCTTGAGCGCCTCTTATGAAGTAGCTGTTTCTCCAAAGGATAAGTGCACCCTCACTCTACAGACTCAAAAACAAAAATGAACCTGAATTTTTTTTTAAGTGTTACTTTTTCTTAGCCAACTGCCATCATCTTTTATAGAGGAATTTTTCACTATGCATTTGGTGGATATTTATAAACACTGACCCCATCCTCCTCCCTTTCAATGATCTAYCCCAGGTCAGTCTTATCAATAAAAAAAAAAAAAATTGATTTAAATTTTGTGCACTAGACATATTACTTTCTTATGTCAAAAAATAAAATATTTAAAAAGCATGTATGCAGCAGTGGAACATGGGCCTGTTCTTTGCAGCGATTCCAACATCCTCTGCCTCTCCTGGAAAGGGAGAGTCCCCAAAAGTGAGAAGGAGAAACCGGTGTGCAGGAGGCGGTACTATGAGGAAGGCTGGTTGGCAACAGGCAATGGCAGAGGAGTTGTAGGCGTCACTTTTACTTCCAGCCATTGCAGGAGGGACCGGAACACCCCTCAGAGAATCAACTTCAATTTGAGGGGCCACAACAGTGAGGTAAGCAAAATGTGTGTTACACTTTAAAGGAAACGATAGCAATCTTTTTTTTGGTAGTATTTCTGCTTGAAATTTGACAAGGCGGTATGAAGGATGCTAAGGACTAATCCAAAGGTGATTGGGATCTATTGGAGTCTTTCTAGTAAATTCAGGCGCGTGAGGCTGATGGTGGAGAGGTTCTCTGGAAATGGGTCTGGTTTTGATTTGGCCTATTTTCTCCTTCATTCCTCAGCACCTCCCAGTTTCCAGGCAAATTCAATAAATGTGCRTTAAGGGAATTAAAAGTTGTGATGGTTGACTGCTTTTACACAGTGTTAAAGTCTGGCTTGGAAGACTAACGGAAAGGCAGAGGAGTGGGAGAGGAGCTCAGTTGAAGTCTGCCTATTTTTCAGAAGCTTCAAACTGGAACGGCCTGTGGTAGGGGATAGCTGTCATCTCTAGAAAAACTTCTAATTTTGTTAGAAATAAGGGGCAAGTGGGACTTCTCAGAAAAAGGGTAAGATGCCCTGCAGTAAAATACTGTAACTTCAGAGTGCAAGGTATTGTCCTGACTACAATGATTCAAAAACTTTTCCATTTATTTTTTCTGAAAGAGATAAATCTGTTGGTAAAAGCTGATATTTCAGCTGTGCTTTACCATCTTCCTGGCACCTCTCTCTTTCTCTGCGTAATGCTTCATGGAAAGTGCAGATGATGCCCAGTACTATACAGAGTGTCTTGGACAGGTGTGACTTGGTTTGTTTCTGCTTTTTAGTAAGGCTGCATTTGGATGTGCTCTTTGAAAAGAATCTGTCCAAATCAAAGCTTTACTCTTAGGTTAGTGGGTGGAATGACATTGTATGTACTGAAATTAAAAGCAAAGATACAATGTGGTTTTTCTTGTCTTTTGTGCTACTTACTCATCAGGCTCTAAATGTTGCCCTTTTGACATAAGCCGCACCAGAGATTTAGAGGTGGGTGGTTTTGGTTCTTATGTTAACATTAATAACAATCCTCTTTTTAAGGAAAAAGGGAGCAGGGGATAAATATTTAGTCTTAAATAATTGCTTCCACATGCTTTGTCTATATGCAGGTGCGTGAGTGTATTGTAAATTATATAGACTTCTATATTTATAGACGAGAGACAGATTCATGTATATATTTGTATCAGGTTCATTAAAAAAATTACAGCCACCTTYTCCCAAAGGGAAGAATGATGGTTGAATCCAGCATTTTGTTTTGAGCCATCTCTAGTTGTCAGTATAATTTTCAATTGCAAATTGCATTTTATTTTTGAAGTGTGTGATACAATGATCACTTTTTACTTCTCCATATTTTCTTCTCCAACTTTTCTGTGAACCTGGGCACCTATTTTTCTCCTTTTGCATAACATGTGTCTTGGAAACGATGGAGGAAGTGCTGTTTATGGGAATGTGAAGTCTTGTTGCAGAACATGGAAATACGAGACTAGGTTTAAGTATGTGCTAGTTAAGTGGAGAAGATGCTGATGTGCATGCTGCCCTTTGGTTTTGGCTAGTTTTGCTTTGTTTACTCAGTTGGCCTTAGATTCTCTTTCTGTGTCACTGCATCGTTGCTGTGTGGATTGAGCTGTGCTGTTTGCGCATCCTTTCACCTAACAGTGATTGGCACGAGAGAGACTCTCAAATGAAAGGAAAATGTTCTGTTTGAATTTTTTTTTTTATTTGGGCGCTTAAAATGTGCTGGGTCAAGCTTGTCATTAATAGAGAGTTATGTTTCTGTAAATAATCTTCCTGATAGCAGAAAATGTGTGAATGACGAGAACCGAAACTGCCAATTCATTCCTCTGTATGGCACTACAAAACTGGTATGGTGGGTCAAAAATGTGTCGTACTGAAGGAAGAAAAGTGGCTTTAGTGCAGCTAGCTTTCTGTGATGAGTCTGTGGCTGCTGTCAGATCTCCTGCTGGCATATTTTTTTCAGCCTCAGTGTAGGTGAAAGTTCATCCTTACAAGATGGTGTGTTATACAACACTCTTCACCAGGCTTACTGAATGTAATCCTTTTATAGGAGAATCCTACTGATTTTGGTAGGAATGAAAAGGGATTTGTTAGTTGTTAAAGGTATATAGTTGAATGGACAACAAGATTTTTTCTTCGGAAAATACCTTTCCTCCTAAATCTGTCTGTTGAAAGATTCTTTAAAAGAAAGAAAACGTTGAATGGCACATTTTGCCATTCAAATATTGCTACTATTTGTGTAAGAAGTAGTAATTGTTTTGTTTTCCCATTCTCATGTTAAAAAGCAAGCCAACAACAACCTTGTCTTCTCTGTGTACCACGTTATACAGTGGAAAATGCTAATTCTGCAAGCATATCCTGGTGTATGTTTCTGATTAAAGCTACGTTTGTTGTACAGAATGTGCCCAAAGGAATGTGATTGACTTAAAACTTGGTGTTTCACTGACCAATTCTAGGAGCGTATTGTATTGTCTTGTTCCCAGAAATGGTGATTTATGCCTCTACATATTCTTTGGGGTAAAACTAGGGTGACAAGTTGAGTTTATTGCTTTTCTGACATACAATGCTGCTTTAATATTAGTATGCATTCAATTATAAAGTGTGAAATGCTGTAATGAACAGAGCGGAAGAGGTGAAAACACAGAAGCTAAATGCTTTCCATTTGGGGTATAATTAGCAATATGCTGTGGGCAGAGCAGTACATTGTATTTCAGTTTCAGGGTGAAAATCTGGAAAAGGTAATGTGGCAGCACTGTGCTTTTGGCAAGAACATGAGACTATTTCTAAGTGGGTCATGAAGGTGACGTATTTTCGCTATGTTTTCATGATCGCTGAAGAGATTCACTGAAACCTTCTTTTGGTACACAGCTCCTTTTTTGACTGTAATAGCACGCCTGTAGCATATCAGAACAAATAAGAATGAAGAATCCCCAGGACTGAATTACTGATACACATGTTGCAGTGGTGGACTTGCATGACTCATTGCATTGAAAAATAATTGAGAATGAAAAGCTTTGTAGCGTGAGCCACGCTTGTGTTTTTACAATTGCTTCCAGGTCAGTTTTTAGAGTTTGCAACTAGGAAGTGGCTGTTAATTAACAACCTCATTTTTTTGTAGTTTCTAAGGAGAACTATGGGGATTAAAATAAGCATATTCCATTTATTCTGTGGCAAGAGGTGAAAATACTGCATTTTGTGATAGATTTTTTTTTTTTTCAACTTCGGCATTTCATTTACAGTCCTGAATCTCATTYACGTAAGGCTCAGCATTCTAAAAATGAAAATTTAAATGGGTACATATGAAAGGCAGAAGCAACTTCGATGCAGAAGGAGGGGGAAACGTGTGTTGTGCAGCAGTTGTGCAGCTACGACGTGTTTCGCATGTCGTAGGAGCACCTTGCGTGTCTGACCATGGGACGGGAGGTGTCTCTGCGAGGGTAGGTAGTGGATGGAGCAGGTGTGAATGACTGCAGAGGCGCATGGTTCAGTTTGGCTTTGGAGCATTTCCCTTGGTCTGGGAGAACACTGGTGTTCAGTGGGTTTCTTTCTTAAGTCTGGCAGAAAGGTTAGAGGGCAGGAAGATGTGCCATTGTACCGCAGTGTGTGAATTAGCAGCCAGGGAGCAGAGACGCGGTGGCCTAAAATATCTTCCCCTCCCCTGCATGTGTAAATGGAATGCTGTGCAGAAATTAAAGAGTGAAATTTAAAAGTCTCTGATTTTGACCTAACTTGRCTTTCCTTGGCTGCTCTGGGAAACAGTGTTAGAAAAGTAATTGAGCCCATTCCTTTTATGACTCTTATTATTTCTGTGACAAATTAAGGATTAAATGAAAAAGATCTCATCACTTCAGCAAGGTCAGGGTTTCACCCAGTGTGACTAGTAGGCTCTGAAGCATGCCATTAAAAAATCCTTTTTTTTTTTTTTTTTTTTAAATACCGTGGAGACACTGACTTTCAGGTTCTGGTCCATCCTGAGGTTGCTGGGGAGAGATTTTCAAGGGGATCTGTGAACGATAATTAGAAAAAAAGCCCAAACTTATCCTCAGTGGGTTTCAATTAGCCTTACAGGGATCTTCCCTTCCAGTGGAAAATTTACAGGATGTCTGCAAATCAAATTGGTTGGATGGTGCCACTGTAGGTATTTCTCTTACGGGGTTCTGCTGTGTCTGGTGTTATTAAGATGGTAACAGTTCCTATGGCACTTAATGTTTCTTAAATTATTAGTGTTTAAAAAAATGTTTTGCAGGTGTATATTTTTCTTTTCACTGTGCTAACTAAAAAGACACCTTTGATATATTTAGTAAGATTCAGTATGCTAATTGCTGGACTGAACCATTAAAAAGTAGTGCAAGAATATGCAAATTCTGATGCAGTGACTTAAGTAACATGCTGAATACATTATTGAGTATGCATAGTGTTTTTTACTGTAAACATAAAGTAAATTGCTCATTTATTTACATTTGATGTTATTTGAGTGTCCTAAGTGCATGATTACAGCTGCAAAAACCACCCTGTTTTGTTTAGCACAGGATTTAGAAGTAGATAGGAAAATAAACATATCTCAGCTGGACTGTCAAATGAATTCTTTTTAGTTATAGCTTTTCAAAGGAATGCTGTCCTTTAAAAATATTCAATAAATGTTGCTTTTCATACTACATTAGTTATGGAAGTCTCTGCACAGTTCTTGGTTTTGTTTTGTTTTAGAGTGGAAGGAGGTTACAAATCATCTTTCCTGTTTTAAAAAGGAAGCTATTCTTTATTCTGTACACCTTTCTGAGCTTGTATGTGAAAGTTCTGAGCAATTCTGGCAGAGCAGATTCTTTCCAGAAGTCTATTGCTTGCATAGGAAATAAATTTAAAAAACCAAACAAATAAACCTTTTCAGTAGTGTTTCTTGGTTTGTAGTGTTACTGGTAAGAATATAGAAAAAATATAGAAAACCTGTTTTTAAAAAGAAACTTCATCTGTTTTAATTGTAACTAGCATTTGAACCTTAAATGTGATTTTTATTATGATTCCTGGACAGAAAAAACCAATTCAGCATGTGAGTCTTGTCAGCATGGGTACCTCATATCAATTGTTGCCTTCAGACACAGCTGGAACAGATGAACACTTAAGAAATCTTGAGGTAAAGCGATACCATAATGATGCCTTTTGGCTATAGAAGCCTCAGTGCTACAAGACATACACTGATGTAAACTGCAGTGGTACTGCAGATCATCTCTCCTGCTTTTCTGTCACTGCACACAGAAGACAGGACAAGGTTAGTTGGCAGAAATATTATCTTTTTGTTAAAGCAAGCTAGTATAATTGGAAAAGACAGACAAGCTTTTGGGCATACAAGGTTCTGAAGAAGGACTTGTATTTCTGAAAGCTTGCCTAGTTTTTACGACCTTGCTAGCTGATACAATGCTAAATCTGTCTACAAACCATGCCCTTCCTCTGTCCTTAAATTATTATGGCTACAGAAAAATAGTGCTGCAGAGAGAGGCAGAATTAGTGCTTCTGTGGGAAGTGACTTGTACCAGAATAGGTCCTGCGCCTGACTGGGCTGGCTCTGTTAAATTTGTGTTGTGACTAGTATTTCCAGGCTTTTCTCATTACTTATTTTCAGAAAGGACAAACACATTGGGATTTCATGCAGGCTCCTTGTTATACCTTCTTGAAGTATCTGCTCTGCACTTGGTCTGGGTGCTTGAGTGCTTCAGTTTCTTCAAGCAAGTATTAGAAGAGCCAAAATACATTTTAAACCTCTTTGTTAGTCTTTTTTCTTACCGATCTTTTAAAATTGCTACTTTTAAATCAAACTTTTGATGAAGCTTAAATATGCTCTGTGGCACGCAAGAAATGTCTTTCATAGCCTTCTCTTAAGAGAATTAGCAAAGAAAATAAATGGAGCTGGAAGTTGGAAGGGATTGATCTGCTTCCCTCAACTGAGGAATAGCAGTCCTACTGCTTCCCATTTCTGTGCCCTGTATCAGTTTACAAACCCTAAATGGCCTAAACGGCACTGGTAGACCTTCTGTATAGTTTGTTCACTCTAAGAAGCATGACCGCTTTCAATGCATCTTTTATCTTTTGTTTGTGTTACTGTTTTTTCCAGCCACACTCAGCTTCTACTTCCAGAAATATTTGGCCCTTTCTGTCTGTCTGTCTCTCTCAATTGCCTCAGAACCCCGGCCGCTCTGTGAGCTCGCCAGGCTCGGGGGGGTTGGCTGCTCGGTGCACTCTTCTCTCACTAAGGTACAGGTTTATATTTGTTCTTACACAGTCATGTGGCTTTGAAGCAAACCATCCAATATTGCTACAACTGTAGTTGAGTAATGAGTGTTGGTAATGCTACACTGATGTACTTCTTGAAAGTTGCTTTTGTATGTCATGCGTACACAGTGTGTTTCCTGCAAAGAATAGGTCATCTGCTCAGGAAAATTTTAAATTACAGGTTTTCTGTTTTGTTTTGATAAGCATCTAGAAAAACATCCCTCAAGGCTGGATAAAGGAGGAATATATGACATGAGAACAGTATTGTCAGCTTTTAAATAGAACTAATTATATTTGTAAGYGGATCATCAATGCGGTTTTACATTTTACCATGCTATAACATGTGGCTACAGTTTTCTTCTTAGATAATTTACTCAAAAAAGTTTGAAGTGGAATCAAGCTCACCTTTATCAGAAATGAAGCCTAAGCTTTTATTCATGTTAAATTGTTGAAAGATAGCAACATGCATATTTCAAGATACTGATACGCCCAAGGGGTGTTTCTTGCCTTTTGAATTAGGGCAAAGATACTCTATTGCTCTGGATAAGAGCACTTGTTCAGCATGATAATTTGGGTGTTCAAGGAAAATAAATGCATTTTCTTTAACAAAAGTTTAATGATGAGGACCTGTAGATGTAGTGAATAGGTGAGATTACTACTAACAGTTGATACCTAAGCTTGGAATATGAGCATCTTCTGAATAAGGAAGGTCACAACCCAATATGTAATTCTGAAGGCCTTGTATATGCGTACATACATACTGAGCATCTGAATAGTGGTAAAATCAGGTTTTATGGTAGTATTTCTGAGCCATAATCATCATTAAGGACACTGCCTTGGTTTGAACAGTTCCCAGAGGAATTAATCAAATTACAGATTGTCTAAACAGATAAGATACCCATTACAAACCATAAACATTTCACAAAATAATTGAACATAGAGCACCAAGTAATTGCTTGTCAAGTAGAGCTAGAATGTAGTAGGACAGACAAAAGAAATTTTATAGGCACTTGGCCTTGGGCAACCAGCATCTCTGCTCTGATAGCAATCTTTTATGAACATTTGTGAACTTCTGAGGGAGTTCTCGTATTCTCTTTGCATTAGGAACTTCTTCAAAGAGAAGTAATCCAGTTGTATAACAAAAATGATACAGGAAGTAATGAAAATGAATTTGAGTTGGGGAATTTTTTGTGGATTTTCAAAAAGAAGCACTGGTTTTAAGTTTTCAAAATAGAATTGTATGTTCCAGTTCTGGAATTATTGGAAAACAGTATCCTTATGCATTCCTCGATTTTTTGCATTTTAAGGAAATGAAATGTATGTAGATTACTTCATTAATGAAGAAAATACAGCTTTGTTTAGCCTGGTAGGAATGTAATGAAACTGCAAAGTACAGTTGATTTATTCCCCTATTCAAAAGGGATGCTCTGGCAGGAAGAAGTTTACACCCTGATTAACAGCAGGGTTCTCACGTTGGTGGAAGATGTGCGTTGGTGGAGCCTGATTTGGCAATTTTGGTTGTTCTTTGCAGAACACAGACCACACAGTCTCCCGTAAGATTCTCATAGACAAGCTGTTGATGTACACGCTGGATAAGCAGACAGTGAGGTGGATTGAAAAGCGGCTGAATGGCCGGCCCAGAGGGTGGTGATCAGTGGCACAAAGTCTAGTTGGAGGCCAGTGACTAGTGGTGTACCTGAGGGATCAATACTGGGTCCAGTCCTGTTTGACATCTTCATTAATGATCTGGATGATGGGGCAGAGTTTACCCTCAGCAAGTTTGCACATAACACCAAACTGAGAGCAGTGGCTGATACACCAGAGGCTCGTGCTGCCATCCAGAGGGACCTTGACAGACTGGAGAAATGGGCTGACAGGAACCTCATGAAGTTCAACAAGAAGTGCAAAGTCCTGCACCTGGGGAGGAAGAACCCCATGCACCAATATATGCTGGGGGCCATCCAGCTGGAAAGCATCTTTGCAGAAAAGGACCTGGGGGTCCTGGTAGACGCCAAGTTGAACATGAGCGACCAATGTGCCCTTGCGGCAAATGGTGTCCTCAGCTGCGTTAGGAAAAGTATTGCCAGCAGGTTGAGGGAGGTGATCCTTCTCCTCTGCGCAGCACTGGTGAGACCACACCTGGAGGACTGTGTCCAGTTCTGGGGGGCTCCCCAGTACAAGAGACACATGGATATACTGGAGAGAGTTCAACGAAGGGCCACAAGGATGATGAAGGGACTGGAGCACCTCACATATGAGGAAAGGCTGAGAGAGCTGGGACTGTTAAGCCTGAAGAGAAGGCTCAGGAGGATCTTATTAATGTATATAAATACCTGAAGGGAGGGTGCAAAGAAGATGGAGCCAGGCTCTTTTCAGTAGTGCCCAGTGACAGAGGCAATGGGCACAAACTAAACTGCAGGAGGTTCCCTGTGAACAACAGGAAACACTTTTTCACTGTGAGGGCAACTGCCTCAGGTTGCCCAGAGGGGTTGTGGAGTCTCCATCCTTGGAAATATTCAAAAGCCATCTGAACACGGTCCTGGGCAACCAACTCTATGTCCCTGCTTGAGCACAGAGCTTGGACCTTCCAGAGGTTCCTTCCAACCCCAACTATTCTGTTATTCTGTGAAATCTGTTTGTAAATCTATGTGAAATCCTTTGCACCTAAACTGGTGGAGCAACACCAAAAAATGCAACTCTTGAAGGCAGGCAGGAAGTGCTAAATGTGCAAAAGTGTGGAGAGAAGCCATTCAAGTTTGGCTAAAATGAGGGAACAAACTGATGTGCTAGAAGAAGCAGAGAGCATTTTTCTGAGGATAAATCCAGATGATATTCCAAGTAGTCAAGCAGTTGGAAAGCATAGTCAAAATCCTCATGAGGAATTATAGGCAGAGATAATCAAAATGCAGAAGAAAGTCAAAGATGTTGGATGAGAGGGTAACGTCACAAGAGAAGCAGAATTTGGGAAGGAAAATTGTCACTAAGCTGAAGAGAAGAAGAAACTGTGTAGATGGCACAAGCCGTGCCCCTTGGAAAGAAGTTTTAGTAGGAGCTGCAGAGCATAATTCTGTTGTAAGCTATAGAAATCTGCAGCCCTGCTTAAAACAAAGTAATAAAAAAACCCCTAAATGTAGACAGTGAAAGATCTGACTTCTGGAGGAAATTGTATCACAAGATAGCAGTGCCCTAATTACTGAGTTGGCTCATCTGTGTGTAAAATGAGAAAATGGCAAGTAACTGATTTATCAAGGAGAGACAAGGCAGAACTGTGAAGAAACCTGCAGCCGCAGATCATCACTACTTAGGATAGGTGTGAACATGTACCTGCATATGTACAGGAGACAAAGGTGTAGCTGGAGTAGAGTCAGTCTCAGAAATGTTGTCCAAGCTGAGGATGACACTGACTTTTGTGAAGCTGAGCAAACATGCGGGGCATCTGGCATTCACTGACAGTCAGCAGAAGGCAGCAGTCAGTTCCACAGATGTAGTTTCCAGAGAGGATAATGGCCAGCAGCAGAAGACACAGCTGAAGGCTGATTATCGGCAGTGTGGTGACCTCCTGAAGTTAATGTCTTGAGTAGTGTCCTGGAGAGGGGGCCAAGCATAGGGACCTGCAAGAGGTGTTGGAGAAGTTGAGAAAGGGGGAGTGCTTCAGCCTCTTGAAGAAGAAATCCATCATCTGAGTAAGATGGAAAAAAGAAAGACAGAGGGTTCTTCCATGCAGGGAAGAGACAGCTCTAAAGCCTTTAACCTGAAAAGAGCTAGAGGAAGTTGAGTTTCAAAGAAAATCTGATTCCACCAAAAGGAATGGATCAAGGTCATTCTTCAGGTAGGGACACAACAGAGAATTATGTCAGTGGAAAAAAAGAAAGGTAGGAAGGAGACTCAAATAGGCTTGATTATTCAATTACAAAATAGTAAAAAAAGAAAAGAGATGTTTGTAATTTCTAGCTACCCTAACAAGGACCTTTCTTGAGGAATGACCCTATGTTTAAAGGGTGCACACATGAAGATATCCCAAAAGGCTGTTTTGAGGATACAATGAGACAGCTTTCTGATGCTCCGCTATTGGTAAAAGGAGTGTTGATTGCATAATAGAGAGCTTAGTTTACAAGGGATACAAGCAGGCCTTTATCTTAGGATTTAAGGAAAAGGGATCCTATTCCTTTTTCTTTCTCTTCCCTTAATTCTGATTTGGTCCTGTGAAGTATTTCTTGAGCCTGGTAATATACAAGTATCTTGCTCTTCAGTTCAGAAGTATTCTGGGAGCATGTGATGAAGCTGTGCTTTCTGCTGCTGCACAGAAGCGATAACGTTAAATGCCTGGTTAATTAATAAACGGTGTTGCTGTGGAAGAAGTTATATTTATTGTAGGGAATGGATGCTCAAAATGTGGTTCCTTGAAATAAGGTGTCTTAAAAGTACACAGAGGACTAAATGGCTAAGAAAGGCTGCAATTTGAGAGTACCTGTCGCTTCTTGTTCTGGTAATATCTTGTGTTAGGCATATACTTTGTGACCTAAATGGGACCAATACTGAATAAAGTGTATAAAATGGAAGAACATTTGATGTTACAGTTACAGGCACAGATTGCTTTACTGTACAAAGTGAGCCATTAGCATAAGTTATGTTTACCAGCGCATAACATAAATGCTTTCTCACTTATGAGATGTTAGCAATTCTACTTTTGCTCACAAGACACCCCATTGATCACAGATGTTAGAGTAGGAATTGCTGTTTTCCCATGGAATACCATCAATCATCTACATGTTTCATTTAAATTTCATTGCATTTCCAGCATTCTTACCATTTCCAGAATAATACCTTCAATCGTTTCTTCGGATTTAGTAGTCCTTTTACTAATTAGGGAACCCAGACCCTGCACTCCACTTGGGAGGGAAGTCTGTGTGTCATAAGCTCTCTTGAATATTAGCAATACTTATGCAAGTTATAAAAATGTAAACCAACACTTGTTTATTGAGAAATTTGTTTTGGAATATATATATGTTGTTCCTGTTTGAAGGAAATCAGAAGTCTTTTGAAGCAGTGTTTCAAATTAAGAATAGTTGTTAAGGGTAAAATTTGTCCTGCTTTAAGTACTTTCTCCAGAAGAAACAAATCCAGCAGGGAGGTTAACAAATTAGATTAGAATATTGTCATTTTAATACATACTACTTATGCAGCCAATTATACCTTGTTATTATGTCTTATGGCTGCCATAAAGTCATTCTGTTGATTAAACAGATTCAAATTAGGCTTTGACGCAATGTTATTATGTATTATTAAAGGCCCTACCTGGAGCTGGAGTTTCATTGGGTTAATTGTGGTAACAGTTCTAGGCTCTGTGGTCACTGGGTACGTGTTAAAATTGTCCTCCCTCAGCCAGCTTCCTGCTCAGTTCCCTCAGAGTGAAGAAGTGAGATGTGGTTGTGATTACACTGGCCAGGGAGATAGATGACTGTGTTTAATGGCTGGCAGCGGGTGTCAGTAGTTACAGGTGTAGGTCACTTCTCCATCCTGAAGGTCTTGAGCTGCTGCTAACAACTAAAATGAGCCACCTTATGCCTGAGATGGGAGAGGGAGATGCCTTCTCTAAAAATAGATAAGCCTAAACTACCATTTGAGGCAAATGTATGTAATTTTGTTTCTGTACATATCTAATATTTTCATACATGCCTCATTTTTATTTTAATTGCTCCTTCTGCAGCTTTGATGCATAATTGTGACAATAATCAAAACTTGTTTGTAAGGCTTGAAGGACTTCAGCTTGTTCATCTGACTAGAAAACATATAAAGAAGTTGTATTTTACATATATATATAAAAGGATTTGTAATACATATTGTCAGATAAATTAATGTAAGTAAAGCTGTTGAAAAAATAACAGCCGTTGAAAGGTTCTGTTCCTCAGAAAAGTAAGCTAATGAGGAACTAAACCATTTGATCTGGAGACCTCATACAGTCTCCTACTGTTTCATGCTTTACTTTCAGCTAGCTTCATAATATCATAGAATCAAAGAATCATAGAATAGTTTGGGTTGGAAGGCACCTTTAAAGGTCATCTAGTCCAAACCCCCTGCTGTGGGCAGGGACATCTTCCAACTAGATCAGGTTGCTCAGAGCCCCGTCCAACCTGACCTTGAATGTTTCCAGGGATGGKGCATCCACCACCTCTCTGGGCAACCTGTGCCAGGGTTTCACCACCCTCATTGTAAAAAATGTCTTCCTTATATCTAGTCTAAATCTACCCTCATTTAGTTTAAAACCATTCCCCCTTGTCCTGTCGCAACAGGCCGTGCTAAAAAGTCTGCCGTCATCTTCCTCATAAGCCCCCTTTAAATACCGATAGGCCGCAATAAGGTCTCCCTGAAGCCTTCTCTTCTCCAGGCTGAATAACCCCAACTCTCCCAGCCTTTCTTCATAGGAGAGGTGTTCCATCCCCCTGATCATTTTTGTGGCCCTACTCTGGACCTGCTCCGACAGGTCCATGTCTTTCCTGTGCTGAGGGCTCCAGAGCTGGACACAGTAGTCCAGGCGGGGTCTCCCCAGAGCAGCGTAGAGGGGCAGAATCACCTCCCTGGACCTGCTGGCCATGCTGCTTTTGATGCAGCCCAGGATACGGTTGACCTTCTGGGCTGTGAGCACACATTGTCGGCTCATGTCCAGCTTTTCGTCCACCAGTACCCCCAAGTCCTTCTCGGCAGGGCTGCTCTCAATCCCTTCATCCCCCAGCCTGATCTTCTCCTACAGTGGGCGGCAATTCATTCTCCCAGTCCTCTCCTTTGCCTTCTGCAGCTTGGGTGGTGAGGCTCGAGTACTTGCTGGTGAAGAYGGAGGCAAAAAAGTCATTGAGTACCTCAGCCTTTTCTGTGTCCCGGGTAACTAAGTCTCCCATTTCGTTCTGGAGAGGACCCTCATTTTCCCTTATCTTCCTTTCATCCCTGACATACCTGTAGAAGCTTTTCTTGTTGCCCTTGATGTCCCTGGCCAGATTTAATTCTGTCAGGGCTTTAGCTTTCCTAACCTGGTCCCTGGCTGCTCGGACAATTTCTCTATATTCCTCCCAGGCTACCTGTCCTTGCTTCCACCCTCTGTAGACTTCCTTTTTGTGTTTGAATTTGTCCAGGAGCTCCTTGTTCATCCATGCAGGCCTCCTGGCGTTTTTGCCTGACTTCCTCTTTGTTGGGATGCCTGGCTCCTGAGCCTGGAGGAGGTGATCCTTGAATATTAACCAGTGTTCTTGAGCCCCTCTTCCCTCCAGGGCTTTATCCCATGGTACCCTACCAAGCAGATCCCTGAAAAGGCCAAAGTCTGCTYTCCTGAAGTCAAGGGTAGTGAGTTTGCTGCGCACCCTCCTTGGTGCCTCAAGGATCTTGAACTCCACCATTTCATGGTCACTGCAACAAGGCTGCCGTTGAGCTACACATTCCCCACCAGCCCCTCCTTGTTGATGAGAACAAGGTCCAGCACAGCATCTCTCCTCGTTGGCTCCTCTACCACTTGGAGAAAGAAGTTATCATTGACGCATTCCAGGAACTTCTTGGATTGCTTACGCCCTGCTCTGTTGTCTCTCCAACAGATATTGGGGTGGTTGAAGTCCCCCATGAGGACCAGGGCTTGTGAATGTGAGGCTGCTCCTATCTGTTTATAGAGGGCCTCATCCGCTCGGTCTTCCTGGTCAGTTGCCTGTAGCAGACCCCCACCGTAAATGTCACCTGTCCCTGCCCTTCCTTTAATCCTGACCCATAAGCTCTCAGTTGGCACCTCATCCATCCCCAGGCAGGGCTCCACGCACTCAAACTGGTCACTGACATAGAGGGCGACTATAATATAAAAAAGTGTTTCATATTGAGCTAAAAATTCATATGGAGCTCGATAAATGTGCAAACAGATGAGACATACCATAACATAGGATACTATTTTAAATGAGAGCATAGCAATTTTTGAATATTCTTATTTTCTAACTAACGATTCTTCAAATCTGTTGTGAATAGGCATGCATCACATACTAACGAAAGGGGTAAGCTTTCTGTCCTCGTATTTTGCCTATTCAGCTGTTTTGTTTTGAAGGAAATAATTTCTGCTCTTACTATGGCTGTTCATTTGCTTTCAGTGTTTCTTTCCTACAAGTTCCCCATTTTTAGTACCTTGATGATAGTAATGGCTGAAACTAAATTAGAAACACCTTTTTGATATATGTACCCAAGATGAAAATTATTGCTGTGCACTAGGAATTTTATTACTTCACTTGAGATATTTTATCAAGGTAGTTTCTGAGCGTGACACTTTTGTACTGAAACGCACAGAGATTTAGTCGCAAGTGTATCTCCTGCCTGAAAATAAGACATAGACTTAAAAGATTTTAAACTTGATGGTTTTGGGTAGCTGTTATTTTTAAGTTTCTTGTGTCCTTTATGTTTGTAATCTTCAGGACAGAAATTTGAAAGCTTTTTAATACTGAAGGCACTTTTATTTCTTAGGTGTGTTTTTTTTCCTAATACTAATAGTAGTATTAGAAATAGCTTGCTATAAAAATGTTATTTTAAAATTATTGGTGCAGATAATAGCAGCACCTGAATTGTTAGTATTATTTCTACTCACTCTCTAGAAATTGTAAGGTTTCCTATATTATTATTGTACTTCTGAGAAATAGAGAATTTTACATGATAAGCATCCATTACTATTTTTGCTGGCATTTATTCAAGCAGGGGTTTTTACTAATTTGATGTAGGGATCTAATGTGTACTTAATTACACGTTAAGTGGTAGCAGCGTCCATGAGAGCAGGGAAGGAGCTGACAATTTAGGCAGAAGTGGGAATGAGCAGGCATTCCCTGGGGAAGAGGGCAGCCTGAACGGTGGGGTGGGAGTTGGGGACTGCCTGGATGCGTGAGGCAGGAGTACCCGGAGGGGGTAGGAGGCAGAGAGAGGGCAGGCTTGCCCGCTGCTTTTCTGATGAGACTTTCTGCCAGGCCCTGGGGTTGGACCTATGGTTCTGAGGTCCTGAATTCCCCTTGATTCATAAACAGCTATCGGATGTGGTCAAAATATCTTCATCCTTTGTAGTGAGTGATCCAAACCAGAGGTGACAACTTTAATAGCTGTTAGTTAAATGTAGATAGTAGATATCAGTCCTGCTCATTGTTTTGTGGATTGATGGTGGATGTCGGGAGCAACATGTAGGTTTTTCCTGTTTCTTTTGTAAAGCCTGAGCAATTTGTCAGACAGCCATTGTGTATCGGAGAGAAAGATTAAGCTATCAGAAGTTATGAAATGTCAGCATTACCTACAGTTGATTTACCATGTCAGCTCATTTCTTTGAATGTGTTGGTGCATATGTGCTATGATTCAGTTTTCAATTACCTGAAGACATACCTTTTTTTTTTTTTTTGACTCCTTGGCATTCTCTTCCCTTCAGTGCCTGGATGGTGCCTGTRGATGAGGGAAAGTTGCCTAACAAACTCTGTATTACTTGTTTTGGAAATCAGTAACTATGCAGTGAAAGGCATGAAGAAAAGTGAAGACCTGTGGTTGAGGCAGCTGAATGTTGCTGTGGAGGATTGTGGKTTTTTACTGAGCTTTTCAGCATAACCAGGGTGTATTTCTCATTTCTGCATAATGGTAGTAATCATTTTACTATGTTTGGAACTGTGAAGATGAATTAATTAATTTTCATTAAATACTCAGGTACTATAATTCTACACAGGTAACTACATTTCTTGGTCTTAAAGCATTTGCTTTTGTGACTCTAATCTTGATATTCTTCTGGGGATTTGATTTCACAAGCCAATTTTAAAATAAATTTTCATGACTCATCTTCAGAGTTTGATTGTGAGTAACATATGGCCCCACAGCACGTGGGCACCAATGCAGTGATTTTGTGATAAATATCTAGCTAATCTTGAGGGATTCCGTGATGGACAGCATAGCTAACTTCAAAACTTGAGACGTTAAGTGTATAGCAGTCAGAGTAAGGGGATTTTAGTTGTGTTTTACATCCAGCTCATTGTGATTCAGTTGGTTTGTCAGCTTAGAAATCACCTGTTTGGAGCTTCAGAACAATTGTAATTATGCAGATTGTGACCAGAGGATGTATAACATAATTCCTGTTAATGGGAGGTTTTAATAATTGAGTTCAGTGTTGTTGGTGATAACATTAAAGATGTTAGATCTAACTTGTCCTGTTGAGCTTGACTTTTAAAGTGTTCTAAAAAAATTCTGTGWTGTACTTATATGCTGCAGTGATTATTAAGACTGAGAATTGCAGGCATTTAATTGAATCTGAAACATGGTAGTGTGACTCCCTTGGGTAGGCGTGAAAGCTAGAAGAAAGTCAGATACTACATGGAATGAAGTTTCTTATTGTCAATTAACTCCAGAATCACTTGAGAAACGCAGACAGTTTATCATCAAACTTACTGTATCCTCACCAGTACTGCAAATACCAGCTCAGTCTGAAAAAACAAGTTGAGCTCTTAATCCTCACCAGTAATCAAGGGTTTTTAGGTTAATGTAGGTTAGCTGTCCTGTATCATCTGTCCAACATGGTATCTCCAGTGGGTTTAAGTGGATATAATGGAATGAACTGTTGTATTTATGAGTAAAGAGATTCCTTTGGTTGTGAAAGCAACAAAAACATGTAATCTTTTCTCTTTACTATGCTAATGCTGTGGTGTTAACTTTTTATCTTGAATGTCAGCAGAGGTGAGTTTTGAATACACACGGGGAGCAAATTTATTGAGTAAACAGTTGCTACTGTTAAATAAATCACCCTTAAGGCTGCATTTTAAAGCCCTCATATTGCCAGAATGAGGCAGAGGCCCATAAAATGCCTTACAGAAGGTGCGTGAACTGGAGGGGAGGCTTTAAAAAGGGGGTAAAATGTCTTTTTAAATGCCCTGTATACTTCCAGGTGGTTGTGGAGGGTGCTTTTTTGGGTTCGCTATCCAATGTGATGATGGTTAATTTTCCAAATTATTTTTACAAGTGTTCTTTAGCAACAACAATTCCATCATACTGTGCTGTGGCCCTCGTGGGTAACTTCTATCAGTATACATTTAGCTACCATTCATGTGAAGTTGAATTTTTCCTTCATAATTTTCTTCTATAGTGAAAGATAAATTATTATTTTTTAAATATTCGTGTGGACAGCACTGGTTTTAGTGGAGCATGTTAGACTATGTAAAATATTAATCTAGTCTGTTATAACGACAACTTTCTATTTGTTTTTTTTTACAAATGGAAAGTACTTGAACTTTTTCACTTAAAAGACAAATTTCAAAATCATTTCACTCCTCTTGATCTTTGTAATTCTGCTTAAAGAAAGTAGTCTGCTGCTTTCTTCATTCACTACTTGGCATAAGTAGGGAGGGGAAGCCTTGCAAATACTTAAAATTGAAGACAGATTTTCCATTTCTGTGAGCCAATAGTAGTCTAAGTTGAAAATAAGAGGCTTGTTTTTGAGGATTTTTGATCAGCTGAAAATTTTTGGAACAACTCTAATCACGACAATCATATAATTGTTTGACAGAAGGCTGCTCAACATTTTGTATTCATTTTTGGGTGGTTATTGGCAAGTTAATAACTCTGGATGCTGTTTTGAAATTTCCTGTCACTTCTTGTCATTGCCAATGGAAGGTGTCACTCCAAGGATTAGCCTGGCATTTTATACGACATTTCTCACAGGTAGTGATGAGGGGTGAAGTTTATCTAGACCAGTGATGCCCAGTCTTTCTATCTAGATGAACCGATACCTTATTGAAGTGTTAAGATAAAATTGTGTGCTTTCGCTCCTCCTCTGCCACATGACTGGACTTTGTGTGGGGCACTACAGTCATGTACTTTCCAGAAGCAATAAAAATAAATAGGTAACTTSCACCAGCGAGTTATATTTAGCCCTCAGGTGGAAGTTACCTGAGCAGCAGCTGTAGAATATGCTCATTACCATGCTTCGCTGGAGGTGGTACAAACGTGGAGCCCAGGTGCTTCGTAATGGCCATGCTAAGGAATGAGATTTGGCTGCCCTTCTCCTCTGTGTTGTTACCGCTGGCACCGATAAATTGTTCTGCCTTCCACAGCTGCAGGAGCCMCTGCATGTTCACAGTGGTAGCGCTCTGTGGTGCAGGTAGCTGGAGTTGATCACTGGAGACAGGCTATTCCTGAAGCTGAGTTGTAGCAGAAGCTCTTCGTTTGCTTCCCCCATTTTGCAGGGTTTTCATCAGTGAAGGATCCCAGCAGTAAGAGAGCGAGTCAGGCTACGGAGCGGAGAAGACCGAGGCAGGATCTCTGAGTCACAAGGATGCCAAACCATCTGACATCAAAAAGCTGTTAAACTTACAAGTATATGACAAACTGTAGTACAAATAGCATGCTGGGTCTTTCAGAATATTAATCTATTTTATGTTCTCCCTTTTATAAATACAGCTATATAATAAAGTGCTCCAGGGTTCTTTCAGATGAAAGGCATTAGATAATGGCGCCTTTGGATGTTTACCTCTTGTCTGRGCCTGTTAATTCGTTTATCACTGAAATGCTTTATTGCAACAACTCTATTCTTGCCCATGTGTGGTGTGAAACCATTTGAATGTYATCCTTAATTTATTTTAGCTCATTTATTAAGTTGCCTATTGTGAGGCATCTATGGCCTGAATTAAAACAGATACAAAACAGTAAAACCAAATCTCCGCATAGAAGTGCCAAATAAAATACATAGCCAGACAAGATTAAAAATAAATAAATAAGTAAAAAATCAGGCACAAGGACAAGCCCAACAGACCTCTTGCAAACCACCCACAAAGGGCTTAGTTCCCAGCTACTCAAAGGAATGGGAAAAGCATGAGTAGCAGATAAAATAGCAAAGGGAGGAGACCCAAAATAGATAAAAATAGCTCCGTTGAAATAAACAAGTCTTGCAATAAAGCCATCAAGAAAAGAAGTGCATGCTGAACTGTTACACAAAAATGCGAGTTGTTATATAGGGGTGGAAGTCACGGTGCGGAGTGGCATCCCGAGCCTGGATCTGATCCGGAGCAGGCAGAGTGCCTCACTGATATGCGGCTCACTGGCTTCCGTTCATTTTGCCTGGCCATTTCAACCTGCCCACGAATGACCAGCTGCAAGGAGGGAGATGGCAATGCTGATACAAGTCAGAAAGCTGCTCTTCCGAAACACAGGTTTGCTTTCTTCGGTTGGAATTACAGTATCAGGGCCCTTGCCTACCCATTAAGCATGGAAGATCCAAGTACGGAAGCATTTTGCAGCATGAGGTCTAGAGGTTGTAAAAAGATGCATCCTTCTGAGGTTTTGGATTTTACTGGCCTTGCTGATTTCTTCTCATCTTTCCCAGGAAAAGCCCTTTGTAGCCGTCAGAATGCTATAGGTAAATGAAGACCAAGTACAAGGGCTTATCTAAAACATCCCCTTTTTAATAGATTATTTCTCCACAAACGGACCCTACTTGTTATATGATCATTTAAATGAAATCTGTGTTGCTGCCATGTTTGTAATCTGAACTGTAATCCTTCACATGTGCCAAACTGTTGTCCCCAAACAGGTTAAATTACTGAGGCCAAGAGAAAAGTCTAACATGTGACTTGGCATTTTTGGTAGGGTCCACCCATGCTCCCGTTGCAAAACAAACACACCCTGAACAGTATGCTGCTCTTTTATTATACCTTCCAGCAACCTGCGTTTGGTTTCTGCTTTGCATAGCTGCCGCTTTATGGAATTCTTGCTGACGGTTGTTTTTTCTACTTGGCCCATTTAGGTATTTGTTTAAATGGTACAACTAAATAAATAATAATAATTATTAAATATATCTTTAGTTCCACTGCTGTTTTTCCTCAAGCAGCATTCCKGTAGTTTTCTCTCCCTCCCTCCCCTCTTGCAGTCACACCCTTTTGCATTAAAAATACTTTAATAATAATGTTACCATATTTTGCCCTTTCTTCCTTCATTCCTTTTGAATCTCTTTATGTGAAATCGGTGCTTGTGAGAGCTGGACGTTGACTGTCCTGGAGGATAATCAGAGAGATACTGGGCAGAGTGGATGTGCAAAAAGGCAGCAGTTGTAAGAACTCTCGTGTCTCGCTCTCTGTGACCCTTAAGGTTTATGCTCACCAATTGACAGCGGTCCTGGTGCAATCCCCAGTGCCGATGCTGGGGCAGCTCCTTTGTGGAATCTCCTATGCATCGGGATCAGGAGCACATGTATAATCGTCATCTAACTGGAACAGGTTTCAGTCGTTACTGTCCTGTCTTAAAGGTGTAACTGAAGGCAATCCGCRGGAAGATGCTACGAATTCTTACCTGTAGAGTGTTGCATAAATTGGAGGGTCATAACCTGGCTGGTTTGTGACAGACCAAGGGATGTTATAAACAGTATGGCTGGAGCTTTACAAAGTAGTGGGGCATTGCAAATTTCAGTTCCTCTTTACTAATGTGTGTTTGGTATTTGTAAGTTAAAAATAAAATGGCCGTTTTCATTTAAAACGTACATTAATTGAAATAGCTAAGAGATTGTAAAGTAGCAATTTCTGTTGCATCAAGCAGAGCTTTGACTCTCTTGAAGCTCTCTTGGACACTGCGGTTGTCTTCATAAATCCAAACTCGTACCGATGCGAAGCCCCATCCTCTTCATTGTAGCTTTGAATGGACCCACAGGTGGGTGCTATGCCCAGATACGCAGGAGTGCAGGTAAAAGGAGTATGATGAAAGGAATAGTCTGGTTTACACCCTTGTACGCAATCTACTATTTAGCATTTCTTGATTTCTGTTCTTCACTGGTAGTATGCTGTGAGACTTCTGAAAACTATTGCTGTGGTACTGGGTTTATGGTTGTGATAAAACACCCCAGTCTTCAGAGCTTTCTGAGAAGCTGCTTTTTGAAAATGGAATATTTTCTTAATTTTTTTTCATTTTATTTGTCATTACCACACTTAGAAATTCTGCTTTTCCTGTATTCCTAGTAGTTTTCTTATTCATTTTGGAATGAAACTCTTCAGCCTTAGCTGGTACTTAGCATCTCTTTGTCTTGCTAATCTGACTCCTCGTCTTAATTACATCAGCTCCAAACCCCATATATATTTCTGAAATGGCTCAGTCCTACTTTCTGGCGTGCCAACTTGATTCCCATTGCTGAATGATAGATTAATTTAGGCCAGAGATTTCTACTCAGACTTTCTAGTGGTAATACAATCTAAGGGGTCCTGCAAGGTCTTGAGGTGTTCGTTGCAACTGTGATTTGAGGCATTTGGTCTGGAAAGGCTCTGTGCTGAGAGGTACTGTAGAAACAGATGTATGTGACGCTGCCTGTGTTGTTATATTAGCTTACTTATAGATTTACTGCTCAGTGTTCTTAAAATGTCCCTTGTCAGGATTTTATCTTAATTATACAATTGAACTTTTTGATGTGAAGAGGACAAAAGAGATACTTAAAACTTCAAATATTGACCTTTTGACAAAAGGAGTGAAAAAGAAATACAGAGCAGACTTTACCAGAGTAGACAGAGAGAGAGAAGGTGGCACAGACAATTTTTAGAATTAATTTGTAGCTGTATGTCACCAGTTTGAGACAGGACAGCATGAGGCTGTACATGTCCACAGTAGTTAAGAGCATCCATAGAGTATCAGATCAATTGTCCAGAAGGCACAGTGTCCTGTCTCTGGAAGTTACTAGTAGCTGACATATAGAAAAGAGTTTAAGCACCAGTAAAGTCATAATTGTGCTTTCCTGATAGAGACCGTCACTCTCCAGGAGTCTGCAGCTCAGGAGCTTGCTGGGCCAGGTACATGGGCTTTGTGTCCGTACAATTTTCTTCTGTGAATTTGCCTAACTGCTTTTTGCATCTGTGTAAAATTTTGACCTGTCCTGTATAGTGAATTGTACCATTTACCTATGAGTTATGTGGAAAAAGTGTGTTCTTTTGTTGTTTCAATATCCATCTTTCTGATTTCTTTCGATGATCTTTATTTTCTGCACTGGAAAAAGCAGTAACAGTTGTTACCTATTTACTCCATGCCACTCCTGATTTAATATGATATCCCTATATGACATCCCTTYATAGTCATTTATTTTTCTGATTCTAATAGTGCTAGTCTGTTGCTCATACAGAATCTAATCTATCCATACATTTGAATCATCTTTTTTTTTCCTGTTCTCAGTGTGTTTTCAAGTTGCCTTATATGCATTTTGAGACTAGAGGAACAAGAACTACGCATAATAGAAATGAAAACCCATACTGTTTTCCCTATCTCCCCCACCCCCTTACAGTTGCGAATGGTGGCCAACATAATAATGGCAATTACCACTTGTTATAGTTAGGACTGATGTATTTCTTTGAAAGAAGGCCTAGTGGGGGACATTTTAACTGGTGATGGATAGAGGACCTGACGTGGACTCCCAGTACAATTCCTCCTTCTTTGTTCCGTGCAATATTTGTCAAAACAGTAGCGATGAATGATGATACGTATTTATTATTTTTCAGAGTGAAGGATGGCTGCATTCAACATGCACACATGCAGATAAAAGAYGTTGAACGGCTTCAAAAGCTATGTCAGTCAGTCTGTCAAAATCACACCGGCAGACCTGGAGCACTGTAGGTACAGATGGGACCTGAAAGTGAGATCTGTTTGCTCATGGGAGAAAAGGGAGCTTGGTTTGACAAGATTACCGCAGAGAGCTGCTGGCTTGCTTGGCTGTGACCGCATCTTCACACACCTTGCAAGAAGCTTGCCCTAAATCTCTTTTTTTTTCTGCAAGCCGTGCTTCCCGCTTGGAGGTGCGCAGCCTTTCTGTGCCGTGTCCTCTCTGGGGCACCAGCCGCCTTTGCGGCCCTGGCCCTGCTCCTGGCGTCTCCCCAGCCGCTCACTGCGACGGGGGGGTTCACGCAAGGGGTGAGCAGGCGGAAGAGCTGCTGTCACCATTGTACCGTTGCTCATGCTCTGAAGGGTCTGCAGGGAAGCTAATAAAGAAACAGGGGCTACTTTTCCATGTAGGGGAGTTAGGGAAGAAGAGCGCAAAGCAGGCAGGGCGCAGGCTCGGAGTCCTGCTCGTTCCTCCAGAACAAGCCCTCCCTGGGACCTGAATTCTGGCTGGATTTTGTGGTGAAGAGGTATGTGCCTGTGCTCAGGAAGCCCATCCTATACACCTTGGAGAAATCGTTTTAAACTGTATCAAGCCTTGAAGCTAAACAGAAGTTACTTACCTGTTGGCTGGAAGGTCGAGGTTTTTTTGTTACGGGGTTGGCAATTCAGAGCAGCTGTTCACTTACCAAGTTAACGGAAATAAGTGTGTTTGAAATGTTGGGAGATTCTTCTTCCTGGCATCTATAGCCTTTATGTATTTAAAGTTTAGTATAATCAATTATCCTCATCTTATACTTTTGTCATGAGAAATAAGATAATCTTTATTTTATAATGTGAGCATTTAAAAACGTGTTTATGTAGGCAATATACTTGATTCGTCTCTCTTGACCAGGTAATAGGTATGTATTATTTTGCTAAGCTTGCTGCCGAGTAATACTGACGTACTGAAGTGTTGATCTGTTTTCTGGCAACTAGTTCTTGTGATTGCCTTTCTGAGAAAGGTCTCAGGCTTGAGGGGAAGAATTTGTGGGTCTTACTAGAGGTGCCCACCTTCCCAGCTCTGATCATGCTGCATACAGTGGCTGTTTCATGGTAAGGCTACTTCACTCTGATTTCAGCTAGCAGATCACTTAATTCAGTAATATTTGTCCACCTTGAAAATGGTGAACATTTTTTAAAGTTTTAGTGAGGAAGATATTAAATGTCTAGTATCTGTATTGTTGAATGGAGTAAAATAAATATATGGAAATGATGTAACTTAATGAGCATGTTCCCTTGAGAAGATTAAAAAGAGTAGGTGAAGGACATGGGCATCTACAAACTAGAGCAAATGTACAAAGGAATAAAATTCCCGTAAGACAAAGATTTGTAAAGAACAGGAAAAAAGCTAGTGCACAATAGTAGTTAAAGGGCTAAAATCTATAAATGAGTCATTGTATAGGGAAATGGAAAAAGAGAAATTTAACAAGGGAATACAGACATTAACATAAATTAGGTTCTTGCAGCCTTAATTGTTACTTAAATTTTGTGCCCAGTGACAGGACCAGAGGTAGTGGGCACAAGCTGAAACACGGGAGGTTCTGTCTGAACATCAGAAAACCCTTTTTCACTGTGAGGGTGACCGAGCACTGGCACAGGTTGCCCAGAGAGATTGTGGAGTTTCCTTCCTTGGAAATACTCAAAAGCCACCTGGACGTGGTCCTGGGCAGCTGGCTGGAGGTGGCCCTGCTTGAGCAGGGGCTTGGACCAGATGACCTCCAGAGGTCCTTTCTACCCTCAGCCATTCTGTGATTCTGAAAAAAAAATATTTTAATTATAAAAAGGAATATTTTATTTCCATTTGCATAATGTAAACAGCTCAACCAACATAGTTGACACTTGTAAAAAGAAGCATTCACCTTCAGATATTAAAATGAGCTTTCCAACCAAATAAATGTTTCAAACTGTTATGTTTCAGTGATAAGAGAAGACAGAAGGGAAGCTTCAGACCACAGTGTGAATTTGGGGCTCTATCTCCTTTAGCTGTAAAATGGAGGTTTTGTGTAACACTGTTGATTAAACCTATCTTGTTATGGAGGATGATATTCAGAAACAACCTTGGTGGCGTCTTGTTAGCAGCACTGAGTAGGTATTTGGTGTTCGTGACTCACTGGAATGCTTACTAATGTATTCTTGGGTGAGATCTACAGAGTTTTGTCCAGTAAATTATTTTTTTAAAGTAGAAGTGCAAAATTAATACGAGCTTAATTGCCATCCAAATTGGATTATTTGGCAGGACTTCGTGTGTAAATCCATCGTCATCAGTGCTTGATCTAAAATGACGATGGCATTGATACTAAAATGTAAAGCTCTGGCATTTTAAGATGACTCACTTTAGGGAGAAATACTGTTTTAAAGTCAATCCTTCAGTCTGAGCTGCAGGCTTAGAGATGGGTGAGAACGGTATTTGCTTTTGATTAGGGATATGAAAAAAAATTGATTGAAGGTTTACTGAGGAACAGAATCGTTGCAGGCGTGCAGAATTAGACAAGATAAAACACTTTGGAGAGTACTGTAGAGGAAAAGCCTACTTTCAAAGAGACAGAATAGGCTGTTTGGTCCAAGACAGATACAAGCTAATGAGCTGACCTTACCTCATTTTCTATGAGGTTTAGCTTGAAAAGGAGAGAAGTAACTTCCAGTTGAAGGAAATTTTATGTCTACTTCTTTGAACTTCATTCTATGACTTGCATTTGTAATTATCTGTGTAGCTTGAGCTGAATTACAGGKTTTTTTTTAATGGCACAATGTTTTTTCATTTTAGTTAGTTCATGTTTTCACACTGTTTTGAATGTGAAAAATGCTACATAAGTGCAAAGTGGTGTTATATCTTTGGACTGCTAGTCTTAATTTATTTACTTGCATGAATTTGTGCTCCAATTCCAGTCTCCCTGTGATTTCACTTTATCTTCTACAGCTTGTGTTGCTTGGGATAGATGGCTTAGCTGAGAATAAAGCTGAATTTTTCATCATTCTTCTCAGATCACTTAATGACTCTTTGTGGTGCTGGTTTCCCTAACTGATGCATTCAGTTTTTTATTTTTTCTTTTTCTGAGAGTGTTCAAGCCTTCAAATTGTTTCCCAGTGTCTAAATCTAAATTTTAATATTTCTTTACTTTTTTTCTGAATTGCCATAGGTATCTTTTTATTACTTTAAAAAAAAAAAAAGCACACCTAATATGAAATGCTATCTTAGTTCCCTGATATGTAACACAGCGGTAATCTAATATATTGTATCTCCTTCTCCCTATCAGAGATTTACATAACACTTGAGTCTTTGGAGCTTCATAAAATTTAGACTGCATCTTTGCTTTGATACAGAAGTTACTGTTTTTCAAGATACTGGATTTTGCTTCTTATACTACCTCCTCATATCACTGTAACTGATGGATGCAAATCCATCTACAATTCAGCTGTCTGTCTTGCTGCATGTTACAAGATAAATTTCATTTCTATGGAGCAACTTGAAACAATACTTTAATAAGAAAGAATATTTAAGCTTATGAAAAGGAGATTTCTTTTGCTGTTTGAGGAACCAGATTTTTATCTTTGTAGGTCACTTTGAAAGAAAGAAAATACTGTGGAAACTGAAGTTGTTCTTAATATTTGAACAAATCAAGGGAAGAAAATTTAGCTTTCCATTGGATTAAGCAAGAATGTGCTTACTATTTAGTTGGCCTGTTTGGATTTCAGCATTTATGGGAAGACATGCAGTCTACAGTTTTTATTAAAAAAGTGAAACCATCCAATTGTGTATTCTGTACTGGTTCATATATGGAAAAGATTCAGAAAGTTAACTGCAAGTGAAACTTGTCAGTTGGGATTAGATTGCTTCAGTCAGTGGAAAAAGAAATGTTTCTGGGAAATCTAACATATGTTTACTTGGAAAAAAAAATTGGTGATAATAATAATGTCCATTAGCAGAAGCTGTTAACAGCAGGAACTTCACTTAGGAAGTCTGGTAGCAAGCACCATGTAGTTAAATGCTTTGACTTGACGGGGGAGCATACAAGACTGTCTCTGGCTGCCCTGCTATTGYGGCGGTGTTCGAGGGTGGTGAAAGAAATGAGATGGAAGAACAGAGCAGAGGAAGAAAGGAGATTAAAGCAGAAGCTCTCACTATAATAATAATAATGAGGAAGAAAATATCCAGTGAGACTTCCCTCCTCCCATTTGATGGTGTTGAGAAGTAGTGTTCGCACCAGAGCAGGGAATGGCCTTTCTTTTCAGCAGACGGCTTCCAGGAATTTCCAGTAGTGAGTAGATAGATCTGCTCATGGCTAGGACTGGATGTTTCTTTTTATAGGCAGAATCTATTTTTGTTATGACCTATTTATAATGCTTTGCTTTCTTTAGTTCACTGGAGAAAAGTAGCTTGTTTTTCATCTGAGTTGTCTTTCGGTAGTCACATTTTCCATGGCATTGGAAGCCTCTGCTCAGTTGTTTCAAAAGTTAATTTATTTTTTTTTTTTTGGTTGATGACTTGAAGCTGCAGTAACTTCTAGTTAGGAGCCCAAGCTGTCTGGTGGTTAATAGGCTTATTTTAACATTAAGTGATTTTAATTTTCTTGGAAGGTCTGTGGTGGCCAGCGCTGTTCAATTCTGTCACTATTTGTAGAGCTTTGCTTTTGAACGTTCTCTTCTAGGAGTCCAGTAGGAAACAAACAAATCAGCAACTCTGGTTTTTTTGCAAACACTAGAGAAATTATTTGAAAAATCTTATTTTAAAATAAAAATGAGAGATTGAAAGCTACTGGCGTCAGTGGACTTCTGTGATCTTCTAGAGGAAGAAAGTAGATGTACTCTGCAGATTATTTAATTTACATAAAAACAAAATTAATTTGGTACTAGTATTTAGTTCCAACTATTTGCATGTCAGTGTGAACAATGATGAGAAGTTTTTTTTAATCCTCATGTCAGTGTCTACATTGTGACTTAGAAGAATGAAACTCTTCAAATCTGTAGGAGCCCAAGGAAACAGGGAACCAGTGCATCATCTAGTCTGGCCACCAGTATGTCACAAACTGTAATACCAAGTTCAGTGCAGAATTCACTAACTTGAAAATTGGTCACGCAACTTGTATCAGATAAAATCTTCTCTTGCAGTTGAAAAAACTACATTCCTTTTGTCTCAGATGTTGCAAGTTTCTGTTTCATTGAGAAAATGAAAATTACAAGCCCTTGCAATATTTTTTCTTACCTCTAAGTAAATATCCAGTGGCAACATTATCGATAATCTGTAAATTGCTTCAAAGTACTATTGAAATGCTAACTCTTTCCCATGTAGCTGTCAAGAGAAAAATGTGGAGGGCTAGTTGAGACAGATTAATTGGTAGGAGTTAATGGGACCTGAATGCAGTCTGCTCGTAACTGTGTGCTCGGATAACCAGATGCTCCTCTCCCAGTATTGTCTTTCTCATACTGTCAGAAGTCTTTTTAAGTGTCTGTCATTATTCTCATGAAAGACTGTAGAAATTTCACAAAATCAATTATTTCAGTATTTTCCCTTGGGGAAAGGAAAATTGAAGTAGTGTTTAATGCGATTGCTGATTGCTACCAAAAGTGCCCCAAATCAGTCCTTTACATGAGAAGACATCTCAACACATGCTGTCGTTTTTCGGCTTGTGTATGAACTGTGGAGAGATGAAAAGACAAGTGCAACGCAGCTGAATTATCCCTTTTAAACAGTGTGAAAATCACTTAGGTTATCCTAAGTTCCTAGAAAATTAATGCATTCAGGTTGGATTATGAAAAAGAAAAATCTTGTCTGCATAATGGCTGCTCTTGGAAGTATACGCATGCGTGAATTGGTTGGTTGGTTTCGTTTGTATGTTGCCTATTTTTTAGAGCTCAGAACAGGTACAGAGATTGTCACCTATGATATTTTTAGAGCACTTAGGGCACTTAGGGGCACTTTCTAAAGGAAAAAAATAAATAATTAAATCTAAGTAATGAACTCGTTTGTGAGGAGCTCAGTGAAAATCTATTTAGTTTTTGCTCATCCTACTTAAACTTGATTTGTATGCTGCCTGTAGGGGAACAGTACTACTATGCATTTTAATAGTGTAAAATAAGTTATTAATTTCGGAGTGTTAACTTGACAGGATTTCTATGCAATTACTGTCTCTTATGGATTGGTCATGGTTYTTTTTTCTTTCTCACTCTAGCATTGGGATGGGGCTTACTTCAGAGCCTGTCACCACTGGTTCGTATTCAGGCAGAAGAGTGGCAACTAAGTTTAGTGCTGGGCTAAGAGCGCGGCTCCGTTGCAGTCCCAGCTCCTGCAGTCCCGTGGAGGCAGGCTCTGAGAAAGAGGGCCAAATTTTGTTCTGAGAAAAACTGAAGCAACATCAGTGAAGCCACTTGGATTGAAGGCTGCTTAATACTTCTGTAAATCAGGCTAACTGTCCACATGTCTCCTTTTGGGCTGTGCTAAACTGGCCACTTCTGCACAGTCTGTGCGGTGACAGTTGTCACGGATAAGAGAAAGAATTGCATTATTTTTTTCTACCTTTCTTGACATACAGTGCCTGAGCAAGGCACAAGAATTAGTTTTAGAAGCACAGGAAGTCTGTCAGCTCTCCAGGAGCCTTGAGGGTGAACCACAAATTTTTGAGTCAAATCTTGAGCCCACTGGAAATGATGAAAATTCTGTTCTGATTACAATAGAATCAGTCATGGTTTTAGCTTTAAAATAAATAATGTATTTGTGAAAAGATGCATATCCTTAAAAAATATTCTGTGTACTAATTGTTGTCTTTCATGTTTTTTTCTTCAGGAAGATGAGCTAGTAATAAAAGAAATGTTGCTATATTATTATATGATCTTTTATTGTACACAACATATTAATGACAGATGGCAATTGTCACTAATTTTATTACTACTGAAGAAGCAGCTCTGGAATGAGCTGCTTTTTTGTGTCTTGATACCTTTTATTCTAACTGAGAGGAGAGTCCAATGCCCAAATGGTTTGCTGTATTGAAGTTGAAAGCATCTGTGCTGGTAAGCCGTCTTCTCACTCATGAAATGCTTTCATTTTATCTAAAATGGGATTGTACTAGGCTATTGCTTGGCACGTTGCACCTGTTCTAGTGTTGAAATGAGTGGGTACAATATATCTTAAAAATTGTGAAAGAACACTATGGCAGATGAAATACTGCGTGCACGAATGTCACAAAATTCCTGAATTAAATTTGGCTGTGTGACACGAGTTCTCTACTTTATGCACAGGCATCAGGAACAAGTCTTTAATTACACGACTACATAGTGAGGTTTCCTCCCTTTTGTACTATGGAATACCTGGTCTGCTTGCATTTACTCTGGGAGCCTCCAAAACCAGCTTGGAGTTATCACTTGTGATAATAGTTGGTGCTCAAAAGTAAAAAGACCTCAAAAAGTCTAGACAGGAGAAGTGCCAATCCACGTTAAGTGCTAAAGTCACTACCAGTCGCCTATGATATTGTAGGATTCCTGGCAAATTGTTTAAAAATTAAAGTTTAAATCCCTGATTGGCATGTAGTAAAGGGTTTGTTAACAAGGCTTGAAAACTGTTTAGTAGAGTTGCAGCACATAAGCACAGAAATATATGTCAGGAGATTTGCAGCTATAAAGAACCATGCCATTTCACATATCACACTGAAGGTGCTGAAAAATAAGAAAACAATTGTGTTTTCTACTCTGTATTATGTTTAGAGATACTGGAATTTAAAAAAAAGTCAGTACAGGCTAATGGTGAAGAATCAACCTGAATAGGTGTTGAGGGTTTAGAATTGCACTGGTAACAGACAATAATAGGCTTTAATCCCACAGTTGATCTCATTTTGAAGATGCTGCAGTGATCTCTTTCCTGGAGCCAGTTACTGGCCYGGGGCTGTATTCCCTAAATGCTGCAACATGGCGAGCATTTGCACGGGCTCCGACGCAAGAGCAGATTAGGGAAGATAAAGAGTTGCTGTGCATCGCTCCAACTTACAGTCATTTTCTGTGAGCGTGCTCTTAACCTGCAGCAAATATTAGATTATTTGTATTAGCTCATTGAACTTACTCTTAGTGACTGAAGTTGTTTACTGACTCTGACCTTGGACTTTAAAGCTAAGAAGATCTTAAGGGGCAAGGAGGCAGTTGTGCTCTCACCAGTTCCTCTGCATCAGATCTAGTGCTTAGCAGCTCCAGGGAGGGTCGGCTGAGCTGGTTGAGCCCGCACGAAACTAGTTCTGTAGAGGAGTTAGTGCTGTTTCTTCCCTTTCTGAGGTTGCTGTCAATTATTAGGATTATTCTGTATATGAGCTATTCATTGTTTCTTTCTCTCTCTGGGTCGTGCTTAGCAGTTTGTGGGCACTTCAGTCTCGTGCACTGTAAAGATTAATCTGCTAAACTCATTATGCGGGATTTGCATGGCAATGGTTGGGTTTTAACATAGCCTGTGCTTAGTTCTGAATGCCATTTGAAGAGGAAAGGAGAAACACAAACCCATCATATATTTTAGAGAGAAGTAGGAAAGGAACTGAAGGAAGGCTGTGTATGGAAAGCAGTTTTATAGAAGTTGGGGGGTCTTGCTTGCTCTGGCTGTTCAGGGTAAAAGCAATAATGAACCTATGTTGCTGCAGCCTAGAAAAATGAGCTTTAAGGGTGCATGGATTAAAAATGTAAGAGCAGTTCGCCAATAATCTAAATTGCTAAGGGAGGTAGTAGAATTGTTAATTTAAGCCCATGTAAGCATAGGATAGATCAGGCTCCCATCCATTAGGGCTGTCTTAGGGCCAGTGGCATTGTTTCTGAGATGTGGCAGTAAAATAGCTGGCTGAGCATCTGAGGAGTTCTTCTAAAACAAAAAAAATAAACACGTTAGGTATTGGTTATTTAATGGCTATGGTAAATATAAGGTTCAGAATAAACTCCTGTTGATTTAGATGCTGTCATCTGAGCTGCGTCTTTGGTGTCAGCTCAGCCGAGTAGGTTTGGCTTATAGAGGGAATAGAAAGGCTTTGCTTTCTCTACTCTTGATCTTAATCTTTCTTTTTGTGATTAGATGAGACATTTTCTCAGGCATTTCCTTGCAGTGAATTGTTTCTGCTCTTTTCATTTGCAGGTGGGTTTATGTGTAGATAGAAGGTTTGGGTTTTTTTAGTCACTTTGAAAGCTGGCTCCTTTGTGGCCAAGAAAGCTTCTCCCCATGTAGTGGGCGACCACAAGCTCTGAGGACCTCTGGTATTCCTCACATTATCTATAAAAGCTCACAGAGGATGAGGACAGTCTTTCAGTAAGCAATAGATGGTGATTCAGTGCCAGCTCCAACTGTTCAATCTTTTGTAAGTGACTGTTTTGGCCACTCATTTAATCTTTTTCTGTTTTGGTTTTCCCTTTGTAAAATGTGAATAATATTAATTCCCTTTTAGCATCCTTTTGTTTGTATGTAGATTTTAAACTTCTGGGACTCTTTATTAGAGCATATTTGCACAAAATCTAGCACTGTGGGATCCTCATCTTAGCTGAAGCCTCAGAGCACTATCATAAGTAGTGGCAGAAATAATAAGCTCCATTCCCTGTTTATCCTTACCTTAAGACAAGTAACAGAGCTCTTGAGGTTGGTACTTAGCATAAGACCCAAGAGACTGCTGAAGGCTTTAATCAGGAAATTGTTATCATATGAACTTGCCAGAACAAAAGTTAAATGTACGTGGGAGTTAATTTTTCAACTGTACATTCCCAGTGTAAGCCCTCATTAAGATGGAATTCATGTTCAGAATGTACAGAATGTAAATTTAGGTGAATTTACAAAAATATTATAAAGATTGGGAACAATACAGCCTGACATTAAAGAGAGAAGCCCCCAAACACTAAAAGTTCTGGAGTTAATGTTAAATTTCATGTGTTTGGCTTTCTTCTAAGCTCAGAAATACGTTTTTAAAATGCATGAACTACTAGTCTTCTGTGATGCTCTTCAGTGATCAGAAAGTTGTGACTGTGAATAATAGTATTGTGTCCAGTTCAGGTCAGGCTGAATAATTAAAAAACATAGAACTGTTTTTTCTTCCAATTTTTTGCCCCTAGTTTATAGCCAGAGAACAAAAAGAAAGCCTTATAGGTTGATTAGCAAAGCCTTTCCATGTGGCATACTTTTTCCCTTATGGAGGATGGTGGTTGTTCTGGAAGAAAGGGGCCGTCATCTTCCTAAGGCCAGGTTACATCACTGGTCCTTCAGGTGCACTGGGATGCGGCCGTCCCTTTGCRCTACGGTTCTTAATGGAACTACAGCGCAAAAGTCATTAGTCCCTGTTAATTTTGAAAGAGTGGGGGAAGATGACATGGCCATTAATCCTTAAACAGATAAATAGGCAAAATTTTTGAATGAGGCATGGGATTTCAGGGAGCTTTTACAGTATGTGAGAGAGTCTTGCACTAGGATCCCTTGGGACACAGGAATGATTTAAAGCAAGATTTTCAGCATTTTAGTAACCTGTTTTTAATTTAATTTATATCTAGGCTTACCTCCGAGTTCTGCATTTTGTGCAAGTATTGCACCTGCTGATTATTCATATATAACTGTGGTTGAATCTTTGGTTTACTTGGAAAGCCTTACAACGTATAAAAATGGTAGCTGGTATTTCTGCAGTACCAGGAAGATCAGAACTTTAAATTTGTACTTGTATATAGATATAAATATTCTCCCCCCACCCCATAATTGTGTTGTTACAGACAAATCTTGAAATACTAACTGGTTAGCGCCTGCTGAGACAAAACATGTTAGTAAATATTTCATTTTCTGATTATTAACCCTTTCTTATAATCTACAATTCATAAATTTGCAATTCAAATTTTGTCTCACTTCATTACCAGCCTCATTTCTTACTTTTAAAGACACAATCTCCAGCTGAGCTAAAATACCCATTGTCCAGTGGATAGAATCGGTTAGGCAAGCACCTGGGGAGACCTTCAATATATCTGCTTATTTGAAAGACAGAGATAATCTGCTGCAGAAATAAAAATAGCATCTGAATTATCCAGAGGAGACAGAATGAAGCTACCCTATTATAATACTACTCATTTGTATGCAAATGTACTATCTTTCTTCCTGAATTTGATCCTTAAGATCTGTTAATATGGAAGAGTAAGGGATGAAAAACATTCTTGGAATTGATCCAGACAGATACACATGGGTTAGTGCTGTGTGGCTAAATCATGATGTACATGCTGGGGATTATCTGAAAAAAATCTACATTTGAAAAAGCCAAGCTGACTGCCTTGGGAGAGTGAAGTGCTGCATCTACCATTACTGAGGCTAATGGTCCTATACTTTAATCATATAAAGACTTCCATTTGCTAGAAAATTTCAGCGCTTAGAAAATCAAGTGGTAAATGCCTGCATTTTTGCAGCTAAACCTTGCTGACTACCTGTAAATAAACATTACCCAAATGAATGGAAATATTTTGGTGGAAGGATATTTTTTTTTCATTACTTGGATACAGTTTGTTTTTCTGCAGAAAATTGAGGGGAAAGGAAGAGCAGGAAAAAAAAAARGAAAAAAGACTGCCTAAGAGGCTAAGATTTCAGGCAAACCTGCAAATAGTTTTTTGCATATTTGAATCTTGTAGGAGCTGTAGTGCTCTATTCAGTTATCTGAAGCGTGGGCTCTGTCAGCTGAGTTGCAATGCCATGCACTTTCAGTCTACAGTGGAGTTTGTAATTTTGAAATTTGGTGGCACAGAAACATACCTAAGTACATCTACACACCTGGTTGTGTGGTCTTTACATTGCATTCTGTCCATACCTAAAATTAGATAGACTCAGGGTTTTTAATTTCCCATGATTTCTCTGCTGTCATAATTACCCATTGTGTCATGAAAGAACAGCTCTGTATTTTTCTGTAGCAAGAAAAAAATGAGGAAACAAAAATGAAGGAAAACAAAACTGCTTATTTGAAAAGAAAGCAAGGATATGAAATCAAGAAATTGAGAATTAATGTTAGAATTAAGGCTATTAGTCTGTCCTCAAATTTTCTTCTTCCGATGTGTTATGGCTATCTGATTACAGAGATACTACGTTTCACAGATTTTGTTCTTTGGATTCTTTGCCTTGCAAGGGGACACATTGTGAGTGGTACAGGATCAGAGAGAAAAGTTGCTACATTTACGGCTCTGGACRGACTTTGACCAGTCCAGCAGCGTGCCTCCAGACACCTTCTGCCGTGTTGGGCAGGAACGCTTCGGTGCCTGTGTGCGGAGCAGCCGGGAGCAGGCGGCATGCACGCTCAGCCCTGCCCTTCCAAAGGCACGTTCTCCACGGCTGGGAAATGTTACTTTCTTTTAGTTTGGGGTTTTTTTCTGAGTTTATGTAACTTTTGTAAGTTGATTCTGATGTTCTGAAATGAAACTTTGAGAGAGAGATTATTTGCAATATTTTCTGGGTGCATTGAACAATACTATTTTGTCTTATGGCACAGAATATTAAAAATMTGTAATTAGGCAAATGGTAAGGTAAGCACTTTTAAGCATTTCCTAATACTTGCATTATTATACATTAGCTTAAAGTTGTAGTCAACCTTTTTTGCTTTTAACCACTCTTAATCTGCTAATGAGTAGAATTTTTTGTAACTTCGCATGCAGTACTTGCAATAGTCAATCTCTAGAAATTATGCTTTCTGTATAGGCCCCATGTTTTGTGGATTGCTTTATATTAAAAGTGGTTATTGATCTGTAGGACTCAGTATAAAATTGAGAAAGGTCATAGGAAAAAAAAATCTTGGAGGAAGAAGGCATGCTATGTATATAGTTGTTTTTTTGGCTAGTGCACTTCACAGTCTCTTCCATTTGTGTGACTTATCTCCCACTTAATTTCATCTTCCCTTTTACCTCCTGGCAAATAGCAATACGCCTCAGCATAAAGATGAGCAGCAGCAAAGGTAAAAACAAATACATTTATATTCTTTCCAGCCTTCCAAATTTAGAACTGGAAATAGAAACTAGTTAATATCTACTGTTTGGAAGGATAACAAAAAAACATGGTTTGGGTAAAAAGGCTGGATATGCTTCAACATTTTTCTGTATTACGCTTTTCTGTAGTATGTAAAGATTTTTTGTAGGAATGAAGAATAATTTAGGAATGATGCTGACAAGAAAAAGATAAGCAGGAAGATAATTGGAAACACTTTATGTATAGCTTTTATTTCCGTGAGACTTCAGAGGCTTAAAGCTAAAATATGCTGAACTATTTGCAGGGTGAAATGCGTGGCACATAGAAAGCAACACAGTGCATGCAGAGTATTTGGAGTCCATCAAGGCTTGAAATAACATTTTTAACTAATATATCCACCTACTGCTGTTTAATAACTCTGCCATCAGTGCATGCCATTCCTCCTCACTACAAAGTTAGCCTTCTGGATACTGCAGCACAATTTTGTGTTTCCATTGTCACTTGGGTGGTCAAATGCTGGAAGATGTTGCCCAGAGAGGCTGTGGAGTCTCCACCCTTGCACATACTCAAAACCCAACTGAGCACAGCCCTGCCTGCTCCAGCTGACCCTGCTCTGAGCAGGGGGCTGGACTAGACGATCTCCAGAGGTCCATTCCCACCTCAGCCATTCTGTGGTTGTGATAGCAAAGAGGGATAGCTTTTAATAAACAGTGCTGAAAGTTGGGACATCCACAGACTGCGACTAAAAGCATAGCTAGGCTTATCTGAGGGCAGCTTAGAAAATATTGGCAGAGCATGGCCATAGCTGTTTTTGCAAAATGTCTCCAGAGCAACTGTAGAAATCAGTGCTGCGAGTAAGTAATCGTAAGGGGGAATGAGAAGCCCAAAGCTAACTAGAAGATGGATGAGACAAGGATGTTATCAATAATAAAAATGATCAGCTTAGGGGCAGTACAAACCAAATGTAATAAAGGAGTTGATCGAGTAAGTTAGCAGCTGCTTAAAGGTTTTGAAAATGAAGAATTGGTGCCAGATTGTCCATGGCTGGAATTTTCCACATACCAGTCAGTGGTTTCACCCAAGTGAAAGGTGAGCAAAATAATTGTTTTAGCATTGCCTTAATGACCAAAAGTTGATGGGTTTTTGTATTATTATTTTTTCCTTTCCTCTTCTGGAAAGCGTGACAGGTAGTGTGGCAGCAGAAGCGGTACCTTTCAGCTGGTACTTTATGTTCCCCTGACACCTACCCCTAGGCAGCAGCGTGACCAGGGAAGCCACCTCTGCAGGGCAGCTGATGGTAGAGGTTTGCCAGTGGTCAAGGTGGTTGCATCAGTGGGCTGGGAACATTAGCTGTGACAGTTCTGTATTCAACACAACTTCCCTCCTCCCTCTCTAGGGTTATGAAGTCACCAGGCAGGAACTGTGAATTTGAGGTTGTATTTTTCTCTTGGGCTCTTTCTTGGCCAGAGGTGCACAGACATTTGAGGTTAGAAAGGAACGTTGTAAACATTCAGTCGTATCTTCTATACTCTAGGCTTTGGGGCATCTTTCAATTATTGTATTAATGAGCTCAGACATGGATTATCTATTATTATGAGCTTGATAGATCAACTGTAGTTTAGCCCATAATCATCATCACTGTTTCACTTCTCCTCTGACTGATTTTCTTGCCTGAATTTAACCTGTGATGGATCTTCAGTAGTGTATGTGAATATTGAAATAAAAAGCTTGAGGACAAAGTATGGCAAAATAAAACATACATCCAGGATTAAGTAATTGGTTAGAAAATGCTTTCAGGAAAATTCATTTTAAGAGGTAGATACATAGTTCTATAATCCTTTAGTATTTATATTCTCAGCCATGTAATTCCAAGGCCTGATTGAAGAGATGTAGGCAAGAGTGATGATGACATCATGACTATAAGACAAGATATGGTCTACAGTACAGTCATGCCAATCTAATGACTGGTTACTGCCAAAAAAGCAGGCTTCTCTCCCTTCTCCAGCTATTTTCTCTCTATTTTCTTTTTTTAATTTTTTTATTTCTCATAGTTTCCTGCCAGCCTAGGCCCTGAAGTAGGGGTTATGTGAGTGCTAGGAAAAGTTGTTGGACAGGAATCATTCCTTTCAGGAGTAGCCCACAGTTAGGTTGGCTCAGCAGTGTCATTCAGATGTAAGGGGACATAATGGACCTTGGGAACTAAGGGTCTGACTAGGAACAATATTATTAAAACTTTCATCTTGCAGCAGAGGTTTGAAAAATCCATGTTTTCTGAGATTTCTTTTAAGGTTTAGATGTTTTGGCTTTATAATATTAAATTTAGAATGTAGAATATGACCATATTAGGACATTGCTGTAGGAATACGTTGCTAGTGTGGACCATGCACAGCCACTGAAGTTACAGGCTTGATGTTGGCATGCACATGAACTGGCAACATCCCTGAATAATACATATGATGGGTATAGGTGGTTGATGCGCTGGTGTTATGTGACTGACATGTACATGGTGAAAGGAGAAGAGGTTACGGCAGCACGAGGTCAGAAACGCTCTTCTGCCTCTTTGGCCTCCTGATCTTACACATCAGGAATTGGAAGAAAGAGGAGAATTGCTATGGTGCCCTTTGGGTCATGCTAACATCTTAATGTTGTATATGTCTGAAGTGACCTTTTTCATCCCATCTCACAAACTGTTTTGTTAAAACTATGATATGCTTCTACATTAAGAGGTTTGGTAACACAGTCATGTCAACGGCTGTTCTGTAACTAGGCCTTTTCTGAGCAAGCTATTGACCTGAGCTGGACCTTTCTTGTGAAGATAGTGTAGGAGAGAAGAGAGCAGAGTATCACAATTTTTTTTATGTATATATTCTAAAATGCCCCATTGTAAAAGATGTTTAACGCTCCTCTCCTTCCAATATATTTAAGAATGGTTTTAGAGATACATAATGCTGTTTGTACTCCCTGAACTTATTGATTGCATTAGCGAACTGTGTAATTGCCACTCTTTCAAACCTTCATGAAAAGTAGAAATTGCCTGAAACATTAACAAAGAAGGATTTTCTCTATAATATTGTCTAGCTTGTATTTGACGGCAGCTTATCAGAAATAAATAACGAAGAGTTTTATACACTAAAAAAAAAAAAGTATCTTCCCTTTTCAGATCTTTTCAGTGTCTGGTGCTCATATATAGGTATGTCTTTTATAGTGGTATAGAAGGCTTGGCAGTTCTAACATAAAAATGCGTGAGATATTTTAACAGTTAAAAATACCCCACCAAATAATGCTAACCATGCCAAAATGAAACCACTTCATATTTTTGTGTATGAACATGAAATGTGTAATTATGTATATGCTTATAATGGGGCAGAGTGACCATAGTGGTTTTCTTTGTGTCCGTTTATATTTCTGGGGAAAAAAAAAAAAATCCACTCTAACACCAGTATTTGAATGGCATAAAGCCTCATTCTCCTGAGTTTACCAAATCTGTAACTATACAGAATCACAGAATAATCGAGGTTTCAAGGGACCTCTTGAGATTGTCTACTCCAACCCCTGTGCCCAAAGCAGTGTCAGCTGGAACAGACCAGGACTGTGTCCAGTCCGGTTTTGAGCACCTCCAAGAATTGTGACTCCACAACTTCTCTGAGTCCAAATAGCGCAGTATGTGGTATATAATAGTGAATACACGGCAGGAGGTGAGATGAAGAACCAAGTTTTATGGTCTGCAGTCCATGGAAGCATATAGGTGCATACTTCAGTCTTACTACAGTAAACACAGTTTATGTTTGGGTTTAAGTGCAGTACTGAGCTGGAGTCGTTAGTAATGTTTATTTTCATGTAATGGTGCCTTTGGTATTCCTTACAGATGTTAAACCTAGTATTCAGTCACAGAAATCAGATGAACAATTGTCAATTCTGCTGTCTTACTGCATGCTTTTTATTTTCCTAATGTTAGTGGAAAGGACTACCTTTGGGACCTAGATACAACCATGTATCCCTATGGACTTTGGTCAATTTTATTACTAGTGGCTAGGAGTATGTTTTCATTTTGATTACTATAATACTACATAGAACTGTAGGTATTTATAATGTTCGCATATGAAGAGATGTCATTTATTTGTAATGTGTGCAGTAATATTTTTTTATGCCATAAAGCCTTTGAAAGAGCGATAAGGCCGCAGCAGGCCTGTGCAATAATCTTGTCATCCTTAAATTATTTTTCTGAAGCCCTGCTTCTCAAGCTGTCATATGGGATGTTTTCATCTATTTTGCTGATGGCATTCACTATGTCCGCTTCCAGGGCAGCCACAGGCAGACCTCGTTAGAAAAACAGATGAAGTGCTTTCTATATAGCATTCCATTTATTCCCGATGAAATAAAATGGACTTGTGGACAGGACTTCAGTTAAAAAGAGCAACTTATTGAGAACCTCTAAATAGGATAAAAAGGGTAATAAATGGTGCTGTGTTCCCCCACTGGTTACCTTTTCAATATCGTATGGAAGAATTCCCTCTGAAATGGAAAGAATTCACCACACCCTGTTTACATAGAGGTGATTCACTTCTTCCTTGAAGATTTTACAAATAGTGAAAAAAATAGGTACACCCCCTGTGGCATTGAACCGCAGAACTGGGATGCTGGAGTAACTAACGTAGTATTTATCAGGTTTCCTGGTGTTCCTTCCTGAGCAGAAACATGTGACTGGATGTTATTTTTAATTGAAATGAAAGGACAATTCTTTTTTTTCTTTTTCTTTTTTTTTTTTAAAATATATATTGAAATTCCATTGCGGTTACTGAATTTGGAGGATAAACCTGAGACTTGTTTCTAACTCTGCAGTCAACTTCAGCATGTGATGTGCTGGAAGGGGCAAAAAGACCTATGGATCGTGATTCCTCATGGGCAGAGCTCTAAACTAAAAGTATACTTTACCTGTCAATGTCTGCATAATGCCCACATGTATAAGATCAGACATGTTTACAAAAATACTGGTGTGGGTATGCTGTACTTAATGACTATACACAGTGCTTTGCCATGGGAGGACTTAGGATTGCCCCTAGGTCATTAGCTGGAAGAGGTGTTGAAGGTACGTTAGTGTTTTTTGACAGTGAGTCAGACGATGCATGAAATTCAAACCTATGTAATTAGTGTGTGAAAAGTCATCATCTATTCACCTCATTGACTGTACTTTTATCTTGAGATGGAAGGGTCTACATTTGTCTCTTGTAACTGTAATACTGGTAACCTGATTGAATTGTCTGCTTGAAGAGTTTGTTCTTCTAATTGGCTTCTACTATAATTTAATCCTTTAGAGTTCAGTTAGTTCTGTAATATGGCTGCATGGTTTAATAATAACAAAAACCCTTTCTAASTGAGTAATTTTACAGCTCTGTAAATGTTATATTCCATCTTGTGTGTTTATTRTCTGTCACTCTTCCACTTTACACCTGCCTGTATGCCTTCGAGCTAATTTCCCATACAGGAGGGCTTTTTCCCTGTATGCGTTTCATTATGCATTTTCTCAAGGTCACCAGTGGCTTTCCACCTGTTCCTTTACTCTTTTCATTGCTCTCTGATTTTTATACTTAGCCAATTAGATAATGTTAACCTTAAAGAGCCAGTTGATCAAGATGGTTGACTCAGACTTGAAACCAAATTTGGGAGAGCACCTTCCATGAATGTGTGCCTGATTGTAATGAGCCTGTCAAAGAAAACGACTAAACCAGCATCTTTAATAGTAAAGTGGTGGTTATTATTTGAAATTCACCTTTTTCAAATGCTAAGAAAAATATGATTTTTAAAGGTGCTTGAATTTGCAAAATCTGGATGCTGAAGGTAGCTTTTCATTGACCCAACTGAGTGTTTCAGCAGCTGTAAAGAAAACTTCTTTGAGGTGCAGAGAGACTTTATTTGCTTTTAATGCCAGTAAGATTTACCTTTTAAATTTGATAGAGTTTTGCACCAACTTAGGTTTGAACACAAGCTTCCTAGCCTTTAACAACCAAAGGCAGGAGTGGCCTTGATTTCAAGAAGGAAGCAAGAACAAAATGGAGAGTGAAGAATGGAGAATGGTAGAGCCCTTCTTTGAACGGCAGGACACTGGTCTTCCACTTGTCCTCAGCCCTCGAAACACTTACTTTTCCAGTGGTATTACAAGTAGTATTTCTGGGATCTCRTGTTCAGGATTTCATTTAAAAGCTGAAGGAGACAAAGTGCAGAGAGCAAAGCGGGCCCTTTAGCTAGATGTAAGCTCACTTTGTTCATCCCTTTCCTAGTCTGTAAGAGCTTTAGTTCTCTCTTGTATGTTGTTCTTCTTTGCTTACCAACCTGGAAAGCCAGTTATCAATATGAACAGTACACTGTGTCGTGTATGGAGAAGGTACGGAAAAGTACACCCACTGGCAACCTGTAGAGGTGGTGCTGGAGCCTAAGGGTGATTACTTCTGAGTAATGGAATAAACTATTTTAGTGAAAACAAAAGGACTGCAGTTTTTATTTTTCCTTTAAACTTCCTGAAAGTGTGTTTGTCAGCGGGTAATTCCAGAGAGCTTTATGGCTCTGAAGTTGGGCTCCTGGGCTGTGCTCAGCAGAGACCCCCGTGTCTGCATCCCGCCACGTGGTTCACACCCCGTCRGTCACTCGGCCAGAGCCTGGCAGAGGGACTGCCATCCCTCTGGTCTGTCCRTCAGCTCTAAGTGCGGTTGTTATTTTTGAGCTTTCAAACAGACACAGATAACGGAAAGAAATTATTTTCTAGTTAATCATATGGTGCTGAAAAGCAAGTAAACCACTGAAATCATTGCAAGAAAGAAAATGTACAGGGTGGAGAGGCAGGAGGACAGAAGTGGGAGAGACTTACACTGATAAAGGAGATGAAGTGTCACAGATGTTAAGTAGATGAACAAAGGTGAGGAAAATACACGTGCTGCAGAAACTCAGATTTTAAATTAGTATCAGTTTATGTTGTAATGTCAGAGTTAGACTTTATAGCTGGAGCAAGAACTGTAGCATAAATCCAGACTAATCTGTTTGGTCTGTAAATAATGGACTGAGGAATGACTCACTCGTCCTTTGAATTTATATGCTGTTATTGTTAATACAAGAATGTGTTGCCTGTTACACTCTTTGGAAATGAAGGTGTTTTCCCAAGTATTTTGAATGCCGTGGGGCTTCCCTAATCATGGTTGCCAGTGCCAGTTTGCACTGGCTCATGCTATGAACGACCTTCCTGGAATACCCTGGAAAATGTGTTGAGATGCTGTCTGCTACCTCCCTTCCCAGGCATTCCTTTAAATTGCTTTGAAATTCTCCTTAAGTCAGGTTAAGGTAAAAACAAATGTGTTTTTATTTATAAAATTCACATTATACAATACAGCTCAAAAAATGTGAGCAATGTAAAAGGAAGAAAACCACACAATTATCTGCCTATTAGGTTAAATCAGGATATTCCTCTTAGCCTGTATGGAGTAGCTCACAGGTTGCCAGAAGTTGACGTCCCCGTGGCTGAGGAGCCACTTCACAAGGAAGTCTCTGGTCTTAGATTGTAGCAGTGGAAAAGGATTAAGGGAAAATATAAGCTGTTACACCCCAACCATTTTTTGCTGTTTGCTTGGGTTTCATTTTTAGTTAAATCTCCTTTTCTTTCTCCCTCATTCCTACTCTTGTGTAAGAATTACTGATCCATAGGTTATTCAGTTTTAGATGCCTTCTGATCTGTTAAATAGTCTCACTTTTTGGAAATACCAGGATCCCTTTGGCTAGATTTCCTGTAAGGCAGTAGGCTGCCTTTTTGGTAGATGATTTTCTGTACTTCATTAAACTGTTACTAAAAGGTTAATTTATTGACGAGGAAAACTGTGCTTCTCATCTGGTAAGGAAACACGAAAATCTCAGGTTAAAGTCTTTTGATGCTCTGGACCTTGCAAGCATTCAGTTCAGCAGCTTCACACAGATGCATAAACCAAGATTAATGTATGCATTACTAGCTCTTGAATGAATCTAGATGTGACTCTCTAGAGGCCACTTCAGGGTGAAAAAGGGGTTGGGATGACTTTCCACAACTCTTTTTTTTTTCCTTTAGAGAAACTGTTTGCCCTTTTTTCCTTGCTTGTTTTCCTGAAGGTCATAGATCTGAGCCCCTTGCTTCTCATGTGATGGCAATGAAAAGTTGTGATCTGAGTTGTAGGCTTAGTTTCTCAGTTTGTGATGTTGAAGCTTTTCTGATACAATGGTGCGTCATTTCTGACTCTATTAACGTATGGCCAGAGCAGCGGGTGATGCACTCTCATTACTAAGCTTTTGTAATTAAGGATACCAGGTTTTATCTTATGGACTGAAGACTCTTAGAACTCCACACTTGGTTTCCAGGGGCCTCGTAGGAGACATTACCTGAAAAATCTGGTGTCTTTGCATAGCTACATGATTGAATTCAGTAGGTTTGCCCTTTGCACTTTGAAAGGAATAATTCTCATATTACTATTTTTAATCTTGTACAAATCTTTTGATTTGCCATTGCCTTAACTTTTGTAAAGTAGTGCTAATGATAATTCCTTCTTTGCAAGGAACCATTATAATAATTGAAAGAAAAAAAAAAAAAGACTGCAAAGTGTATTGCCACCCTGAGCTATAAATACACTATGGAAATGTGAAGCATGTCATGCATAGATCTGTAATCCTTCAGGGGTAAGATTAGCCTTTGATGGGACCATTCAGTGAAACTGCAGTGTGGACAGGTCTTTAAATTTAAGAAGGTGAGATTTTAAAATAGATTTTTAAATAGAATTTTTAAATAGAATAGAATAGTGTTTTTAGCAGTCATTCTGACTGAAGTGCTAAATTCCTATCAGATTTATTTTTAACACCTATTTACTATCGGTAGCAACTGTTAGCAAAGTCCCATCTCGTAATGTTTCTTCGATGTTTGGATGACTGCATTATGTGGTTGTGTTTTGATATGCTCCCCATCTTTATCTTGTCATTTGGTGCTAGCTTGAAAGAAAATGCCTGCGTGCCTCGTAGTCATGCACCTTTGCCGGATGAGTCTTTGCCGTTTTGCTCAAAACCAGRGTGGTGAGGGAGTGGGTGTCGGTGAGGGAAAGCACCTGCTGTTCTTTCTCTTCCCTCGGCAGCTGTTAGGTGTTTCTAACCGTGATGCTGGAAGTCAGGCAGGACTTCTTCAGGTCAGCAAGTTTTCCCCTCTGTGAACTTGATTGTGGGCTGTCCTATAGTAACCCCAGTGCGCTGCCTTGTTAAACAGGGCAGCATTGCTGAGTGTGTGGTTTTGGTATCTGGAAAAAACATCTCCTCACTTGAATGATTGCTGGATTTGTTTGTTTATTTTTTAGGCATGCTGTTGAATGAATGACTGCCAATACCTCAATAAATAGCTCAGCAAAAAAGCACCCATATGGTTATTTGCTTAGTTTCGGAAAGGAAGAATCCAGCATTGTTTTTATTTACATGGTGTAAATCCCAAGCCCCTCTACTAACTTCATTGGTGTGTCTTTGTACATACTTGTTCTTTCCGAGAGTTTCTGAGAGCAAAACACATCCTATAATTTAACAGCAGAAGGACCCTTCTGAAATAATGTTTTTAAAAGTAATTCACTTGCACTGAGCTGGTAGATTGAGAACTCTTCACATTGTTTGGCATAGCTTTTGTTTTTGATCTACAACCAGCAAATGCTGGAAGTTACTTTATACTTATGCTAGCAAAAGGCAAAGAATAAATCAACAACTTAATAATGTCCTCCTTTAATTACTTTTTGCTCTCTTTTTATGTTTAATTTTACATTGAATGAAGTGTTCCTTAGAATAATTGAGATGTTGATTAGTTAAGTGGATTATTCATGATGGAAAAAAGTTTAATTGAAGTGAAAGCAAACATCTTTGCATATGTGTGTACAAATCCAAGCAATATTTTTTTTTAAAAAAATTTTATATTTTTAGCTGATTTACAGCAGGAATATGACAGTGTTCACTGGTTAAGGAGATGTCTCTGATACGCTTCTATTACTGAAGCTACACTTGCTGATAGGAGATTACAGCTGGACTAATAGAAATTATAATTAAACCATACATCTTTCTGAAAATCTGTGTTTTCACTGTGTTTTCAAATTATCTAAAATAATTGGACAAGTGGGCTTTGCAGACACAGGTCATGCTACGGATTTAGTGTAGGTAATCACAGTAGTACTGTTTACTGAAGGTTTTCTCTCCATTTCAATTGGTTGTCATCAGCTGAAATGCTTTTGTCTGAAAATAAAGCATGTACAGTAAATGGACCGGGTACGTAGATGTATGTGACAGTCCATAAGTGAAAGCTAGGACTGCTCACAAGGTAGTTTTTGTCATGCGTGTAGTTACTGAGTTGTCACTTGGGAACAAAAATTTTCTTGAATTATTTTGGTATACAGTATTTTTACATTGGCTGCTTACTAGAGAGGAAGTGCTGGGGGAGAATGTGAGCAGGAGTCAAAGCCTCTGATTTCTTAGTGCTCAGCAGGAACACAGTCTAGAAAAAGAACTTGTCAGATACAGTAGATGATGTAACTGTATCAAATACTTAACCTACGTTGGGATCATTATACTGATTTTTCAAAAGCGTTTCTTTCTCTCCACCAAACTTTTGCCAGCAAAGAGGAGTCCTCGCCTCTTCTTCTCCTCCTCTGAATATGAGCCGGCAGTGTGCCCAGGTGGCCAAGAAGGCCAACGGCATCCTGGCCTGTATCAGGAATAGTGTGGCCAGCAGGAGTAGGGAGGTGATCGTGCCCCTGTACTCGGCACTGGTGAGGCCGCACCTCGAATGCTGTGTTCAGTTTGGGCCCCTCACTACAAGAAGGACATTGAGGTGCTGGAGCGTGTCCAGAGAAGGGCGACGAGGCTGGTGAAGGATCTGGAGCACAAGTCTTATGAGGAGCGGCTGAGGGAGCTGGGGTTGTTTAGCCTGGAGRAGAGGAGGCTGAGGGGAGACCTTATCGCTCTCTACAACTACCTGAAAGGAGGCTGTAGAGAGGCGGGTGTTGGTCTCTTCTCCCAAGTAACAAGCGATAGGACAAGAGGAAATGGCCTCAAGCTGTGCCAGGGGAGGTTTAGATTGGACATTAGGAAAAATTTCTTCMSCGAAAGGGTTGTCAAGCATTGGAACAGGCTGCCCAGGGAAGTGGTGGAGTCACCATCCCTGGAGGTGTTCAAAAAACGTGTAGACGTGGCACTTTGGGACATGGTTTCGTGGGCATGGTGGTGTTGGGTCGACGGTTGAACTTGATGATCTTAGAGGTCTTTTCCAACCTTAATGATTCTATGATTCTATGATCTGGTTGTTAAGCTATCTGGAAGGCAAAGCTAAATAATTTTAATTTCAGAAGGTTTTACTGTTAGACAGTTTTAAAATTAATATGTCTAAAGACAAACAGTTGTACAGTAATAGTGTGTAAATCAGATGCTGATACTGCAATGGAAACTTCACTGAATATAATACAGAGAGATCTGATTTGGTGCAGTTGCGTTTAGCTTGGAAAATCCATATTGTGAACTTTCTGTGCAGAGGATGTATTTCAGGAGCAAAGCATACATGAAGTTGTTGGGTAGCGTGTGAATCATAGAGAGGAGAGGCCACAGCACACATGTCCTCTACTGCTCCTTGGAGTAAGTACAGATAGGGTTAACAGAGTAGATTTTGCTGGGAGGGGAATTATATCTTAGTGTCCTGGGTAAGCAGCAAGGTAGTCTCTTAGGTAAAAGCCCTGACTGTTACTGAGGTTCTCTGACACCTTTCATTAAGAGGCTGTGTTTTACAGTGCCTACAGGTTTGTCAACTGGAACCATTTGGACTGAAATTTTTATAAGTTGTTTATCTAGTTCAGGATGATACTTCTTTTTTCTTTGAATACTTGTTATCTCTGTATTGTGGAATAGGGATTTCTGTCTTGGTATTCCCCAGGTCTGCTTTTAGACCAATTTATAACTCCTTGAAATCTGAGAGAGGCAATTTAAATTTTGACAGTTAGATCTTTGAAGATTTCTTCCTTATTGAGTATCTTCCCATCCTTCCTCGTGCTGGTCAAATTGCACACGCATCCATCCCACAAAGTGGCTCAGTGCACGATGGTGCCTGATGCTACGGGGGTGAGGTTGGACTGTTTCTGCTTTGGTTGCTTCTATGTTGAGACAACTGAGCTGAGGGTGGGAATAGGGAAAACAGCAAGCGCAGGCGAGGTGAAAGTGCTGTGGACAAAGTGAAAGCGGGAATAGGTCGGAGGGGAGAACAGAGTTTGTGAGGAAGAGGTGTGGTGGGGGAAGAGAAGTGAATTTGTCTGGGAAAGGAGATTGAAAGGTGAGGCAAGGCATAGCTGAAAGGGAGTCCTAAATGGAAAGCCCACCGGGAGGCTGGGAGTGGGAACTGGCAAGGGGGAAATTGAGGAAATGGTCGAGGGATGTTTTTTCACAAGGACATGAGGAAGCGGAGGAAGGGAGACTCGAATGAGGTCGGACGAGGATCTGGTGGTGGGGAAGAAATAGGATGGGGCCAAGGACAGTTTGGATAGAAAGGGGCTAAGGAAGTTTAAGCACGGTGTGAAAAGGCAGAAGATAATGGTATTAAACACCATGGCCTGCCATAGCCATGGTAAGCCCTGCATTCATGAGTCTTTGTTGTCAGCAAGTATCTGTGAAGCCCACCAGTAAAATCTCCCAGCACTGTGTAGAGGTGGGGGTCTAGGGGGACAGCAGGCTGCTAATGTTACGGGTTGCTCTGTTAGTTCATATGCCAGAGATACAGGAGATCAACATGCAAGTGCCATTAAGGTAGGAAAATCAGATGTTCACGGTTATCAAAATGGGAGAATTTAGGTGGTTCTTTTGACCCAGTGTGACATACAAGAAGCTGAAAGTATCAAAGCAGAATTACCACCCCTTTATCCACTTGGTGCCGTTTAAAGGTCAGCGTTTGCCCTCCGTTGCTCTTCAGCAGTGTCAAATCCTCCTTATTCTCCCTGTATAGTTAATGTAGGAACCCGCCACCCTGTTGGAGATACTAGTGGTTTGGAACTTCAGATGCACAGGTTTTAATCCCAAGTTGGCCACTCACAGGCTGTATGATCTTGGACTAGTTAATTCACCTTAATGTGCTTTGTTTTCCCCATCAATAATTTGGGGATAATGATTTCTAACCACCCTCTGTAGAGGCTGTTGAGCTCTCCAAATGCCGCAGTTCACGCAAGAGCTGAGAGATTGTGGTCGTGTTATTAATGACAGTTTCTTTCTGTCTCACTGGTGATTGTTTCTTTTTTTTCTTTGGATCATTGTGTGACTGTGATATGACAGAAATTGAGAAGAAAGGAAGGAAGTGCTGGGGATGAGAGGTGCAGTGTAACAGGGACAGCTTTCTGTCTATTATCTGGACCTACTGCTCAGCCAACACTGGATCCATTTGTGTCTGCAGCCAGACTGACTCAAACTTGGTAGAGAGTTATTTCAAAGAGATACAGGCCTCCCTAATGACACTCAGTTTATATGAAATGATTTGGAAGAATCTGGCTTTATTAAGTAATTGTGAGTGACTTGGACCCTGGCGCTGAGTGCTCATTTTGTAGCTGGTGTGATAATGCCGCGTGTGCTGTGATCTGTGGGCTGCGGGCTCGGGCAGCGCCACGGGAACATGGCAGGGCGAGAGACGGGGCTGGGAGGGAGAAACTGCAGAATAGCATGTTTATTTTTGTACGTTGTTACATGAATGTTTTAAGAACTTTATACAGCTGCCTTCATTTGAACGAGCTTTTTTATTTCATGTTTATTCTTGCTCTTCTTATTATTCGCATCTCTCTTCGAGCGGAGTAAGCGCCTCAGTGCTGTGCTGGAAATGACTCAGATGCTGGTTTACGGTGTATATCTGTATCGATGAATTTGGACTTGAATTCAAATAAGAATCTGTTTCAATGTCATAAGTATCTAGTATTGAGGAGCAATTGCATCTCAGTGGTTTGTGTGTTATATTTAGTACAATTGTTACGAATATCTCTGACCCTTGTCATTCTGTGAAAATTGTCATTGAGGAACATGCTCAGGTCAGAATGTTTTTGGTATGTCTTATTGTTAGAGAAGATGCTATCATATGTGGCATAGAGATCAAGAAAATGTCTCATTTACTACTAGTTTTTGAAGTAGAAATCAGTGCATTGCCTCATCCATAGGAGTCTGTGAACGTAGTCAGGCTCGAAAGGCAGTTGGCTGAGGAAGATGCAGAGTTAATTCTTTCAAGCTCTTGCTGTAACACCACCTCTCCCATTAGATTAAGATCTTCCCTTCTTTCCTGCTTTTTTTTATTGTTGTTTTTGTTCTTGAGGTTTAATGTTCATGAGAATGAGCCGGGTGGGAAGCCAGCAGGCTGTAAGCTGGCTCTGCAGCCCGGTATCCGTGCTGCTGCTTTGCTCCCAGAAGCTATTGCAAGTTTGGTCCTCAACCAAACCTCCAAACTCTGCTGGGAAGTYGATACGAGAGCAGATTAAAGCGCTTAGATGTTCTTTTTGGGAACAAGCCCAATTCAGCTGGTTTTGAAGAGCCAGATGCTTGTGAACTTCAGATGCTGATATCTTTCTCAACTGCAGTATTCCTTTCAGCCTCTTTCTTTGGTTGTTTCTGTCCTCGCTCCTCTTCTGTAACCTGTCCTTGTAAGGTAACACAAGCCAAGAGTCGGATAAAAGTATTTTGACATTCTTTTGTCTCAGATCTGGGTGAAAAGGTACAGATGCTGATTTTTTTTTCAGGGAAAAGAAAGTTCTTCTTCCAAAACTTATATTGGAAACATATTAAGTAAACCACATTTTACGTTGCATTTCCATGTGGTGTTGCATTACTTTGAGAGAGCTGTTGTCTATGTGCTGTATGATGCAGTTCTTCCTTACAGGCCTGGTTCTGTGGCTGACCACATTTCTTAGGACGTGCCTGCAGTTATGTTTAGGAGTCTTTAAACCCTGGCAAGTTGATGTGCTTGCTTTTGTCATATTTGTCTATTGCCATAATACTTGCCTTGATGCACTGCAGGGTGAAAATAGTCCCTAAGCCACTCCAAATTGTTCGGTCTGGTACTGTAGAACAGTCATCTTTGTGCACTGACCTCTCATTACAAAAACATGTTCTTTGGATCACCTCCTCTCATCTATTTTGAGAAAAGAGAGGGCAGTTGTAATTCCTGAATGCTACTCACRACTCCCAAGTTGAGAAGTTCTGTCCTAGAACAAACACTTGCAGTGACACTCCAGTGCACTGTCACAGGGGTGCTGTGTTGCCCGTAACTCTGCCGATATCAGTCATGAGATACCTTGACTAGTGAACAAAATACAGTGCTGTAAATTGTGGATAGTATTACGCAGTGGTGATATAAAGTGGACACCAAAGCATAGATAGTGTATGCTCCAGGAATAGAGCATGTAATTAGAAATGATGATTTAACTGCTATGGATTTGTTTTAGCAAGAGGAGGAAAAAATCAAGAAGGTTAATGAAGTAATCTCGGTCTGTGATCTGTGGAAGCCTTTTAATCTTCCTTTCTCTTCTTAGGAATAGCATTGCTGTCCCCTTAGTGTAGTGACTCTCTTTAAGACTAAAAAAAAAATATTTTTTGTCAATTTTACCCTTATTTCTGGAGCCTGTTCTCATTTTGCTGGATGGTGATAATTCCCTGTGAAAAAATGAGAATTACTTATATCCCACACCCAGAGAGTCAGGTTCTGGACTCTCATATTCACCGGCAATGGTCAAAAGTATTATGTAGACTTGAAATGCTTGGGCTGTATAAGCAGGGATGAGTCTCAAATGAGAGCCTTGTTGAATAGTGAGAGTATGCGCAGCTTGATTCTTAGAGCAACGTGGATTTAGCTTACAGAAAACCAATTCGGAAGAAAATCTCTTTTCTGTGGATGAATTACCATATCCTCTAGATTTGGGTACATGCTGAGTGGGTGGGTAAGTTAGCCTGGAACACTTAGCTGCCCGCAAAGAAAGTTTTTTTTGGATCCGCTTGTGGAGTATGTATTTCTGGCCTTCAACCTTTTTTAATTCACTTCACATGAGAGTTGTGCATTATTTATAGTGAGTGTGGGAGATGGAAAGAGTACTGTGGAGGAAAGAAAAATAAACCTTTCAACCATGAATTCTGTTTTTGACTGTGATGCCAGTTTGGGGCAAGATGCCAATAATTTCGCGCCCAAGTTAGAAGTGCTAAAATCCCCCAAAATTCACCAGTCTCACTCACGATCTGAATATTTTCTCAAATTATTGTTAGGAAGCAAAGCACAGTCTTGAGGCATGTGTCAGCCTCGTGATGAGAAGGGCAGATCATCCTCTTTTAACTCATAAATGTCTTCCTGCTGCTTTGAATAGGTTTTAATGGCCAGAAATGACCTCTGTGTTTAGATTTTGTCAAGGTTACTGGGCTGTAAAGACAAACCAGCAGATATCTCAGGTTTTGTGTTCCCCGTTCTGGGGTGCTCCATGCTGTGGGTCGTACATCGGCAACAGGCTTCCTCTTGGCTGGGGGCGAGGCGTGCCGAAAGCTCCCCCAGAAGGCACCCAGGTTTTGGAGCTCTGCAGGACTGTAGCCTTTCTTCAGCTCTGGAGCTTAGCAAGTCAGATGAAACTCACGTAGGAGTTGAGCTGTGTTGGGCATGTGAGGCCATTGCCATCAGATGAACATGCTCCACTGTGCTGCCATAGTGTGTTTCCGTCACTGCAGCAAGGGTACCAAAGAGGCATGAATGCAGTTTCATGGACAGCCTTTTGGTATCAGAACTTATTGAAGAAGTTTGTTTTCCTGCACACTTGATCATTGCTAGAGACTATTTCTGTGATCTGATTTACCGTGTGGCCACTCACACAATTGCATTGGCACAAAAGAAGGAACAGTAAGATGGGAACCAGGCGTGGGAACAAGCAGCTGAGATGGGAGCTTTGCCCAAAGAAGAAAATTTATACAGCAGTTCTTCCTGAGTCTCCTACAAAGCACGGTGCTTGGCAGATCTGACTCAAGCGACCTGGGAGTGTTTGTGTAGATCCCAAACACTGCACTGGCACTCAACAGTCCTAACTTTTTGTTAAAATTCATACTCTTTCGTGCATGCCTCGTGTCGCTTACAGCTGAACCACGGTCATTCTGTTTAGTGCTRTGGTAAGAATTACTTTGAGAGTCACAGCCTTGTTTAGAAAACCGGAGTATTGCGTAGTGCAACTGTCAAGTCAGGGTACTTTTAAGGGAAGGCAATGCCCTATATTGTTAAAGCAAGTCAAATGTCATTTATTTTAAGCCTGGTTACGGAGTAGCCTAATAAATACTTGTTCAGCCACGGTAACAGGGAACATAAAGGCATATAATGCTTATCAATAATGAAAGGATCAAACAACATGGGCCTTTTTTTTTTTTGTACATGTTGTACTTTTAACATACTCTACTTGTTCTTCATCTATGGCTGCTAGAGGCCACGAGAGGACACATCTCACGTTTGGAGTGTCATATGTATAGACACTATATAAATGTGATGAGTAGGGCAAAGAGTAAGAGACAGTGATCCAGCCTGAATCTATTGTGGAGCTATTAACTCTCCTTATATTGTAGGAAAAGATAAGAGAGCAAGGGTCCATAGGGGATCATCTCATTAATTGTCTTGTGTTTCTTAGTTAAGGTCTATAGTGTTTCTTTACACAAGCGTTCTAAAGTCATGTTTCAGACCCAAAATCTATGAATTTAACTTTAAAATATTAAAGGTTTTCAGCTTTTTGTCTTTTGAACTGTTAATATTTGTGATTCTACTCTTGATGACTGCAGAAAAATACTTGGATTTTTTTTTTTGTGTTAAACTATAAGTAGGATTACTTTATCACCTTCTGGTATGCTTTGAGATCTAATAAACAGGGAGAAAGTTACAGTAAAAGCGATCCCTTACACAAGCCCATGCATCAAGAGCATTTTTCCCTGTAGTCCTGCAAGTGAGAGAAGTAGGGAAGGGAGAGGGTTGGCAGTTCCCCCATCCACAGCAGATCCCAGGCAGTGCCTCTGCCCTGGGATCCTGCAGCCGGGATCCAGTAACCGGACAGTTTTTTGTGTGTGCCTTGCCTGGCAAGAAGAAAACTGCTGTCTTCAGAAGGTGCTTGGCTGTAGGACTCTTAAAGGAAAGTAAGCCCATAAGGTAATCCTACAACAGGTAAAAATGGACCCCAAAAGACTGAAATGCTGGCAGTGGAGCACATAGCTGAAGGAATAGGAACAAATAACAGAGAGTGCTTTCAGTGAATCTGAAACTGGTGAACCTGCTGGGTGGATCGCCATGTGCAAAGGGAGCAATTCAGGAAAGCAGAATATTGCAAAGATGTTAAATTATTTATTAATACCAGTCCTCACTGCAGATATGCATCCAGATTTGTTGAAAGCGCCACAAATATGAGGTGGCTGAGGTGTTAGACAAAATATGTACAGTCTTATTAGAAATAACATAATAAGAATGTGGAACGAAATGTGTTAGAAGGCTCTAGGAAGCATCTGGAGAATTACAGTCCAGTAAGCTTATACTGGTAGTTGGTAAAGTAGCTGAAATAATAATTACCGACAGGTCACAATTCATAGATTGCAGCCATGAAGATTGCACAGAAGAAAATGGTGTCRTGCCGAACTCAAGGGGAGGAAGGTGTTTTGGCAGATGAAAAATCATTTGATTTAACTGATGAAAGCTTTTTGAAAGTTTCGTTGTCCTTCGCAGGTGGTTATTAAGAAATATGGTACTACTAAGATGAGAGTCAATTTGCTGGCATGACTCAAAACCTGTATTGGAGACAGAAACAAAAGGCACGTTAACTGGTTAGACCTTCTAACAGCGGCACGTCAATAAATCCCCACTTTAAACTGGTGGGGACTGCTCCGTCCTTACAGGCATGAAGCAGCGCTGGTGTGGGACGTGCCTGCCCCACTAGCCCTGCCGAAAGGCAGAATTGGGAAGTGTTTAAAAGGTGTCTGATTCCTTGAGTATGGAGAGCTATGGGGCTGTCAGTCCTACACCCCTCCATGGAGACCCCCATTTAGCAAAGACCTGGACCTGAGAATAGCAAGCTCTTTCTTGGTATGCAGCTGACTTGAAAAATACAGTAGTAAAAGAAAAAATCCCAGTAATTTTGAAAACATACCATTAAGAATACGAAAAGTAATGAAGAATAGCATGGAGAATGTTACCAAAAGTAAAAGCCGATATATCAAGAACGCCCTCGTCTCACCTCAAAATAGCATTTGAGAGTTAGTGGGAGTTCTGGGAACACGAGATGAAGCTGAAAAAGGATTGGGGAAATCTTGTTTGTGGAGAGTAGCTGAAGAAAACTGTGACTGTTTACCTTAGAAAGCAGATGAGTCAGAGCAGAGATGTGCTAAAACTGTATAAACCAGTAAATGGTAATAGAGAAGGTAGATTGGGGTAGTTTCTGGTTTCCTTGTCTTAAAGCACTAAAGTAAGTGGTTATTTAAAAGAATCAGAAGGTTGCAAATTCCAAAACTGATAAAAGGAAATTCTTGTTCAGATCTGTGATTAAGATATGAAAGTCACTACGGCAGTAAATTGTTAGGCTGAAGAATTTAACAAGGTTTCAAAAAGGTTATTTTAGTGGATATCAGAGATATTTACAGCTGCCATAATCCATGCTGACAAATTTTGAAGGGGATATTAAGCCTCACACTTGAGATTTTAAGACAATCTCTAGCTACTAGGGATATCTTCTGTTCTTTTGCTGGTGGTTCTTCCTTCGTAACATAAAGTGTTAGGTAGGACTTTAGTGGTGTAATTCGTATAATATTTGTATAAAAGGTGTGAAATTAGTTCTGATTCTCAGTAACATTCTAAAGAGCATTCTGTGTGGGTGATGCCTGAATTCAGAGCGGTATGGTCTGTTTTCAGGCACTGGCTGAACAGAGTAGCCCGGGGGACGGTAAAGGTGGGTCCCAGCATCTCTTGAAGTCACCAAGGTCTGTGGCTAAACAGAAGCATGCAGGTACGGGATTCCAGAAATGTAATAAGGGCAGGCACTGATGCGATTGTAAATTCAGGTAGAAGGTGTTGAGTTGCCTTTTTTTGGTCGTATGTGCATTACGTGTATGAGTAGAAGATCTTCATCTCTTAAAAATGCCCTTAAAGCAAGAGCGCTTTCTGCACTTGTGTTCTGGAGTTCATTTCACTTACAGTGGCTGGAAGGCATGATGTAAACAACTGTTGTCTTTACCTGACATCTTCAGTTAAACTGTTAAAGTAAATAGACAAACCTAAACTAAGGAATTTTTTTTTGTTTGGTTACAAAAGCACATCTCCTTGGTGCAGTTCCAGTATGCATGGTTTTCATGGATATGCATGCGAGTACATGATGTGTATGTGATACATATGTGAGTACATGGTGATGAGCAGTTAATCATTTTTGTTAAAGTTTCGGTTGTATTAAATTATATTTGATCCTAAATGAATTTGACTCTGACACTTGCCAGACATCAGACAGCCAGTTTTTAGGAGACCTGATATTTTAGGATAATTCAAAAAACCCCAAACAATAATTAATGGTGTTGTCTGCAGATCTTAAAGGTATAAGATAGGTATTTGAAAGGGCTTTTGAAATAAAATCCTCTTGAGAAAGGAAAGCTATATATGCAAAAAAAGAAACTAATTTCTGCTTAATTGCAAGAAGGTAAGGTAATTCCAAAATGTTAATGGAAAATGTTGATATTTGGCCTTCAAATGGGAAGCATAAGACAAACCTGCTGATTGGAATCAATAAAATGGCATGGAAAAAAACCACCCTACTTGAGAGTTTTAGGAAATCAATGGGTAATAGATTGTGCATATGCCTATGTAGTAATAATAACAGAATTTTAGAAAAAATAAAAAGGCTAGCATGATTTCTGTTAAAATAATGTTAACTAACGATCATAAATGCAAATAAAACTATTAACTCTAGATGACTAGCTCACAGTTACAATATCTCAGTATCGTGGTTTCACTGCATAACAACAGACTCTACAGTGCATGAGTCTGCATCACATGGTTTTATTTTTAGTACTGCTAAATCTGATATTTCAAGATCATGTGAGACTGGCAGTCAGGCTGGGGATTGCTCAGTAGCTGCCTCTTCTGCCCTCCCTCGCTCTCTGCTGACAGACGCTGTCCGGGACTCCCCAGCTCATGCTCATTGCCCTCAACAAAGGTGTCAGCTTTGGCAAACGGCGCGTTAAGAGCAAAATTGTTCTTCAGAGACTGAGTTTGAGATTTGGTGACGCACRTGGTGTCAGGAGGGTTTGGGAGCGTGGTTGCAGCCCAGGCAGGGTGCCCCTGCCATGGCTCATACAAAGCACTGGGCAGGTGTTGGCATCACGGATACCACGGGCATAATAGGGTACAGCAACGTTTTTGTTGGTATTTTCTACAGAAACATACTTTGAAGGAATTACCATATAGTAATGGTAGCAAAGTGGGATAYAACTGCAAGGATGCGGTTGGCACTGACATGAAGGTTCGCTGAAAAACGTGTGGCTGGTGGGCTGTACAGATGAACCACGTAACAGGAGGAGGCAGTGATTGCCACGAGCCACATGTCCACCTTCCAGCTGAGGCTCTGGGACAGGGGATGGTGGAGGAAGCTGGTGGCTGAAGCTGCAGCTGTGGGATCTTTGAGCTCCACTGTTCAGGGACGCTTAGCTGGAGCCTTCTCAGCTCAGCTTCATCTCCTGCCCTGGGCTAGCTGAGCTTAGTCACGAGTCAGCTTACTGGGGCTCCTTCACTCCTGCATCTAAATAAACATTGTGGTACTTGATGGTCCATGTAGTATCCTTGAGTCTTCCACAGAGTATGTACTCTTTGGCACTGCGTAGAGGACTTTGCTTGGTGAAAATCACTCTTTGTTGGATCTTGGGTCCCATTTCTGACTGCATGCTTTTGATCTGTCATTCTAACCCTCCATCTCCCTTTTTCTGCAAAGAGGGAGACACTCTGATTTCTCTATTATGGTATGATCCACTCAGAACTACCTCATACATTAGCCCCCCCTCCCAAGATCACTAGCTGCTTAGTAATATGAACAATTTCCAAATGGAACTGTTTGATCATCATGCTAGTGATGTCACTGCTTTGTTACTGACGGTTTCTGAAAAAGTGAATGACTCCCCGACTGTTTCACTCCGTCTGTTGTTGTTTAGGAAGAYGTTGTACTCTGAAAATGCTAGCAGACTAACATTTCAAAGTGTGACAAGAGCACACACAGAGCAGAACCTGTGGAATGGCTGACTGCTTGCAGATCTGCATGCAGACATGAAAATAGCTGGCAGACCATCTAGGCAGCCATCACCTGTACCCCCAGCCTATAGACASACACAAAAATTGTGATTTAATCATAGCTATATAAAGACACARATCATTCCCCTTCACCYTCATACATAGAATAGGACTATATCTTCCTTTTTATCACATACTTATACGGAAATAGTATGTCTTTATTCCGTATATGTGCAACACTTCAGCACTCAAGTGAGCTTTAAAGTGATACTGTTCTATAAAAAAAATTAGAAAATGAAAATAATTTATTGTTGTATTTATTAATAAAACACAATTCTTTTTCTTAAATCTCAGTTAATGAATAAGAAAATAATGTTTTAATAACAGAACCACTGAACTGCAATAACCACGGGTAGTCAGTTAACACAAAAAGAGAAAAGTAAGTCCCTTCAATGTACCTTCTAATGCTATGTGAAAATTTGTATGAAGTGTTTCCAAAGGTTGGCTTCATTCCACCTTTTCTTTTAGAAGACTGTTCAACCATTTCTTTCATTGCTGGAAGCTTTACTTGATATTTAACCTAAAATACAGTTTCCTGAATATCATCCTATTACTTACAGTAACATTTAATAATGGCTTACCTTCCTCGGTTTTTCATGTCATTCCAGTACTTTCTGACTCTTTGCATGACTCCACTTTGCCAGTATGCATTTTTTTTTGTTTTATTACTTGCCTTTAATCTAATATCTCAAAACTTCAATTACTTTTCTTGCTTTTTAAACTCTTTTAAGAATGTTAAAAAAMCATTACTTTAAAATCTGTAAAGTATCATAAAGAAAAGAAACCAAAATTGTGCATAGAATGAAGACTGGTATTTTGTCCAGCCCAGTCTGAAGTAATGCCATTGCTGCTTGATAAGGGGCTGTCCAGTGTTTTCTGCTTTTGAAATTGAACTTCATAGAACTGTGGCAGTCAGAAAGCATGGCCTGTAGCGCTTGTGGGCAACCTCTTGTATTATAGCAGTGATTATTTAACAATACCTATTAAATCCATGTTGTATATTTACAGTTTTAAATATTTTAGTGATGTTTGTTCCACAATTTCTTGCAGAATCTTGTCTTACTGCCTAATTCTTCTGGTTAATATAAAGGTGTGGGGCTTTTTTTCCTCTCAAACAAAGGCATCAGAAATGATGGAGATGAATTAATAGTAAAGAAAAAAACAACAGTGCTTGTAAGGAAAATGCAGAATTGAGGGCAGGGAGAATCAATTTACACTGCTGCTTGTGTACGCAGCCTAGAGGCCTTCTCTGGAAGTAYCTAACACGTAGGGATAGAAGACTTAAACATGGAGAGTGTGCCASCCTGAAGAGTAGGAGGAAGGCTCTGTGGTGGCAGGAAAGCTGCAATGGCTTGATATAGAAGGCTTGGTAGCCCAGACATGGACAGGCTCTTAGGCAGGGTAGCTCCTGGTCACATGTAAGCTTACTGTTTGAAACTGTTGTTTTCAAGTTGGTAACTTGCTAACYCTTTAAGGGTGTTTGGCAGAGATTTTTTTAACTTTGGAGATTTCTCACTTCTGGAAGAATTTGGTAGCCACCTGCCTCTGCTGCTTTGCTGTGCCTAGCCAGATTAGTTCTCATTTTATTGAAAACCTGAAAGGAGAGCTGGTTGCATTGAGACTTTGATATGACAGGAAAGAAGGAAACAGTATCTGGATAATGTAGAGGCAGTGCACAGACAGACAGGCTTGCCTAAATACAGTTAATGCCTTCACTAGGTTTTTGYCTCAGTCATATTCCAGATGCTTGTCGACAAGTAAGTGACTTGGGATAGAAAACATCTGCTTATTTTGCCTGGTGAAACTTTCTTAAGGATTKTACTGGGGAGAAAAAGAACAGAAATGTGTGTACTTTTTATTGCTTTTCCTCTCTCTTTTTTGTGTGAACTAAAGGATAAACTATCTAAACTATAAAAATTACTTTCCAGTGATGCAGTGCTTGTAAGCTAGCTGGCTTGGGCTTTTGGATACAGAACAGACAACTTTCATCTCTAGTCTGTGGTTCRTATACCGGCTGGCTTGTTAAAGGTTGAATATTGTTGCTCTTTGGTCTCTGAGAAGCAAATCAGTTTTAGCTCAGTTCCTTGAAAACTGCTTTCTGCACCACAGGTAATCAATAGCTTTGTTAATATTTGCATTAGAGAGGTCAAGTATTGTCCTAGACAGTCAGATGTGGGTTTCCTATCACCCTTATGGCCAACGATCTGGTAGTCTCATGGTGACCCTTACATCCCATTAGGGTGCCCARCCTATTGTTGGGCACATTCCCAACCTATAGTTCAGCCCTCTCAAGTGCGTTGAGCGAATACAGTCGTTTTACAGTTCTGTAGAGCTAGCCTCCCCTGCAGTGCTTCCCTAGCCTGCTTTTTGCTTTGTCTTCAAGGCTAAAAACTTCAAGGACTGTCCTTGTTCATAAACTGTGCAGGTCCCACAACATGAAGGTCTCTTCTGATTGAGGCTTCTTTATGCTGCAGCAATAAAAGGAGTAGCAGTGATTTGTGCTTTCCAGGGTTGTCCACTTTGCCTGTTGCGATCCTTCTATCCGAGTAACTGATTGAACCCGTTATTTATAGCTCCCTTGTGTTCTCTGGAAAGTCAAACAAGTAAAATTATTGGTCACTTGGCCAACTGCATCATGGTACAATTTTTATTTCATAAGAAATGAAGATAAAACCGCTTACAGGGGTTTGCTCTGAATACAGTCTGTGCAGAATTGCAGGCTCGCCAAAGCAAGGGTGGCATTTTCAAAATCTACTATTTGGCATTTCCTAGAGTATGGCATTTCCTTAGCTTCTGTTCACATTGTCAGAAGTTTCTATCACATGAGTTGCAGGTSAGGTGGGCCGGTGTGTCTCGAGCCTGAATCAGAGCCTCCATCGGGGTGATATATATTAACAAAGTAATTCTTGGTAGATATCTGTTGTCTCATTTATTGTAATATGCTAAACAATGTTTTGCATGTAAATATTGTGATTTTTAGTTATTTCTATTGTTAATTTAGATTCTCCTTTTTGTACCCTTCTGTCCTGAGAGGTGCAGGTGCTGAGTGGCTGTGCTGCCTTTTCTGCGTTCCCTGTTTTACTGCCCGCTCCCTCTCTGGCATCATTAGCCTTGAAAGTAGACACTATTTCATTTTCCATTTTGTTTTCTATGTCCATCTCGGCAATTATACAGTTGCCTCAATAGCTGTCCCAAATGCCAGTAGCTGAACATTGTATAAATGAACCCACTCAGGGGCAGCCGGCAGGTGGGGGCTTCAGGTGGTGGCCTCGTGGTGGAAGTTAAAGCAGGTGTCCTACCTTTGCAAAGTAACGTGGTGGAATTTCATCATTCTCACAAAACGATTAGGGATGCACAGTCTCTGTGGGTCACACAAAGACAGTCCAGGCAGTCCAATAAAGATTATACAAATGCTTTCTTTTCTCAGTTTCGATGACTAATTTACGGTCACCGATATTCCTTAGATGGCCAGAAATGTTCTACAATTGCGTGTAACTCACACAGAGGTCTTACAGTTGGACTTGATGATCAGGATAATGGTAGTTGAGTATTTCTTTGGGAATTTGGGGTAGCAAAGTAGTCCCACTTCAACAGTGAAATGCCCAGCTATACCATTTGTCTCCAGTCTGCCTTATAACTCACCTTAATTAGATTAGGGCACAGCTATTGTCACCTGGGAAATGTTAATAGATTTGAAGTGCTGATCTGTGCTCTTACTGAWGTTTGAATTATTTTTACTTCCTTGTGTTTGAAACAAATAATTAAGGTTGAAGTATTGTAGCTGTCAGAGAAATAATCATGCTTGGACAACACTTTTTTGTCACTTGGCTCTGAATTTTAAGGTCTTTTCTGTTTACATTGCTGACAAAAATCAAGTTTTTACTGCAATTCTTAAAGAGTGAAGTTTATCTCCATGGAGAGGGCTTGCACAAAGTTTATGCTGCAGTCAGGTCCCATATAAGACTTGTTTGGAGGACTGTTACAGTGATTTCAGCTAAGCAGGTGCAAGCTAAGCTATAGTCTACCCTGTAAAATCATCGAGAGTCATTGGCCAGCTTCTGATTATAAAATCTCTACCACAAATGCTAATGATGATGTTCAGAAACCTGGAATAATGTTACTTAGTTGCCATGCTGTATGAGTTTGAATATCTGATGAGCAAAAAATTAGCTGTTACCTTAGTATATTTGATATAGACGGGCTTAGTGTATTTGATACGGGCAGATCCTCAGTATGTGGTCACGAGACACCATTATTTTTCTGACACTTCTCAGAATAGACTCCAGAAGGTGAAGAACTTCTGTTGCCTCCTCTCTCTGTGTTAACTAGCGCAGTTCTATAAAAAMACATTTATATTACGTTTTTATAAGTTTCCTTTAAAATTTCGTAGCAGTGCAAGTGGTTTTGTTTCTTGAATAATGTTCTCGTGCATGCATATATACATGTAAAGCTATAAAATTATATTTCACTATTATATGAACACTTCGTCAGGAATTTTTAACAACCAAACTAGGAAGATTGAGTGTAAGGCAGAGTGCCTCTGTCATAGTCACTTCACTGACTTTTTCCGGCAATTCATTAGCCTGGGGGTATTCCCAAACAAGACAGCATTTGCAAAGTAGAAAGATACTATAGGAATTCCTAAGTAGCTGCTGTTGAGAAAGCAGAGCAGAGCTAGTTCATTTTGAGTAGGAATGGTTTTCAATAATGTTTATTGTTATCCTGTCTCCTCTGGGTTTTTTTGGTAATTATTTGGTGATCCATCATTTTGGATATAATACATAGTTCCAAACAGTATTTTGTCCTTGATTGCATATTTTTAAAAAGAAGAGACAGAATAAAAGCCATAGGCTCTGCTACAGGGTGTCTGTGTCTCTGCATCCAATATTTTTATGTATTTTTAGCCAGGAAAAAAAGACAGAAAGAATTTTAAATCTGTCTTATGTGGGGTGTTTTGGTTGTTCCCCCCCCCCCCCCCCTTGGAACTTCTAACAAAGATGTGCATGGTCTCTGAATTGCTGTGTGTTGATAATGCATAGCTGGATGTCAGTGAGTGTTACTGTTGTTTTTAAAGCTTGTGGTTCATTTACATTGAGCTTCTTATACACAGCCCAAAAGTGAATGTGGAGTTTGTAAAATGGTCCTGATTTATACCATCTGTAATGTAATTTTGTCAGACCTTAGTGAAATGAGCATTAGGCTCATGTACTTTTAATTTAATGTGGGCTAAATACCAGAGAATTTTAAATCTGGTGCTTTTTTTCTTGTGGGAAAATACTTGACTGTAGATGCTCGAACCCAAGGAACTGCCAGCTCTGCACAGTTACTACACGTGTCTTATTTTTAACAGCAATGGACCTTTCCTAATGGTGCTCATCAATGATTTGCTAGAGAGAGGGGGAACTATTTTGCTCTGGGTATTTTGATGTTAAGGCAAAATGCTTGTTCATCTTCAGACAGAATAATCATCTCTCCTTTCTTTATTATGGTGTTTTTATCTGTACGGAAACTAGAACAAAGCAAAATAGTTCTTCTTACAAAGGAAGGTAATAAAAGTGCTGGTTTATCCTTTGTTCATCCTTATGAACATTCAGGTTTGATTTATTTTTAGTGAACTTGGGCTTGCCTGTGCACTTCTAGGGAGTATATACGGACAATTAAACAGAAGTGTCTTGCAGGAATGCTTAAGGACAGGAAGACCATTGATAGGAGATAGTGGTAGTAATGTACATGCTATAAAGGAGTTTCTCTCACTGGAAGTGGGCATGGCATAACTCTGAAAAAGATTCTTCTGTGGAAACAGTTATCTTTTCTGTGAAAGAGCTTTTGGGACTTGAGCATCCTTGTGCAGGTAAGGGAGTCAAAAGCAGACCATACTCCTTATCACTGTCACTCCGTTGTCTGTGAGATGGGAGATGACCAGACCTCCGGCCGTTTCCCTTCCAAGAACATAGTGTGCGGAGTGTGCATATAGGTGATTGACCTCCTTTTCATGCCTTAATTCTTTTCCTTCAGATTATACCCAACTATTTTCTTTAGTAGCCCTTGAAGGAATAGTTAAGAAACTTACTCAAATGAGAACTGGTAGCCAGATACCAACATCGTCATCCACGTTAGGTTCATATCACCTGTTATTTCTGTTTCTTGCGTACAACTTACAGTTCTGACAAGTGACCCGTCAAAGATCCTCAGCTGCCCAAACACATTTATTGGATATACCTTGGATACAGCTAATTTCTGTTGGTTTTTTTTTTCAAATGTCCCCTACAACTGTAGTTCTTTGAAGCCATGATTAAACGTGGTAATTCCAAAGTGAAAAGAGTAATTCCTTTGGAACTGGGCCTGTGAGCCACTTCATTCGTAGGAGCGTAACCCCTCGTTTGGTACCTGTGAGGGGTATTGGGGATGCTTTCCTCTAACGTACGTGGTCAGATGGCATGTTTATATGTTCACATATGTGTTATATGTGAACATATAAAATCCTCAGCAAATCCTTGGGATTAATAGGCTTTGGGGGTGTATTTCTTAAAATGAAGTGTATGATTTAAGGAACATAAGGAGATTTGTAAAGCTTTAGAGCCTTTCTGAGTCCTTGTCTTGGCAGTTTACTATCAAGACTCCTAAATGTATTCAGTGTGATGTTGACAGTGTAGGTATTTTTAAGATGACATCTTACTCACACTAAGTACCTTCCGTCCTCAAAGCAGCTATCAAAACAAGTTTTTCTTGCAGTTGCCTATTTGCCAAAATCATCCCTTAGAGCTTTTGAAGGTCAGACTGCCTTCCACTGGAGATTGAATGCCAGCCGTATGATACCTTTCAAAAAATAGGTATATGTGGTGGCTTGGATGCCTACCCCAAGATATCTTTTAAAAATAGGCAAGTGTGGCGTTCATCTGCAAAGCAAATAGACAAAACTTGCTGGGGAGCATCAACACTCTCCCCAGTGGATGAGCAACCACACTATTACTTGCAGAGGGTACCAGCCACTCACACGGAGAGCAAGTGAGCGCTGGGTGAATGGTTACCTCCCCTGCGCTTACCCTGAGGGTTACTGCTGGTTAACTGCGCTGCTCCTACCTGGCCTTTTCTCTTTCTGCAGCTGAGCAGGTGATCTGCGTCTTTGCCAGCCCGGTGCATGCTCTGAGCATTATGAAAACAAGCGCCAAGGAGAAAGGGGAAAAAATGAGAGCAAGCGTATTGAACAAAATGGCACAGAGCTTCTAATGTATCCCCACATTGTACTTACCTTTAGACCCTTACCTGAGGTGTTTGAGTTAGGGRTGTAGTTGCTCTGGAGTATGTTTTCACGTGAAGGCCACAGAGAAGTCTGTGGTCAGAAGAAGGTACAGAGTTGGACCTGGACCTTTCAGGTCCATTAAGGTCAGCGCCTTATTGCTGGTCCAGCCTTACCTCTGATTTCAGTTAGCGTAAGGTTAGGTCCCCAGCTGACACAGATGTCACACTTAGCTTATTGATAATGTTATACCATGAAACCAGATTTCCAGTTAAAAAAAAAAAAGACTATTCAAGTTTGGTCCTCGCATGGATTTTTTTGTATTTTTAAATCCTTGTAGTTAGTAGCTTTTATATCATCTCTCACAAGAATGTTGTTATATTTGTTTAAATAGTATATATAGAAATTGAAGTTCCTTTTTAAGGAGCAGAAAAAGCAAGATGACAGCTGCTGGCAGAGTAATACACTTTTTTTCAAGGAAAAAGCAGGATCCTGGGATAAAGCAGCAGACCTCTAGCGTACGAGTGGCAGCGGGAAGTGCTGCCCGCGGCAGCAGCCGAGCCCCCCGGGGCCATGAGCAGCTGCCGTGCCACCGCTGCGCCTCGCCAGTGGCCGCAGCTTCTCCCGCAGCAGGGGTGGGGGTTATTAAAGGACATCCATCCCTCAGATATCTGGAGGCTACTCCAGTCCTTCCAGGAAGAGAGTTCATTTTCTTATTATTTAGACTGAAGAAACACGAACAATTGGGATGGTGTTTTCTGTCTCCAGAATTCATTTGCCGTTCCCTTACCCACTATATAACGTGCAGCCCCTACTGCGAGTTGGCAGTTTTTCTCAAGAAATGCAGACACTGATTATTACAAATTTGCCATTCTTTATCTGCAGCACAATGTTTGTTATGAATAGTAGTAGTTTCTTCTTAATAATAATGCCTTGATGGGTATCGTACCTTGGAAACTGACAGCTCCGTATGCAAACGAAGCACTTCCACCTGGGTGTAATGTCTCTGGAAACAAAAAGTGAAAGCTTCGCGGGTGTGGGAGAGACAGGGACTGTATCATTAGAGAATGCAATAGAAGACAACTAGGATAGGAAGATGGGTGTGCCACCCCAGGAGAGGCAAACTAGCTGTCTACCATGTCTGCTGATTTTTTTGTCTAGTGTTATTAGTAGGAAAAATACTTAGGTGATGCTTTTTCATCTGCGTGATTAAATTAGTTCAAATGGAGAGAATTATCCTGACATTATTGTCATGGCAAGAAATGAGGTCGTAAGAGAAGATGAAAGTAAGAGCAATTGCAAACAATCTGTTTGCCACACGAGAAATTAGGAGAGAGGAACTTGAATAGCCTTTATTTTAAAAATACTAATATTTTAAAACTAGTTAAACTTTACGTTTCATTGAACTAAACATACGCAGAACTGTTTAGAACTAAGCACTGGTTAGAGGTAAAGTATAGTGAGAAGCAACAGCTTGTTAACTGCAACCCTACTGCTTATTCTGGGCATCTGTTGTCACTTTTAAATTACATTTTTGTTATAAAAATCTGCTTTCGTTAAATAACTTCAAGTCAACATATGTACAAAGTTGGCACAGTGTCCTCAAGGATTTAATAGGGATGTTCATGTGTGTTCATGCACATGCCTATGTTATATGTATGTAAGCATATACACATTATACATGTATATCTATATCTCTATATATTATGTAGAGAGAGACACTGAACTGTATTAGCAAGGAAAGGTGATTATTAGTTTCTCTGATCCCTTTACTTTTATGTTCCATTTCTGCTCCCCACTGTACACTCATCTTTTTTCTTTGATCGATATACTTACACATCTCTTCATCTTTCTTGCCATTAATAAACCATAATGTGTGCCAGTGTGTTGCACGTACTATATGCACGTATTTCTCTATACTTGTAACCATGAATGAAGGTCAATCTACTTATTAGGGAATTGCATAATAGGATTGCTTGATACAGCAAATAGGTGATGCTTAGTAAACCTAGGTAGGTTTTCCAGTCCCCTTTTCCAGTGCTTTATTTCAACCCTTATATGTTCCTTTAAAAACTTAAGTACTTTCCTAAAAGCACAGGGTTGGAAGAAGCATTGAGATAGACTAAGTCCTGTACTCTGCTACTGTAGGCAGTAGCCTAAGCTCCTTCATTAGTTTTTCTGTTTCTGTCCTAGGAACAATTAGATCTTTTGCCGTCGCTGCTTGCAAGGTGGATTCACATCAGCACTTTCAGTAGCATTAGAAATGCAGTAGGATTTCTCAGGGAGAAAAAAGGCCAGCAATCGCACAGAATGTTTAGTGTTGTATATGCTCAATGGAGTTATAATGCATCGCAGCCTGAGCACCCTGCAAAGATGCCTAGTTCACTTGTAGTTTCAGAAATGCTCATGCCAGATAAAGGAACGTGGCTCTCCAGGTGTAGCAAATTGTGCTGTAATCAAACATTTGCCATCAAGTATTTTCTACTCCCTGTTGCTGCCATAGTCCATCTGCAAGCAGATCTCCATAGCGTATGTGAAAATGAATGCTGGAGAAGACCTGGATCTCTAGGGCATATGCTTCCTCCCCAGTAAAATGGATGGAGGATCAGAGATCAAAAAAAATTACTCTGTGACTCACTACAGTGTAGTGTAGTTTCCTTTCAGTAATAAAATCTATCTAAATTTGTAAGGAACCCTAGGAACTAATTGGCCGTTTATTTTTTCTAGATGTTTGTCCCTTGCCTCTATAGCAATTATGTACTGTATGTTTTAGGGACTACAGAGGTAAGATTTCAGTAATGACTGTTGTATGGTATTCTAGATTAAGGACTTCTGCTCTTGCAAGATTAATTGGTATCATATTTTCAGTCATCTCCTTCAAAAACTGTAATGGAATTAGGAATAACAAAAGCTCTCAGAATGCTTTGAATTTTAGCGGACTTGTATTGTGTTAGAAAATGGGAAAAAATCAATAAAAGTGTCAATAGCACCTAATGAATTTAAATCACCAAACCCGGCTTCTGTTGGGAAGAGGTCACATTTACTATGCATATTTGCTACTCCAAAAATTGCAGTTACTCATAATTTCTTGTCCAAGATTTTAATAAATAATAACATTGCTAGCTGCATGATGGTCTTTCTGTGGCAGTGTCTTTCTAAGAAACCTGATGATCTTCCAGGCCAGAGACTGATTGGACTTTGTTTTGTTATTTGCAGTAGTTAACCAAAAAGCATTAGGGTGAATGAAAATGGAAATTTTAAAGCATAACCGAGTGATCTTATTGTCTGTTGTTTTTTCAAGTAGAATAATACAGATGTTTCCTTTGCCACAAGACAAGGCCTTGTCCAAACGGAGCATCTGTGAAGATGAGAAGTATGGGGAAGTAACTGAGGTTCATAAACTATAATTTATGTTTGCACAACATTTTTAATTGAGAAATGTTATCCATTAGTTCATTCTTGAATAGTCCGTAGTACTGAAAGTGAATGCACGGGTTCATCTCCCAAGTGCAAGTTAACAATATTTTCCCTTTTAATTTTATACATAAGTTTTTTAATGTTGAGGATAACAAATCCTCACATATCCTTAATTTGTGATCAAAGTAATTTTTAAAGGTTTTCTTTTTTGCTGATTCTGCTGTGTTTGCAGCATTATAGTATGCAGTCAGTTCTTGGGGAGAGTTTCTAGCACCTTTAGGATCAATTAAATTTAATTCCTGAAAATCAAGTTGACAATTAAAACAGAGCTATTGAAGATGCTGAATGTTCCACTTCGGAACGAATTTGTCACTACCATGCATTGTATAAAAAGGAACTCAAAGAAAATATAAGACCCTGATTCAAAAGCTCATTGAACTCCATGGAAAGCATCCTGTTTTGGGGCAACATATTGGCCTTTACATTGTACTTAATATATTAGGCCAGGAGTTCCTTGAAGTTTTATTCATGGGAGATCATTTCCTGATAGCAGTTCAGAAGCTGATTAATGTCTGTGATACAATTTTTTTCTAGAGTAGAACAAACACAATTTTTGATTTTTATAGTATTTTAAAAAACCACAAACAACAAACAAACCAAAATAATTAGGCAATATACAAAGGCTGTGTGGACCACAAATGGTCCACAGACAGCTTTCTTTGGCACACCAACATTTTTGCTCTTTCAATACAAGATAAAACAGTTTAGTCCTTCAGTACCTGTGTGAAGGTGCTAAGTAGGAAGCAGAGAACCATAAAGGCAGAAGTAAAAATGGGTCCCTTGTGAGTTGAAGCTGTTAGTGAAAGTAATGATACCTTTGCGTTTATGGGTTAGCAAAAAAATTACTCTTTGCAGAGGGATAGTTCAAGCTTATGCGTTATTTAAGTGCGCTATCAATGGGGCATGTTTTCGTATGCTTTACATTTTAGCCAACATAAAAGCCAAAAGTCATCTTAATACTTAGGGCAGTCCTTCTTCCTTTCTTTATCTTTGCTTCAGTATGTTACGAAAAATGAAATAAAATGAAATTGGAGATTCTCAAAGCAGCTGTGGACTCAGCATCTGTAGTCAGATGTTAAACGTAAATTATGGAAGCATCTTCAAAATGACCTCATAAAATGATAATATTTGCTCTGTGCTTAAAGAAGTTGAATTTTCAAATTACAATTTTGCTTCCTTATGAGAACGTTGTCAGAAGGTATATAAAATCATTGTCTCACTTTCATTTGTGATTATAAAGCAATCAGTTTATTTTGGAAGTTACTAATTTGTATCAAATTGGGATGGAGGGAAGGAGGCTCTAGTTAATCTTGTTTACATTCAAATGCACCCTTGGATGTTTTATCAAATCCAAAGAAAAGACAGGTTGTACGGAATTTGAATCAAAAGTTATCTTCACGTTTTAACAAGATTCCTATTTAAAATAGAAAAGAGACAAACCACATCAGGGTAACTGTTGTCCCTTTGCCCATAATTCATATCATTAAGTCAACTGGTATGTCTGATCTATAAATCATATGCTCATCTCAAATCTTTGCCAGACAAAACACAGCAATTTTAAGACAGATAATAGCACCTTTGATGGTATTAGTTAAAAAACATGCTATTTGAATGAAATAGTTCTTTTGTTCCTAAATTTTCTCTAGCAATTTATCCTGTATGATCTATGAAATGTCCAGCATGGGCGGTGTCTAAGCATTCAAGGTGTGATTTTCAGTGGTGATAAGTACCTTCCACTCTATTAATAGTCATCGTTAGCCTTAGCAGCTCCCAACTCCTAAAGATGAAGGTTTTTCAGTGTTATCCTTGTGTTACATATGAGGTTTTCTTTGCTTCTTCCGTGATACTGTTAGGCATTACTGGCAAGCACAGCGACGTCATTGTTGTGTTTTGCCTCAGGGTGGATGAAACGACGGCTCTGTGCATGGGAGTTTTGACAAATCTGTGCTGCTCTTGTTTAGATGGAAGGGACAGAGTGAGACCTCTACCAAAGTACAGCTGCTTGTGTTACTATGCTGGAATATTTTATTTACTGCTTTTCAAAAAAAAAAAAAAGCAACGTGTGATGTAATCCATCTAGTGTCATGATATAATCCACCCGACTGGAGACAGGACTTGCGACTTGGAGTGCAGCTGTAAGGTGCACTCAAGCAGAAGCAAGCGTTTTTCTGCAAAATCTCAAATGGGATTCTGCTTATCTGCTTAACAACAGAGAGATGGTTTGTCATACTCGCTCCTTCCCATAATCTTCACGTATGCACGAAGAAACAGTTTTCTTTTAACTGTTTAATCGTTCAAGGGTTGATGCTTCAGGCTGGCAAGCTACACTGATGTACACGTTCTGAAGTTCGGACCCTTGACACTCTGTGAATAAGTGTAGCACTCGCTAAAKAAGTGTAAGATCATCTTTTTTCAGCTGTCAAGTTTAGGATATGCATCTTTTATGTCCTAATTCTGAAAATGACTGCTGATTTCGTTGTGAAGCGTGATGGGTCTGTCTACTCAGAGCTCATTTTAGGACTGGAATCTTTAGGAGCATCGGTCCCTCTCTGTAAACAGCAAAATATATTTCAGGAAAATCTTCTCTTTCTATCTCTTTGAAATGGTTAATTATCTATTTAGATTTATGAAAAAGCATCATTAGAACTGGATGCCCATTAAGTAGTTAAAATAACACCTTACTGCTTGACTATTTAATATATGTGTTCTTTGTTTGCATATGCTGTGTCTGTATGACGAGGGGGGAATCTCTATTGTGAATTCCTTATGGGGGTGATCTGCTTGTGTATGAACGTAAGCATCCTGTATATATCTGTGTGTTTTTGAAATAAAACTACTTTAGAAAAAAGTTTTTAAGAAAAAGTCACTAACAGAAGGTAAATGGTTTTACAGCTAGTTTCTGCTTCAAGCACTAGGATGACATGCTTTTTCAGTTCTGTACTGAGGTCTCAAGATATACTGTATTTGTTAAATTGATATTCATTAGAAATGAGAGAGCAATTTGTTAGGTTTAGACTTGATTATATTCTCCAGAAAAGCCCAGATAGCTCTAATGCGGAGAGAAGAGCCTAAAACTGCTTTGTATTCCTTCTGCAATCAGTAGCAAAGCAACTTTTCTTTGAAACTTCTATTTTTTAATAATTTGGGACTCTCAAAATTTTTTTCATGTCACTATCGATATGAGTATTCAAATTCAATCTAATACCAGTGCACGCAACTTTATTTGAAGTCAGCAAGAGGTGATGATTTGACGTAGAGTCTGACAGTCTGCAGTTACTGTGGGGGAAATCATTTGAAAGAGTGTTGGGTGGTCTGTATGGGGCCTCCTGCTTCTGTAATGAAATCCTACATACCGGTATACAGGATGTTTTTGTTGAAAGCATGCAATGCCTTTCGAAAAGGCCTGATAGTGAGAGATTGTGCATTTCCTGACAGCCGTAGCAAAACGATTCCAGCTGTTCCTGAGAGGCGCCTAATGCTGTGCTGAAAATTACTATTTTGTACATCTTTAGGATTTAAATGCGGTGATGTTTTATTTTGCAGTATTGTTTAACTGGTTCTTGTTAAATAGTTGTTAGCAAATTGCGCAGTTTTGGTAATGCTGGGGTTTTTTTGTAATCTTTTAAGGTTGTGCTGGTGAGATGGAACGAACCATTCCAGAAATTAGCAACCTGCGATGCAGATGGAGGAATATTTGTTTGGATACAATACGAAGGCAGATGGTCTGTGGAGCTTGTGAATGATCGGGGGGCACAGGTTGGTATGCATGTTTTCTCTGCAGTCAAGAGTGATCAAGTCCTGAGAGGCAAAATGAAGAGGACAATGAATGGTGCTTTATACCTATCGAAAAGCACAGGAGAAAATGAAACATTTCTTTATTGAAAGGAATATGCGAGAGTTGTCACAAAGACACTTTGCCAGGACAGTTGCTTTATCCAATAGCCATGACATCAGAGCTACAACTTCGCTAATAGTTGCCCTGTCTAGTTCTGTGCAGTGCTACCTTTTATTAAAACAACAAAAAATTCCTACATGGCCCATATATCTATTTTCCTGTCTTTGATATGTTAAGGTAAGCGACTTTACATGGAGCCATGATGGGACTCAAGCCCTTATCTCCTATAGAGATGGATTTGTGCTGGTTGGTTCAGTCAGCGGACAAAGACACTGGTCTTCAGAAATCAACTTGGAGAGTCAGATCACCTGTGGCATATGGACTCCAGATGACCAACAGGTAATGGGGCCTTTAGAGGYATTAATTATGTTGCATTGATATGCTATAGAGTACACCTCTTAAAAAGTTGTTAAGTAAAATGGCCACTTCGTAAGAACAGTTTCCCTCAAAACTGGTACTCCCACAAGATAACAAAAATTTAATTCATCCTGTCATTCTCACTAGGCAAATATGATAATGTACCAAGTTACCTATCGTCACTTTTCACCCCGATTCACATTCAGTCTTATTCAAAGTTAGTTGTTTGGGACAGGAATCTGTAATTGTACCCCTAATTTGTTGATACAGCTATCTTGAAAATGCACTTGAGCACAGATACAGCCTGGACTAGTAAACATCTGACTGGTCATTTCTGTATACAGCTGTCCAGTCTGCACTTGCTGCAAAAGCAGTTCCAGTGACAGATATGGTTATGTTTGCCTTCACATGAGCAAATGGATCCAATTGATTGAGCGTCAGAGAGACATCTCAGCCTTATGCAAAGAACTTAATTTAAAAGGCCATTTTTCCGACTGTTGAGTCCAAAACTTGCTGAGCTTTGAAAAAGCCAGTTAAAAAATTYTTCTTTACTATTTTTCTAAAGAAGCGTATGATATTGGTCACGTCACCATTTATAGCGGGACTTGAGCTAGCCCATTGGTTTCATTTGCAGAATTTACAATAGCCCTTTGCCGTTCACTGTTGAGCTTACTGCAGTGGTCTTTCCTTCCACATGCTCGCTGTCGTTATGGTTACACTGCTTTTTAAAGCCTGGGAGTTTAGCTGCCTCTTTTTGAATCTGGGGAAATGTAAATCTTGACAATAAATAATTTACTCGAGATCAAGAGGAAAAGACAAGCAGCAGAAGTAGGAGAGGAAACTAAGATCTAATAGCTCTCAGTCCTATGTTTTAAACATGAGGCTACCCCATTTGTGTGATAGTGAGTTGTTGCTGCTGTATTTGGAAATATCTTCACTTGTGTGTTTAATTTGGGGTGACTGACTGCTTTTAATTCAATTTAGCCAATATGTTTGTACTTTCTAATCTGGATGCGCCATAAGTGGTTATTCCAGAAAACAAACACTTGTTCAGTGTCCAGATAAGCACATTCGAACATAATGGCCAATGCCAGCTGTGTGACAATCACTTGCTTGAGTTACAGACTCTGCTGCTGACACTCACTGAAATAGAGACCAAAACCAGCCACGAGCTTGATGTTGCTCTGCACAGTTCTCCAAACTATGGGGTTTGCATGTTAAGTGATGATGGATCTTTGTACTGTTCTCCGGAGTTGGTGGAAAGAAGCGATCTTCTAAAATGTGTTTAGATGTATTTGCCTCTGGAGGCACAAGGAAATATGATTCACTGAGGTACTAGGCGAGAGACTATGCTCAGTTCAAACTAAAAATAGCAAATTAGTGGGGAAGGACGTTGCATATATTACACACAAATAAGCACGTATGGAAATGGATACCCTTACTAGCTTATCTCCTTATCTAATTTCTCTCCTGATTTGTATCTGTGCAAATGAGAACAGAATATTATTCTAGTCTCGAGTAGCTTCAGCATCTTCCCTATTGCCTAATGTAATCTACTTGTCAGTACAGTGAGTGAAAGATAAATGTCAACATTTAAGTTTATGTTTTCATACTATTCTTTTTGTCACCTCTCTGGCACCATGAAGATTGCTAGTGAAAGTAGTCCTGGAAAACGTTACACTCCGTGGTCCCATGACCTTTAACACAATTAACTTGGGAAGTTAAATTTCCAAGGGGAATGTATTGTTCAGTATCAGTTTTCTATTGTCCTGATAAAAATTTGCTCAATATAGTCTGTCTGTTCACCTCACTCTTCAGTTCTCTTAACTTTCTCCCTCAGCCCTCTGCTGCATGCAYCCTCCTCTTCAAGTCTCATTTTCCATCTTTTCTCCTATCTGTCTATTCAACACCAGTAGGCTATCTCCTCTGTCGCTCCTCACCACGGCTCTGCGGCAGCTCTGCAAGATGAGGGTAATTTCTTACCACCACCTTTCTGTTGGAGGCAAGAAGTGGTTGGAGCTACAGTCTTGCCAACTATCTTGTTTGACAGAGCGTGTGTGGCCTCTGGGTTTGTGTCCTTGCTGTGCTTTGACACAGGCTTGTAAGTAAGATGCCACCTGTGGTTGAAACTCCATAATTAACGCTGCCCAAAGTCTTTTGACAGCCTAGCGATGGGATGAGAGCTGGAGAGGTGGCCAGGGTGGAGTACACTCCGGCTGAAACTGAGCATATAGTTGTGTCTTTTAACTGATTTGGTATGTACTTTGCCCTGAGGAAGTTATTGGCTGATTTTATTAATACTAGGTGCAACTGTTCTGCATTTTCTTTCAGGAAGAGAGTGGTATCATTCTTCTTGTGGCTCTGTTGTTTTTCAGATTTCTTGAGCTCTCCTTGTATGTTGGGGACAAACTTACTGTGAGTCATAGGACAGTTGATACAATCTGTTTGTCTGCAACGCTTTCTTTCTCAGCATCGTATGTCGTCAGATGATCTTCTCGTGAAGGTCATTGGCAGATTTTTACTGTGGTTCACACCCAGGTCTTGAGTCTGGACTTTGAGCTATGGGCTTCTTCAGCTAATTCAATACATAGGCCTTTTGATTGTGATTCTGTGTTTATTGTAGAGGACTAGAAGTTAATTTTCTCTCTTCCATTGTGTGTCTGTAGACCTGCTCCTGTGGAGGGCTTTAGGTGTTCCCTCCTCCTGTACACTATAACCCGAGCATGCGTCTGGCCGAGGCACAGGGCCCCGTTACACCAATGGGCTCTTGAGGATAGTAACCGAATACACAGAATAGGAAGATTTCACAGGTCTGGGTCCTCTGTATCTCGAGCAGAGTGCCACACTTGGGTTAAACTCAGATGGATGGACTCAGGAGTGTGACCTTCCTTTCACTGTTTTGAAATGTGTTTTTCAGGGCTACAAGAGGCTGTAGTAGAGCCTACTTCCTCAGGGTTGTGTGGAGTGTTTTTCTGGTGAGAAGGCTTACCTAGGATCATATAAGGATGAAAAATATATTTGAAATGAAAAGTAAATTTGAAATATCAGAGAATGCTGTACCCTGTCTTGAGACAGTTCTGTGGTGTCACACCACGCTTGTTTGCAAAGAGGGAGTGTACATACCAAGCAGATTGAATGACTTCTTAAGTGAGAAAAACTTGAGTTTCGTCTAGCCAAAGGGTTTATTTATGATTACAGAAGCAATGTCAATAAGTAATTGAGGATTTTTCCTAAGCCCACAAGTCATATAAAGTATCTTTCCAGTGCTTCATCTCCCCTCCTGTGTGCTTGCTCAGCTCCTAGTGACATTTTTCTTTCAACTTCTGCTGCCCTCAGGCCGTCCTTTCCCTCTCCTTCTCCCAGATTTTACCTGTCAAAGAGGCTTATCTCTGTTCACGATGAGAGAAAGGCACAGTATCAGAGAACTGGGTGAGAACTGTAGAGGGGTTTGATTATCCTCTTGTTTATAGTAATATAGTGTAAGTCCCTGGACTTCACTGGGGTTGTTCCTGTTGCTGTTTCTGTGTGTGAGAAGGGAACCAGAAGGAATTCAGTCTCCAACAGAGGGAAGCCTTGATGAAAATGAATGAATATATTTTAATTCCTGGATATTCTAAGCAGTGCTATTAATCTATATTTGTTCCCTGCATCTCAGCTAGTGTAAATTATTAGACTTTTCTGACAGCTGTAAGAGCCCATTTCTATTTTCCCCCCCTCCTCTTTCCTGTTGTAAGCTTTTATTTGTGGAAATTCAGGGACTGGCTAGGATTCTCTTTGGCCAGGACATGACAAACAACAGGTACGTGTGAACTTTGCCAGCGTGCTTCCTTCTGTTTGCTTTGAAAATAGGTATACAATCAGTTAGCTAATTTGATTGGCATCCTGCTGGGTACAACATTAACTACTGTATGAGGTCCCATCGCAACCCAACATGCCGTAGCACTGTGTAAATACAGGCCCCAACTTTCAACCTGTTCTGTGTCTATTCATACAAAATTCTGCTCTCGGAGGAAGAGAAAAGCAGCACAGCGTTAGGAACAGATACTGTGTGCCCTGCAGGGTCTTAGGAGACACTGGAAGAAAACCTGAGACCAATAGCAGATGAAACCGATTTGTCTCACAACGCAGGGTGCGGGAGGTCTGTATGTTGTTTTTCTTAAAATCTTTTGTAGTTTGCAGTAGCTGTGCAGGAAGGCAGTTTCTACGCTGTTAGCTCCCGGTGCTCGCTGTCCCTACTCCCATGGCAACCACAGACGCTTAGGCATCTTTTTCCCTGACAGGCACGAGGCAGGGGCAGGCTTCAGCTCCTTCACCCTGCCCGCAGCACCGGGCCCGCAGCACCCTGCCCGCAGCACCCTGCCCACAGCACCCTGCCCGCAGCACCCTGCCCGCAGCACCGGGCCCACAGCACCCTGCCCGCAGCACCCTGCCCGCAGCGCTTCGGGATGGAGCCCGGGATGCAGAAGGGAGCTCCACACGAAGGAGGGGATGCGTGCTATTTTCTGGGTCCAGCGGTGTAGCGGGGTGGGATCTCTGTGCTAATACAGCACTTTGCGCCTTAGATGTCCCTGATGGGATCAGCGCCGTGCTGTGCCAAGTGGCTGCCGTGAGGTAGGAGCTACGGCACAATTCTCACCAGGAGGTAGGAGCTAATTAACAAGAAGTACTGTCCAATGGTTACCGGTGGCACCAGGTGTTTCATGAGCTTGCCCCTCAGGCTCCTTGGTTTTGGTGTGGCTTTAGTCCCTGGCAGGAATTTTAACTAATGAATCCATTATAGTAGAGTCTGCTTTTGGATCCCCCCCATTTTCATCTGTGGACTATGGTTTGCCATTGCTACCACCTTTTCAGGGAAATAGTCGTGCTGAACAACTCCTGAGCTGAAAGTAGGAATAGTAGCCTTACCTAGCTTCCAGAACATGGCTTAAAAATAAGGAATTTATTATTGAAAACGTTGTATCTGTTTGGGCCACAGTGTCATCTTCTCACCTACATCTTCTTTGCTTGCTGCTCTGGAATGAGAAGTTTGTGCTCCCATTCACCCTACCATTTTGGTTTTAATCAGGTACTGTAGCGCACGTCTGATTCAGGCAGTCCTTGCTGTTGCAGTAGTCACACTGACCAAGTTTAATTATGCTCAGACATCTAGCTGTGTGGAAAAAAAATCTTGAGGACAGCCTCCTAATGAGTTGACAGAATGATGAAAGGGAGCTACAAACAGGCAACTGGGTCGTTATAGGGAAGGCAAATATTTACCTTAATTATTATGAATGAAGGGAAGGAAGGACAAAATGAAAAAAAATACAGCCTGTAAAATTTGAAAGTGCAAGCAATTGTTTTGTGCAATCCTTGTTGCTAAGTAATACCATTTTCAGTTAGTATTATTAGAATACTTCTTGTCCCTATTAAGGATCTTTACAGGTTCACATAAAGGAGCCTTCAAAATGCCAGGGAGTATCTATATTTTTTGTCTCTTAACATATAAAAGTGCATCTTTTCTCCCATCCATTTTGGGTGCAGGGACTAAAAAATGACCTTACATATATATTTACAATGACCAGAGCCACTCAGAATCACACTGTAAGATACAGTCTTTGAGGAAGAACTGAAAGACTTAATTTTCATTGATGGATAAGTTACTCAAATTACTGGGAAAAATGGCTAGAGGCTTTTTATAGCATTGAAGAAGTGTCATTAATTAACTAGGCAGTTTATTCAAGCCACAAGGACTGCAGACAGTGGTTAAATCGCGTATAAGGATTTTAACATTGCATGCTGCATAATTGAGCAGTACAATTAAAATGCAAAAAGAGGACAGGGGAAGGAGACTTCAGTTGTCTTTCAAGATAAATCCGCTTGTTATATAAAACAAACAGATAAACAAACCCCACCACAGCTTAACTGTCTTTAATATTTTGGACTATTTTTAGAAGCATTTCAAACCTTTGTGGCAGACTTGCTATCAAAATTAATGATTTCTGCTTGCTTGTGCTAAGGGTTCTATGAATATTTACTATCCTATTGCATCCTTTTATAGATGTGGGGTTTTATATATAGTTAGAATGTTTAACTTTTTGCGGAGACTTTAGTATTCTTGTTTTATGTATACGTGCTGGAAGCCAGTAACGCTTTGTTTTTGTTCTCTGCTTGGTGACTTGATTTTTATGATGCCACATAATAGTGACAGACAGATTTTGGGTGGAAAAGTAATGTGAATTTTAAGTGCTAGTTAGCCTTTCTTTCTCCCGTCTCTTTATTATGTTGTTTTGAAGTTGCATTATGCAGCTATTGCTGAAATAATAGATTTCTCTTTTTTTTTCTTCCCTGATGTCTATACATAGTTTTATTAGCATTGTCTTTCCTTTGCCTTTTTGTCTTAAGTAGGGTTTCATGCATCGTTCTGCTGAGAATACGTCTTCCAAAAAGGAGGGAGGAGAAGAGTTAAATAGCTTGGTGCACTGTGCCTTTTTTCAGTTGCGCTCTCCTTTTCTCAGTAGCAATGAGCTGCTACACTGCAGATTTCAGTACTCGGATGAGGACTTTATAGGCTTCGCCTTGAGTTTTGGGGAGGATAGAGAACAAGGATGTTCTCCTCGGAGCCTCTAGGAGCCGTGGCATCTCTCTGAGGGTTTATTCCAGACAAGGTATTTCCTGCCAGAAACCCTAGTTGATACTGCGCAGTTATTGAGCTAGTAATTGAAGGAGCGGAGCAACAAGGTGGTGCTTCAGTGTGCTTTCTTCTTCCCACTCGCTTCATCTGTGCCTTGCCTAATCTTTCCCTTGATGCTCTTCATCCAGCCTGTAGTGGCAAGACACTGAGCGAGCTGACAAGATGGTGCTATTTGTCCTAGTCATGAGGGCTGTAAGATGGGGGATGTTTATGTGCTGACAGCATCATGGCTCATTTTTTCTCAGTAGCTCCTGCAATGTTTCATGTCAACACTGTTTCAGATGAGTCTTGCAAAGAAATTTTTCCTTTAATGACTCTGTCTGAAAGGAAGAATACAACTGTTTTAATGTTTTGCTCCTCTTTGTAGACAGGGTATTTTATGTTTGTTACTGCAAAAAGCGAAGGACTGAATGGATTTCTGCATCCCCTTGGATGCGCAGTATACTGGGACATACGGATTGCCCTCAACAGTGTATCTTGTAACTCTTTACCGTGATCTAACATGACACTCAGATATGTCACAATATTCTTATTTTAGTTGACCAGAATCTGGGATTTGTTAAGCCCTGTGCACTCTACCACGTCTTCCCCTCCCTCAGGAAAGGAAGGATGTCAATGGCAGTGACAAACCAGAGATGGAGAGCTGAAGACTCGTTGTGCTATTCAGTTAATGTGTCCACTTAGCATTTTTATAGCCAGCACTGTTTTACATTTTTGGAGCCTCCATGTTTGAGTCAGCAAAGTAAAGATGAGCACAAACAGAAACACGACCAGTCTCTGTGTGGGAAGCAGCAGGAAGAAAGAAGCCGTTTGCCTCTCCTATTACCTTGCTGGCACTTGCACAGAAAGATTTGCTCATGTAGCCTGAAGTCTTTAGTTCTTCGGGACAGGGAGTACTTACTTGAAACTGTGTTTCTGAAAAGCACTGTGTTTTGCTGTGGGGCAAATAGTAAGAATAAGGATTTGCAGTGCACCTGTGCAAAGTAGCAGCACATACTTATGCTACTTTTTAGGCAGTGCAGGGAAGAAATGGCTGGAAGCCATTCTATAGGAAGCTGCTCTCTTTCTAAGAAGTCATATGTAAGGTAGGAAAATTGCTTTAATTTGTTCGTTCAGATTTTGAGTTGATCAGGAGAGAGCACGTGAGTGGAAGTGTAATTCTTACAGAGGAAAAATTCTCCAAACTGAAAGTTTTACAGCATTTTTCAGAAACAGTCTGTGTTATACCATTGCCAGAGCCACTTGGCTGAGAACACTTCAGCCCTGGGACCCCTTTGGTTCATCCAGAGCTTTGTGGTCTTTTCAGTTCAAAAGAAATGTAGCTGCCAGAGTGGTTAATTTAAACTTTATTATCACTGGGACCTGATCTGTCAATTTTTTGGAAGTTAATAAGAAGACCAGGAGCCAAATGGGGTCTTGAACTTGGGTCAGATGTGTTCAAGCCTGTGAATAGTCTGAAACCTTGGTGCAGGGAAGGAGGATTAGAGTGACTGAATCTGGAAGAGGAGATTTGTGGATTTCTGTACTAGGTCTTGTCTGGGAAAGCAAGGCCAAGTTTCATAGTAAATTGGAGATGAAAGGTGGTATTTTTGGAAAGTGATATCACATGGTCTTTCCATTGATGTGACAAAAAGAGATAGTATGCCAATGGCAAGTGGGAGCAGTATCTCTTTATTCTCCAAAATCTTTCCCATCAGTGTTTCATCCTGCGTGGATTCAGCTTGAGCTCTCTGCTCTTTGTCCAGGAGCCAATTTTTTGTCGGTGTTCAGACGTTGAGGGATTGTTGGCGACTGCATCAGCTGAAAAGGCATTAATCCTTCCCTGCTTTCCTTGCTTTTAGGAGGATAGTCATTCTTCTTCAGTGCCTCATTTCAGTAACAGTTTATTACTCAGCCTATCTCCATGTTGACTCAGTTATACTTGACCTCACGCATTCTACGTATTTCCTGACCATGCTGAGTTACCCCTCTCTGCCAGCACCCAAGACCTAGAAGGAGAATGCAGAAGTTGAGGGGCTGGCTTCCATTTGCATATAGCTTAACCCAGGGGCTTCTTGATTTTGTACTATGAAATTCAAAGCAGCAAGGACATTGCTTCTAAACTGCTTTGTATTGCATTTTCACTGGACGAGAGTGCAGTCCTTGTTGCTAAGTAATACCATTTTCAATTAGGAAAAAAACCAAACCACAAAACCTCAGCAGAAACTCTCAGACTTCTAAAACTCTGAAGGAAATTTTAGCTTCAGTGGTCAATGTATGTTTCAGGAAATAACTAAAACCTGGCTTGGGAACAACGCAGGAGACTGCCAAGTGTATCAGTTGACTTCTTTGCCTGATTGAGTGGTTGTTGGTAAAAATAACTGCATTTTCCGACCTATCTGTACCAAATAACTGGGTTTGTTGCTATGTATAATTGGATGTATGTGAAGAATATGTGTTCTCGTAGACATGTGTGCACTCTCCTGGCAGAGTTTAGTGAGAAAACACTGCTTGGAGAGCATTCCAGAGTACTTCTGCTGTGGGAACTCAGTGGTCCAGGCTCGGAGTCCTGTCCGTGTTAAAAGCCACAGAAGATGTTCTGTAGAAGGTGTTCCAGCTGCTGGCTTTTTGTTCATTTTGCATACTACTTCGAATGTGATTTGAAACCTGACAAAAGTTTAAAAAAACCCACAACTCTTTTCCACGTCTAAAGTAAACTGAGGCATATTGTTAATTCAGTAAACATTATATAGAAGGGCAACTCTTTTGACTTAAAAATCTAATTGTTATAGGATGCTTTCTTGAAAAATGTCTCAAGAGTCAAGAAAGTATATAGAAATGTGTGTGCCTGGAAATACGCAAGTCAGAATTAGTCCAGGTATAATTACAGGGGCATATAATAATCAGTCTTTCTGTGATTTGCCAGAATGCTTTCAAATAACATTATCTTTGCCTGGACAATTGCTTCCATCCCCACATGTCCAGAGTAGTTGTATAGCTTGAGATCCTGGTTTTGAGACTACTTATATTTTTGACTCCTGAAATGGCATGCAAGGCTGTATCTCATTTAAAGTCATTCAGCTATGTTACACTGTTTTAGAGAGAAGTAAAGCCAGTGCAGATTGAATCCCCAGGTTTTAGTATTTCAATATTTATTAAATGGATTTTCACCAAGATCTCCAGTGTATTTACTTTGTCTGCTCATTTGAGGGCTTTATAATAGTTATCTAGACCCTATGGACTTTGTAAGAGAGAGAAGGAACAAGCCTGAAAGCAGGTAACTAAACCAGTGCTGCTTTTGAAAGCATGAATGGTCTCAAATGAGAATTTCACTGCTGTGTATATATGCAGTTAGCTGGATGATCTCATGGTGTATCATCCATGTGTGGGGCTGGTAACTCCTCACGTCCAAAGGAAACAAAAACTTTTCTCAGTTTTTTCAGGCATAAAGGCAGTCAAAGAAAAGCTAGTGCTTCCCCCCCGAGCTTGTGCATGAATTGTGGAGATGTCTCTTTTTGTGTCAGTTCAAGAAATCATTTTACAGCGGTTGAATTTTTAATGGAAGTAAAAAGTATTCAGCAGGGGAGCAGCTGTTTTCTCTCTCTTTCTCCCTGCATTTTGAGGTAAAAAGAAGGAAGCCAGAAATATCACACTGAGAAAAAACAAACTTTCACTTTTAAGAGGTGGCTGCTGCACTGTCTCCTGCTTTGTGATGGAGAAACAGTAAACAAGAAAAGCACAAGGAATGCAAAATACTAATACCACAACTAAATGGACTGCAAAACGTTGTAACTCAGTCTTTGCAAGACTGGCATTTTCTTGTTAGGCTTATGAAAATATTTAAAGGCAATAATTTTCCAAGTATATTCTATGTTACTAAGCTTACCTGCATAAATAGAAGGTTGATCCATCATTTTGTATATTAATCAGTTTATAGTTCAGTTAATTTTGGATCAGCAAAATAGATTTATCTCTGTAAGTATGATGGCATTATGGTGATGACTGTGAAGGCTGCTCCTATCATGAATACTAATGTTTGTCCAGATGGCTAAATCAGGGCAAACAGAACTCATTCAGCTTCCTTGAACTGCTCAGCATCTTCTGACAAGGCAAACGCAGTTGGCCTTATTAGCGTTTTTGCAGAATGTAATTTCTGAGGTACAGTGCTGACTTTTTCCTTTGGGGGGAGATGGGGGAGAAGGCTGAAGGAAAAAGCATAAAGACAGGTTTAAACTTTGAAAAGGGGTATGTCAGGGAAACAACATTGGATGAGGCGGCTGCAAATGCAGAGGTRACCAGGGTGGCATCATTCGTACAGCAAGATGTGTGAGCCAAACAGAAGAGGAACAAGAAAGGCAAAGAGTAAAACAAAATGCTGAAAGATCAAGGTTTGGAAAGTGGGTAGGTGGAAGAGGAATCCTCCAGATTTTGGAAACACAGCCCTGGAGAATGTTAAAAACCAAAAGCCTAAGTTTTTGTGAGATCATTCATGGTTTACTTGGTCACAAGATGCTGATGAGATTTCTGCCCTGGGCTACTAATTCACACTGAGAGACTCCTCACTGAGTCTGAGGAAGTTAAAAGGGGGTCCTGGAACAGGTTAGTTTGAAATTCAGCAAGTCCCTCTGTCTGACTGGTACATCCAAAGATTATGAAGGATCTTGAATATGAACTAACTTAGCTGTTAGCAGAAATAATCACGTCTCTGTTCTAAGTCTTGAAGGGCAGCACTGTTTTCCTGCAATACATTTAGAAAAGGTTTTAAGAACATCCAGGAAATGTGCAAATAAGGTTTACATCCACACCTTGCAACTGGTTAAAGCAAAAATTGAACATGGAATCACAAAACACCTGTAAACTGGTCTGAAAAGACCTAGGTAAGACATTTCCTCCAGAGGCTGATCATGACTCACTAGTCTCTCAGAAGTCTYTGCATGTGTCATTGAAAGTGATGGCTAGAAAAAAATAGCTGAAATGGTGTATTTAGTTCTGAAGAAGTCAACAAGTTCCAATGCAAACAGGCCCCCCTTAGGATTTCCTGACAGAAATACCTGCATGTGCGCTTTGATGTAGTGGGGATATATCCTCTGCATGAATGATTTGGTAGGTGTAGAAACCCCAGCAAATTATAACAATACGTATTTTACTTACTGTGTTTGGATGGCTTAGCAGTGCGGAGAGGAGAACTGGCCAGGAGTCAGTCTGTAAAGGGGAAGGCCAAGTAGTCAATTTGCATTATAAAAATGGGAACAGTGGGCTTGCCTTTGTGTCACCCTATCTATTTTAATTTTTTTTTTTAATTTTAAAATACTTACTGTTGTTTAAAATCTTAGCTATTGTGAGATAGCAACTTTTACAGGTTAACAAATACAGTTATTTGCATTACTTAGGGCTGTAGAAGGCTTGAGAATTTCAACACAATAGAGCTCAGTTTGCTGGACTGGTCCAGTAAGCAACTTCTAGGACATATTTAACCCTTTGCCTTTTTCTAATGTGATCAGTCACTTCCTGGAAAAACTCCATGTGGTCACTTTGTCCTTCCAGCTGCCACCTATCCTATGGCAGAAGGAAGAGCAATAACTCAAGAAATTGCTCAGTGGAGTTACCATAAAGCTGGCAATTTAGCCACAGCTTAGGAAGGATTAGACCACCTGAGATTTCATGACAGATGACATTAATTTTCAGAACATTTCAGTGTATCCAGGAATTTAAATGCAATCTGTTAATGCACTTTGCATAGTCCAACAAGGCAAGTTCTGCCTTTCTGTGAAAATTTTGCTTTTTAAATAATCAAATTATACTAGGATGGAGTTTACTAGATTCATTTTCAATGCTGTTTTAATTAGCTGAGTCTGCGAGTTGTTTTGCTTCCCTCAGTTGTCAGACGTACATTCTTTGTAAAAAGTCAAAGGGATTCTTTTAAAAATCCTGGGCCAATAGGAGTAAAGCAGATGTTCCTTTTCCAGCATCCTAGCATCACGATACTGGAGTGTCTCACTTAAAAGTGCTATCCTGAAGTAACCTCTAGTAGCTTCCAGTAGCTACAGCAAGTCCAGCTTCTAATACTTCAGCTTGAGCTTCAACCAAAGGCTCGGTCGTTGCCCCGATAGAGAATGACAGCCTGTGTTCTGAAAACGTTTTGATGAGATTTCCTGGGAGTTTTGTTTAACCAGCAACATTAGAAACCCTCAGTGTTGCTACTAAGTGTCACGAAGGGAACATCTTATTTTATCAGTATCTTTCTGCAACACTGTTGACTATTCAGTTTGCACAACGAAAACCTGAGATTTGGAATAATTCTTTCTTTTGCCCCTCATATATACATCAAGTCATTGAATACATTATTGCTGGAATTGGATTATCCTTAGTTATTCTAGAAGTCAAAGTGACTGTAGTTCTGGAAAGCTGCTTTGACAATGAGGACAGACTAGGAGGTAGGAATGGACAGTAGGTAGGTTTCCTGCAGGTGCAAGTCAGCACAGCTTCATTGACTTAATGAAATTGTTATGATTTATAGACTTTTCTCAGCTACTGCATATAATCAGATGTGGTGAGATGGCAGGATCTCCCCCTTCCCCACTGGGCTAGTGTACTCAAATTAACATAAAACTTCAACATTCTTACTATTGATGAGTTCAATTTGCATACATTAAACCAAATGAAATAGCAACAAAATATACTTTGTGCAAAAATAACATCACTGTTAGTAAATTATGGTTCTCTTACGAAGTAGTGGGCCTCCTGAGCTACACCTTCAGTGTGCCAGATCTGTGGTTGCTCCGTTGTAGCTCTATTGATCTCGGTGCTGCCAAACCATTTTCTGCTAGTACTGTATCTGGTCCAGACGCATTACGGCATCACAACAGATCTTATGGGAATAGCGACAGTTCAGCACAACAGATCCACATGTAGCAAAATCACTGAACCAGTTCAAGTTGTTCCTCTTGGACTGAATTTTTTAGCTTCTTGGCTGTTCTAGTATTCATCTCTTTGTGAAAAAATAACTTTAGAGCAGAATATCCCATCTTTTGATTACCACATGTCTTTTAGGAATTGGTACATTTCAGACTGAAAATTGAAGATTGAAATCTTAGGCATTTAAAGGGATTGCAATCTTGAATGATAATTTCGCAGATAATAGTTCAAAAACTGATGAAAAACCTTTTTATTTACCAAAACTAGCTTATGAAACTCATCACTAGTTACCACAGAGGCTAAAAGGTCAGCACATTTCAGAGAAGGGTGTTTTTCAGGTATTCGGATTTGTTGTAATAAGTAGGAATCACCCCAAGCTTGGGTTTCATGGAGAACTCAGACACTTGTGTTTTAGGGCTGAACCCAACTTTCAGCTCTCAGTACACTTAGAAAACTGTGTGTGAATTATCCCAGTGCTGTTTATCACAGTTTTCCCTTGGAAGCATACAGCGTCAGGGCACCATTGGAGACTGCTCTGCATTTGTATGACCTTTAATCAGCTACAGCTTCACTGTAATGCAGGATTCATTATGTTTGATATGTTTTGTAAAGAAATAATGTATTTATGTTGTGTAACTGACTCACACTTTGAATGTATTGGGTGATTTGGGGTATTTTATTATCAGATTATRCATAATTCTACAAATACAATTCTGCAAGTGGTAATGCATGTAAAAACAATTGAAATAATGAACAGTATGAAAGGAGAGGAGATGAGACAAGAGAAGAAGAGTAGAACAAGGGGCCAAAGAACCTCTTCAAAATAAGTACTTGGGATTTTTTTTTAATTACTATTATTATCATTTAGCTTTTGTATTCAAGGGTTAACAAACCACAATAACTTGTTCATTACCTTTTCCAACATTCCTGCAGACCTCCTGGATCTGCAAATACCTGAAAAATATGAATTTAGGTGGCTAAAATACAGCCTTTTAATTTCTCTATTGGATCCTTCAGATGGCGTACCCTGTGGCTCAACCTTTTTTCTGAAGGTCAAGAGAGTTTTATTCATCTGACATAAGTAGCTTGAGTGTGGCATTTATAACTTGAGTAATGTTATGGGTGATAACACCATTAGACATTTTTACAGCTTCAGCAGGAGTTCAGCCAGCAGGACTATCAGCCTGATAAATGCTTTCATCTTAAAGGTTGTATTGCTACAATAACCCCGAAACTTAAAGATGCTCCTTGAAACCTATGGCCTGACTAAAGAGATGAAGAGTGCCCTCTGACATTTCTAGGCTGTTAAAGAGCTCTCTCAGGTTCCAGTGCAAGAATTAAGATGCCCACATGCAGCTGTTCTGGTCTGAATTGGAAATTACTGTAGGACTTTGTAATTTTAAATGAATTGGGGGCAGTGCTACTCGGAAGAATTAGCTTTAGATTGAGATGAGACTGAACTCTGGGTGATGAGTTCCAACATTTTGTTCCTACCCAATTACGAAGTGTTTCTACAGGATTTTAGGAGGCAGAACTCTTATACTGCTATTTTCAGAAACAATAGAGAGTTTCACCTCCTCTGTCTGGGTATTTTGCAATTATAAAATTCCTAGGAGACTGGTAAAAAACTAGTCTAGAGAGTAGGCTGAAAGTGGTGTGAGAAGCTAGCAATGACAACCAGGAGGTTGTAGAGGAAGTTTGTTTTGTAGAGATCTGAAAGCGAGTGGTTGTGTTCTGAAAGTAGATAGTGAAAGTGGCTGTGCACTGATTATGCATGTAAAAACAGTTGAAACAATGAACAGTGTGAAAGGAGGTGGGATGATATAAGTGGAAGAAGAGTAGAATAAAGGACCAGAAGGGAAGGGAGTGTGAGATGAACAAAGGTCGAGTTCTTGATTTTATATCTAAGAATGTAATCTGAGGCTTGTAGCACACTTTAGCTGCTGTTTTAGCCCAGCAGCTGTTTAACACAAAAATATTTGTAACATGTAATGATTACAGTTAAGGCAGCCAGGTACTGTTTTTTCATTGCTTCTGATAATGTGAAACAACTCCATTGATTTTCTTAAGATTTTAAGGACTTCACTGGAGTTCCTCTGTTAAACTGCTGTTCTAGTTTACAGCCTTCTGTGTTTCCTGATCATCACCTTGATCATAGAAAAAATTTTAGTACTTCTTATTTTTGACTGAGACCTTTGAAGCTGCACTTCCTTTCTGAAACTTTCAAAAGTGCAACCATGACAATTGCTTCCTAGGTGAGTACTATTGTGTAAGTCTGATATAATACACAGTTTGAATGCTGCAAGTCTGGCGCGACATCTCAGAAGGAAGATAGAAAGGAAGACCTCTGACAGCAGAGGTCAACAAGGATGATTGGAAGCTTTGAACAACAACTGTACGGGGAGATCCGAAGTGGGCTATGATGCTTCAGCTTGGGGAAGAGATGACTAAGGGATTAGATAATAGAGGTCTATGAAACTGTGACCAATGTTGAAAATGTAAGTAGGGAACCATTATTGTATATTTCTTCTAGTGATGTTAAGAGGTAAAGGTTACCAAGTGAAATTATCAATTTTCAAAGAAGAGGGAGTATTTTTTTCTGGAAGCTACATGAGTGGGCAGGGAAGGTGCCTGCTCACTACATCCTGTTCTTTTACTGTTCCCCAAACACTTGACCACTTAGAGGTATTAGAGGTAAGATACAAGGCTAGATGAATTTTTGATCTGGGCATATAATTGTTAGAATCTTAAATTTACAAGCACTGGAAATAGGTCATAGACTGAAGGACAAGTATAAGATTTAACCTTCCTTTTAGCTTCATTTTTAATGCTGGCTAGTTTTCAAGCTGATGAGTGCCTTTAAACTTGCTTTAAAACATATTTGCCTCCTATGGAATTATGTGATAGCAGCAGCAACAGCTTTGGCTAATGCTTTTATCGTTTTGTGGCTTTATTAATCCTTATTTCCTGATGTTTTTCTAAAATTCATCAAATATGCAGGTTCTTAACTTGCTTAAAGCCTCAAGACAGAAAATGGTTATAAAAAAGAAATTGTAGGTTCCGTTCAGTCTGACTTCAGTCAGTGGGCATTGGCTACGTAGTTGTTTAGGGGCAAGAAAAAAACTTGCGTTAATGTCCTGTTTTGGGATAGAGTTAATTTTCTTCCTAGTAGCTGGTAYAGTGCTGTGTTTTAGATTTAGGATGAGAATAATGTTGAGTGTTTGAGTTGTTGCTGAGCAGTGTTTACACCAAGTCAGGGACTTTTCAGCTTCTCATACTGCCCTGCCAGCGAGGAGGCTGGAGGTGTACAAGAAGCTGGGAGGGGACACAGCCAGGACAGCTGACCCCAATGACCTAAAGGGATATTCCATACCATATGACGTCATGCTGAACAAAAACTGGGGAAGTTGGCTGGGGGGGGCCGCGGCCGCTGCTTGGGAACTGTCTGGGCATCAGTCAGCGGATGGTGAGCAATTGCATTGTGCATCACTTGTTTTATATATTCTTTTATCATTATTATTATTTTCCCTTCCTTTTCTGTCCTATGAAATTGTCTTTATCTGAATCCATGAGTTTTACCTTTTTTCCAATTCTCTCCTCCGTCCCATTGTGGTGTGGAGGAGTGAACGAACGGCTGTGTGGTGTTCAGCTGCCTGCTGGGTTGTATTTCAAATGGTGGGTAGAAGTTGTTCTTCATCTCTTCCTGAATGTGTAACATATTGCCTTCCTCTTAGGCTATAATAATCTACTCCAGTTGACTGATCATATTGCTTTTTGCCTCTGTTTTTGGAAGACGTTCTCCCACCTTCTCTTAGCTCATCAACTGAATAACCTGTCCTCCTCTATTCAGCTTTCTGTTTCTCACAAGCTGTTGGAAATCTCTGCTAAGACCTCATTTTTGTCAGCTGTGCCTTTTGGTATTGTTATGACTGATGCATAACTCAGTTTCTGCTACCAATTTTAGAATTTCTGCATAGGCCAAGAGTACTGCAGAATCTGTGGTAGACCTTCTGCCAGCTCGCTTTAGTTGTAGTAATGACCAAATTCAAATAAAGTCTCATATAAAAGTGAAAAAAATGCACCCCACCGTGAAATATTACTTGCTCACAGATTTTAAGAACTTACCTCTAGACCCTGCTGCTTTAACTTCATTCTTTATATACATCTTTGATTGTGGTGTCCTATGGTGGCACCATTTCACATCCCTGACTGCTTTGCTTTCACTTAATTTCAAGCGTAGCTAGTTAATTACAAGATGCGTTTGAAGGAGGGTCCAGTGGCTGACGTTTGGTGGGACTGAGGGCCGTTCTGTTACTTTCAGGTACTGTTTGGCACTGCTGATGGACAGGTTATCGTCATGGACTGCCATGGCCGAATGCTGGCCCACGTGCTTCTTCATGAGTCAGATGGCATCCTCAGCATGTCCTGGAACTACCCCAGCTTCCTGGTGGAGGACAGCAGCGAGAGCGACACGGACTCTGACGACTATTCCCCACCGCAAGGTAGTGTCATGTGCACGTCCTTCTGTTTCAGCTTTGCAAGCGCTCAYGAAGACATCTCCAAGGCCAGGGAGTTGTCAGGCTGTACTATACTAAAACAGCAGGATGGCCACAGTTTCAAGCTGGTAGAGGCCGGAGGATGGTGCGTTCCTGTGGAGGTAGCATGGGGCATGGAGCAGAGGGCTGGTACAGGAGCAGAGGGCTGCGTTCATCCCCAGCTCTGCCACCAGCCTCGCTGCGTGGCTTACTGCAGGTCATGCCTCATCTGTGTTGCTCTGCCTCCACTTGCACAAATGCGATAACAACAAAAAGCTCAAAGTTTTAGTGGGGGTGAGTGAAAAACACTAGATAGGGGCATATCAGGTTTCACAGATAAGCAGATGTGAGGTATTGCAATGGTCCATATGTATGGAGGTAGTCAGAGTGCAGTCACAGAAGTTAATGTGTTATTATATAGATTCATGTGAAAAGACACCAGTACTAGACATAGCAGAAAGTACTAAATTTTTAATTTCAAAGAAATCCTGTGAAACAGAGATAATGCTCATCATTATAGTCCCATCCTTGATAGTCCTGACATAAAGAGCTCAATAAATTCCATAGAAGGATTGGAAATGAAAATATTTCCTGCAATTACACAGGGTAGAAGAARGGTGATGGGAGCTGTCTGGAGTTACTAATTCCCATGCTTCAGAGCACATTGCCAGTTTGAAGGTCAGGAAGGAATCCTTCCCTGCCCTTAAATATGAATATAACTCATTGGGTGAAATGTTTTGGTTTTAAACTCTTTGGAAATCATCAATAGCAAACACCTAGGAGGCCTAGGTATCCATGCACAGTCAGCCCCATCCTTCTTATTCAAGTAATGCTAATACTTCTTGTTAATGCTGTTGATTAGTCTGTAAGATCTAGGTAAGCTGTTTCTGTGTTCCAGTGTATAAAGTCTGAACTAAATTAAGAACTAAATTATTGTAACAGTGATTGTACAATGAAAAATCTAAATACGTAACAGCTAGAAATAATTCTGAATTTGCATCTCAGATCTGAACCACTGAATTGAGGACTCTTGCAGTTTTGACTCTAATTTGGATTCAGTCCAAAAATCTACCTTTTCCAGAATCATGTGTATRTATGTCAATATAATAAGCATATGTATTGAACAAATAATGGTAGAAGATAATGTGATCATCTGGTAAAATGTTAGCATCTTTTAAAACTGAGTTTTGTTTTGGCTTTCATGCCTCATTTTTGGTAGTGGGTGAGATTTCTTACCTTAGAAGAAAAGAAACAAACTTCAGATTTCCTAGCAAGCTTCTAAAGAAAGACAGAGAACAACGTTAAATTGTTTTTTCGTTGTTTTTTTAAAATACTGAGGTTCCAGTTGGAGGATGGTGAAGTTGCAGAGTACACAGATGAGAACTTAAATGATCCGAATGCGCTAGCTTTTTCTGAGTCAATCAGGGGGTGGGTGGACTCGTTACAAGCCTACAAGCCTATTTTAATGATTACCCAAACATGATGTGTTTTCTTTAGAGCAGATGCAGCATAAACCTCTCAAAGGTGACAAGCCTTTGACTCACACAGATGTGTAGGAAGGACTGGAAGTTTGATGGKTTTTTTTTTATCAAATTATATACACACAGAGATGCTAATTACTAGACATCTTTCTCCAAAATGCTTTCTGATCAGCTTTTTTTACAAGTCCAGGAAGCTATACCACTCTTAACTGGCTGTGCCATTTTTGTTGACTCAAAAGATGCTGGTTGGCCTTGGGAGGCACTTTATCAGGGGCCAGCAGCATCTCCTGTCAGAAATTGTAAACAAAAAGAGTTAAACAGCAAATGCTGCAATTGGTGATACTGGTCATTAAGTATTTGAACAAAGGAGTTTCAGTGAATGCTGAAAAACAAGCCCAGAGGAGCAGAGACTTTGCAGAAATTGTTTTTAAAGCCAAGTGTTCCATTTGGGCTTATCTCTAGCTTTGAGTGCGTTGGATCCTGTTACGCAGGATGGCAAGTAACTTTTCATGCTGCTGCCTAGCTCTTAACATTTAGAATACAGTAATTTCTGAAAGGTCAGTATGTTCTCTTAGAAATTCTTATAATGTCTCTATGTGACTTCAGGAGTCCCCAGCACTTGCCCGAGCAGAAAGTGTATCTAACAAATAGCTTTTAATGTGATTATATTGTTTATTACACTGGTTTTCAACTCGGGTCCCAAGGAAGCCTTCCAAAGCATTGGTTTTCAATTTGTGGACACTTTGGGGAGTTGACAATGGGGAAAGATTGAAAACCACCACTGTATAACATAATAGTATATGCATAAATCACTTTGGATATATTGCAGTAAAAATCCACAAAGTAAAAACATTGGGGTTTCACAAAAGCAGACAAACTAACTAGCTAAACGTCCTTTGCTTTTGCCTGTAGATGTTGCAGAAATAAGCAGGTAGAGTTTGAGGCTTGGAACCACTCCTGATGGCRGTAGGCAGAAGTACAGTGTATTTCAGCCTGGATGCAATTACATCTGGTTGTTTGCCTTTTGCTCACTCCAGAGCCTTGTTTTTGCAGATGGACCAGCTGCGTATCCAGTCCCGGTGCAGAACACCAAGCCTCTACTTACTGTCAGCTTCACGTCGGGAGACATCAGTTTAATGAACAATTATGAYGACTTGTCTCCTACTATCATCCGCTCAGGGTTGAAAGGTACAAAAGGAAGCCATTTCACCCCCTTCCTATGCTCTGTTTTTCTTGTCTTTTTAATGATGTGTGTACAGGTTATGTTTTTGCGGTTGTCTCACCTAACCCAGAAGCACTCGGCYGCCGTTATTGCCATTTCCAGCAGTGACACCTGCTGGGGGAAGAGCACTGCTTGGCTGATAGAGTTTTTGTGTTTGAAAAAATGTTTATGTTTTTGAGATCGTGTTTTTATGGCAGTTTTGTAGAGCAATTGATCTGTTTGCTGTTTTTCAGCTGAATGTGCTGATATGTTTATGCTTCTTTGTGTGAATGCCTCTTCTACGTAACACTTCCTTTGCAGCTTTAATTCACAAGGTCTCCTCCCATGCTTTTGGTAACCAGGTATGAATCACAATGCTGCTTTGACTCCCACAAATTTTGAAAATTTACTAGAATTAATAATTATCAAGAGGCAAGTTATTCTGAGAGAAGGAAAATTCCACTGATTAACTACTATACATCTTGCTAAGTGATGTGCATGAATGTTTGTAYGATCAGTATTCCAGGTAAAATCTTTAATTCACATTGAAATTTTTACTGTTCTTACCTGTCAAAAAGGTCCCTTACTTTGCCAGCACTCCGAGTACAATTTACGGTGCTTTGCCTGCAGAGATGTTTTAATTCACTATCACACATAAGCACACACTTAAATATAGGTTCCATTGATTCTTTTTCATCTCCACAGGCAAATTAGTTTTATATTAGATGAAAAAAAAAAGTTAAACTCTTGGAGCAGACTCTTAGCTGTCCTGTAACAGTGCGATATTTTTGGTGAAAAGTTACYCTAACACCAGCCCAATAGTTTTTGGGTGATCCACTATGTAGGGTAGTCTTAGGAGGTAAAAAAAGTCACCTCTGTGGTTTCTTTTCCACTCCTGCTTCCATCTGTGCCAACACAAGAAGCACATGGCTGGCAAAATGTAGCATYATGAGGCAACACTATGATCCAGAAAACTTCTTCAGCCGAAAGGACACCTAAAGTCTGGGAAACTGGAACCAATTTAGAGAAGCTCTTGTGATATCCACCAACAGGTCTGCCCAGCGTCTTTACAGTATTATAGTAATTAGGGTAGGGAGTAGTCTTGAGTTGTCATCTACTYTAGCTTTCAGCTGGAAACAGTAGGAGAAACAAACCCCATCTTATTCTCTGTTTAGAGKTGCAGGGCTCTATCTTGCTGAGGATGTCTATCCTGTTTCTCTTTCCCCATTGACTTTCACTGATGGAGAAAAGATCCCTTGATTATGTCACCCTCCTCTAGCAAAATATTAATGTGCAAGCTAGAGTAGAAATACTTTTATGAATTGTAAACTGGACTACATCATTTTCATCAGTAGAYGAAGAATGTGCAACATCTTGCTGGATTGGGAGTGTGTTTGAGACAGAGACAGAGAAAGGTGATTGTGATATCACTGTCTGTTGTTTTGAAGCATTGTAGAGTGGAAAGTATTTTACATATAGTTTTATATAGATGTACACCTATTCTGGTTCTTCTTACCAAAATTTTTTTCAAGTGACTGTAATTTTACTGGTTTTTATCACATGAAAGAGTGTGCAAAATCACCCAGCTCAGGGTCTCTATCCTCTCCAGCCACTTGGTATTCTGCTGAGAGTGAATCGTCTTCAGTATTGTGTGCGAGTCTTAGTTCATGTGTGTCGTGGTTTAACCCAGCAGGCAGCCAAACACCACACAGCCGCCCGCTCAGTGGGACAAGGAGAGAATCAGGAAAAAAAAAAAATTGTGGATTGAGATAAAGACAGTTTAATAGAACAGAAAAGGAAGGGATAATAATAATAACAATAATTATAATACAATAATTATAGAATATACAAAATGAGTGATGCACAATGCAATTGCTCACCACCCACCAAGCAATGGCCAAAATAGCGATCGCCACTTCCTGGACCCCGCCTCCCAATAATATACTGAGCATGACATGACATGGTATGGAATAGCCCATTGGCCAGCTGGGCTAGCTGTCCTGGCTATGCTCCCTCCCAGCCTCTTGTGCACCTGGCAGAGCATGGGAAGCTGAAAAGTCCTTGACTAGTAGATTACCTAGCAACAACTAAAAACATTAGTGTGTTAGCAACATTCTTCTCRTACTAAATCCAAAACATAGCACTAGGAAGAAATTTAACTCTATCCCAGCCGATASCAGGACAATGTGTTTCTGTTTGAAATACATAAGTATTGCTTTGTGATCTCTGCAGCAGCTGCCCTTGTCTTTATGGGCTGCTGTAGGCTACTCAATGTATTTTTAAAGCAGGCAGCTATAAAACTTTCAAGCATTATCAGTATATTTTTGTTGTTCTACTAGCTTTGCATAGCTGTCATTTTGCTGGGATTATTCRTATTAAATTGATGCAGAAAAACATTTGCTGTTGGATAAGCAAATACAAGTTCTACTTTTCATCCAGGTTGAACACTCCTGGAAGTTTTATCAGTTCTAGTGGAGGTCCTGAACTGTTCAGTTGTAACCTTTCTTTTTTTACGCTTTTTTACTCAGTGATTCTCAGTACGCTGCTACCTGCAGAACTGCTGAACTGCATCTACTAGTTGTACTAGTTAGCTACAACTACTACCTGCAGAGCTATTGCACATTTCAAGTGCTATCTGTTCAAGGTTTGCTGATATACGTGCCTGTAGTTGCTGGCAAGTAGTTTTGAGGGATGGCTCTCATCCACTGATTCACTTGCAGACCATTACCCTAGATGAAACCTCCATCTGGTTTCTAATCTCTGTGCTTGCGCTGAGACCTAGTTATCAGTTGAGCTATTTTACGTCAAGGTTCAATAATCATTGAAGACCCCATTGGCAGTGCAAGCGTGCTGTAGAGCCACGCTGTCCCAGGGGATGCTGCAGCCTAGGTCCAGCCCTTCGCTGCCTTTGCAGCAGCCTAATTCTAGGAGTTTTGAGAGAGAAAAAACTGCTGGACAATCACTCCACTTCCTCTTGGTATGGGGATCGACTGAAAGTTTTGCCTGAAGATGTGTATCCAAATGAGACTGGTTTTTTACTTTGGTAGTTGTGTAGTTAATCCAGTTACCAAAAGTGGAGTTGATCAGCTTGCCTCATTGATTTCTAACCTGCCTATTGTTATGCTCGCTGAGAAAGATGAATAAATCCCATTGTAGATTACTTTGAGGGTTGAGGACTAAGAGAAAAAAAGAGGCACATGATGCCTAGCTGTGGAAAAATTCATAGAATCATAGAATGGTTTGGGTTAGAAGGGACCTTAAAGATCATCTAGTTCCAACCCCCCTGCCATGGGCAGGGACACCTTCCACTAGACCAGGTTGCTCAAAGCCCTATCCAACCTGGCCTTGAACACTGCCAGGGATGGCGCATCCACAGCTTCTCTGGGCAGCCTGTTCCAGTGCCTCACCACCCTAAGAGTGAAGAATTTCTTCCTTATATCTAAGCTAAATCTACACTCTTTCACTTTAAAGCCATTACCCCTTGTCCTATCACTACAGGCCCTTGTACAAAGTCCCTCTCCAGCTTTCTTGTAGGCCCCCCCCCTTCAGGTACTGGAAGGCTGCTATAAGGTCTCCCCAGAGTCTTCTCTTCTCCAGGCTGAACAACCCCAACTCTCTCAGTTTGTTTTCATAGGATCATAGGAGAGGTGATCCAGCCCTCTGATCATCTTCGTGTCCTTCCTCTGGACTTGCCCCAACAGGTCCATGTCCTCCTTATGTTGGGGGCCCCAGAGCTGGATGCAGTACTCCAGGTGGGGTCTYATGAGAGCAGAGCAGAGGAGGAGAATCACCTCCCTCGACCTGCTGGTCAAGCTTCTTTTCATGCAGCCCAGGATATGGTTGGCTTTCTGGGCTGCAAGCACACATAGCCGGGTCATGCTGAGCTTCTCATCAACCAACACCCCCAAGTCCTTCTCCTCAGGGCTGCTCTCAATCCATTCTCCACCCAGCCTGTATTTGTGCTTGGGATTGCTCCGACCCATGTGCAGGACCTGGCACTTGGCCTTGTTGAACTTGATGAGGTTCACATGGGCCCACCTCTCAAGCCTGTCAGGCTCCCTCTGGATGGCATCCCTTCCCTCCAGCGCGTTGACCGCACCACACAGCTCAGTGTYGTTGGCAAACTTGCTGAGGGTGCACTTGGTCCCACTATCCATGTCACTGACAAAGATGTTAAACAGTGCCGGTCCCAATGCCCACCCCTGAGGGTCATATTATTATTATAAGAATATGATAAAAATTAACTTGAGGAACATGCGTCTTGCTTCTGATATGTACAGAAGCATAATTCCCATGAGAAATATCAGAAAGTTGAAATAATACAAAACCATTTTAAATTGCACATAAAAGTCCCTGAAAATGACAAGTTGACAACTTGAAACAATTTTGAGATCCTTCCTGCCAACTCTCATTTCTCTCCTGCTTCTTCATTTGAAGACAGCTTCTCGCCCACAAATGTCTTCAAAAGGCTCTTGGCAGATTGAGCATCCCAGAGCACAAAAGTTTTGTCTTTACCTTCACTTTGTCTCAGCACAAAATAGCTGCCTTTCACCTCCGGTTTAAGAGTAAAAAGGTTTAAAGACTAGCTCAGTATTCCTTGCACATGCAAATCTGCCTCCGAAACACAAGCAGAAACACAAAGACAAGTTTTGTGCTCTTGTTGCAATGTGGCAAAGAGCTGGAGGATATAAGGGTTTGAAATTAGCATCCCCAAATTAAGCTGTGGGCGTTCCTCATTATGAGGTGCCTGTGGGAGAAGTAACTGTTATGTATATTCATATCCATGTATATGAGAGACTAAGCAATCCCTGTGTGCTTCTGGCAATCTCCTGCTAGACAGAYGAGTAGATTTTCACAAGTCATGTGTCAAAAGAAAACCTATGACATGAAGGCCATCTGTATTTATGGACAAAAATCCAAAAGCCTYTCTAGTTTGGTGTTATACTAAAATATAACTCTAGTTTGAGTGGTACTAAAAGTTATATTCACAGCCAGTGAGAACATGAGTCATTGACAAATACGCTGCTTTTTTGCACTGTAGGCCTTTCCAGACAGATACTCTTTGCTGCTCTCTTAGTCAGTGAGGTTATTTATCTGCATATTAGCTTAATTCCAGTTATTTACCCCAAAGATGTGCATAGGCTCTTCCACATCAGTTTTAATATCTCTAATAAATTCTTGTACTTAGGTACKTAGGAGCAACCACTGATTACATTCTAGACTCGCCATAGAGAGAAAAATGAATGGTTTTTACGCATTTTTTGCAATTTACAAGGTAAAAAGAAAGTCATTCTCAGAAGTACATATGCTACTATTTTGATGAAAGGATTTAGGTTTCTAAGTACTTTAGTAGCCCTTGAGAGCATGATTTAGCTGTTCAAGTCACTTTGCAACATCTGGAAAMACTGTTCCTACTGATTCTAATCCGTGATTATTGCAAACTGTCTTTGCGATTTCAGATGTGGTGGTACAGTGGTGTACACAAGGGGACCTACTTGCAGTAGCAGGCATGGAGAAGCAAAGCCAGCTAGTTGACCTTGGCAACGGTTCCCTGTTGAAAAGCGCACTTATCAAGTTCTACAATGTGCGCGGGGAACATATCTACACCCTGGAGACACCTGTGCAGGTAGGAGGTATTTTTTAAGTCAGTTCTCAATGCTTTGCTGACATGCTTTTCTCACATCAGCTCTTTGGTATAGACCTGCAATGTGAGAACGTTTACAGAAAGTCCTGAACGCTTTCTAAAATACGATATAGATAAAAATGCCCTATAAATAATTATTGTTTGCATTAAGGTAGACATCCAAGAGTGCATCTGATTCTAAGGCCCACTGTGCTAAGTATTGTGCAAATATATAATGARAAACAGTCTGTTTCCCAAAACCATTGGGCCATGAATGGACAAGATAGAAAAAGGCAATTCTGTAGTTTTATGGATAACTGAGGATAAAACACYGGATAACTTGCTTGACATCGTAGCAGAGCCAAGAGCTGGACAAAAATTTTCCAAGTCCAGTGTCATAACCACAAGATCATTCTCTCTTTGTTATTGCTGTAATTTTCTAATATACAATCAGTGGATCTGGTGCAATATTTTACTTTTTATGGCATCAAATGGAGAAGGATGAGTCAGAAAGTCTTGTTTCTGTTCCCACCTTCTGTACAGACTTTCATTGTAACCTCAGTCGTGTTACTTGAGAAGTAAATGTCAACACATGGTCTGTGTGCTGCTTAGGAGCACAACATGCTTCATAATCTTCACTGATATTTCGGAACCCAGCTGAATGTCACTCTACYGTTTATTTCATTTTCTGCCGAATAAGGATGACTCCGTTCTGATTTCTGACTGTACTAGTGAAACTTAATTAATTTGTAATAGCTTTGAAATCTAAAAGTGAAGGAAAATGCTGCAGATATATTTACTTAATTATGTTTAATGATGATACGATTTATTATCATTTCTTTTTCAGTACCCTGTTCTGGGATGGATACAAAAGGATGATGTAGTAAACCAGCTGCTAAGCTTTTGTGTTTGCTTATATTTAGCATTAACCTCTGCTTATTAACGTTAGCACTCTAATTTAGATAGAATTCTTTAGTTTCGTAATGTATAAAATAATGTTCTCTAAAGCCAACCTAAGTATGTACAGTGACATCTAATGCTGATTTAGGTATCTGAAGGACTTACACACAGCTTTATTGTCTTAAACATAGCCCTTTCAGCTAAGTAGCACAGCCCTTTCCTCTCTGGATCGATTCWGGAGAAAACTATTTATACCACTGTTGCTTATTCTCAGACCAGGTAAAAACCAAGCCTCGTTCTGTTACTTCAGTACCAGAATACCGTATGTCCATGTTAGCTGTTGAACCAGCGTAACACTRGTGTCAAGTTGTGAAAGCAAGCTGTGGTCTGAGCAGTGGGACTGATGGCGTCCGGTTGCCTTAAGGTGTGTGTGTGTGCAGGCTCATCTCTCCCTGCTCTTCCCAACTTTGTTCCCAGTCACCTCAAATGCCTTCATTTCCTCTAGTTCTCCCTATATCCCATCAACTTCTTTTCATATTTTCAGCTCTTCTTTCTCCTCTACTTAATCAACTGGGAGAAAGCACATATTGTGGCTGACGTGAGGGCTAATTATTCTGCCATTATAGGAGTACTTACAGGACAACTGACAGGTCATACAGCACAGGTAACTGCCAAGTTCATACTGCCATATTTCTCATAGTCAAAATATTAACATGAGGCGCTCTGCTCTTTCCAGCTGCTAATTTTCACTGAAATTGCAGCATTTTAACATCATGGAGATTTCTTCCCCCTTTGTCAACTTCAGATGAAAAGCCAACAGCTTCAGAAGTTGTAAGCCAGGTTGGAAGTGAAGGATGGGGGGGGGGTCGCAACCACCAATTAATAACGCAATCGTGGAGTCTCATTTCTTTAGGAAACCAGGGTAAAAATAACATTCAAACTGATGTATTTATGTTGATTAAAAAACTGTGTGCATAAACCTAAAATTAGAGCCACTCCTCTCATTAGTTAGTGTTTATTCTCTTTATTTAGTGCATTTAAATTCCTATTTACTCAGCTGCAGGAGGAAGTGAGAGGGTCTTTCAGAAGGACACCTGTATATGCTCATGTGGACTTTATGCTTCTATGTATTTGAATGCTGGTCTAACGGTATTACCAGCTAAGTGACAGGTATGCTAGAACATATGCTAAGTATTTGGTTTACTAACAAAACCAGATAAAAAACGCTGTTGCAAAAAAAATTGCTAGTAACTTTTGTTATTGTGTGTCTCTGCTCCAAAGATGTATGTGCAAAGATGACAGAGTGAGTCAGTGCTCCCAGTAATTTGTCTGATGACAAATTCATCAGAGTAAATTAATTAGTTTTCTGTACCATGACAGTCAGCCTTGTAATGGGATTTTATAAAAATCATCACTGGTTATTGAAGAAAAGAATTGAAGAAAAGAATGTCCTCATCTTGAACTTGCTAAAACGGTTTCTTCTGAAGCAAGCAAATGTGTGACTGGAAAAGCACACTTATTCTAAATCAGCATTGTTCTGAATATAAAGGTCAAAAAAGGAAAGCAACAACGAATATAGAAAATAGTGGATTACAGGTGCAAAACTGATTTTCCATGTGGTCCTTTGTCCCAGTTCTTTGATAAAGCAGACATATGAAAATTTTATCAGTAAAATATACTGAACTGTTTTTGTTTCTGCTGTTTGTCTGTCCTGTCTTTGGTAGGATATTCAGGAAACGAGTTTTTATTGTTTATAACAAAACTCAGTCTAGAACTGACGAAGGATTTATACACAACTTGGCTGGAATGTTACCTAACATAAAGTCTCTGGAAACCCCAAGGTAGAATACATTTGGGTACTGCAGGTTACTCGTCTTGATGATRACTGTTGTCATGGATCCCTTCAAGGTGTTCTATATGCCACCTTCTCCTCCAGCCTCAGTATGGTTTGGGCATCCTCTGTCTCATTTGATTAACTCACTTAAGCTCTTACCTTCAGTGTAGGATTTTATGCTTCATAAACCTAGTTTGCTGACTATAAAACCCTGGATAGGGAAATAACACTTGTTTAGAAGGGTCCAAATGAATGCAGTAGCTTTGCATGAAAAATAACGTTCATAAACAGAGTGGTAGAGTTAGCATACTGTAACAGTCTCTCTTGTTCCCTGCTCTGGGGCTTCAGCCTGCCACCCTGACATGCTGCAAGAATATATTTGCAGAATATAGTGGAAAGAGCTGAAAAAGCATTGGTAAGGGTTGGGGAAATGTTGAACTTCTGCTACACAGAATCAAACTGTTTTGAACCTTGAAAGAATAATGAAGAAATTTCAGAAGGGACTTTAGAAAGTCACACCAGACCTTTATCTTACTGGAAGCAATTATATGCAAACCGGGTCCATACTGTGACTCCAAAGACTTGATTTTATAAATGAAGAGCATATCTTATTTATTTTATAAATAAATAGCATATCTTAAAGGCTGTTGATCAGCTGATAACTATTCAAAAATATACTATCAATTTCTGTAAAACTTAGCTCTTACTATGCTTGCCCTTCTCTACACAAACACCAACCTGATGAACCAAAGATATACTCTGATCTTTTAGCTGGCAGTTTTTTCATGGTCTTCCTTTTTCAACGTTTAAAAATGTGATTACAACAGCAGGCTGCCCTGGTGCTCATAATTTTTTATTAGAAGAATGTTAATTTCTTACATTATTTGTTAAATCTTCATAACCCTTCACTGGCATCAAGCAGGGATGAGAATAATCAACTCATTCAAGACTGTTTTACAGTATTGCTAAAATTGTTTACCAGAAATGCTGCAACCCAGTTCTGTCATTTCAGAATTTCTCATCTGATGTGCAGACAGGTCTTTATTATATCAATTAACCATACCTGCTGCCATAAAGCTCTCTTCTGAGTGGATATAGCTGCTTCATATCTTCCCATTTGAACTTTAAACAGAGGAGTCTCCTACAGGATCACTTCAAAATTACCTAACTGCCAACTTTACCAAACCTGTGAAATTATTCCGTCTGATGGTTCAAAGCTGTGGATTATATTTTGGTTCCTTCTTAGCTTTTTATARTTTTCTTTCCTATATGTCCCAGAGAGGACCAGAGGACCAAGAATGTGGATTTAGAAACCCTGATGCTGATCTCTTTTATACACCTATAATCCTAGAGTAAATTTACATTATCTTACAATTTTATACCACTGTGTAACTGGTGTACGAACAGATTAAACCTCAAGTGCAATGAAGAAGAAGGATAAGAGTGAACTGAGCCCCGTATGTTCCAGAATCAGCTGTATAGGCAACAAGATTAGGTGCAGAAAAACTGTGATCACATTTTTATCAGTGTAATATTTTTAAACCGTAATTCAAAGTGGTGTACCAAAGGCTAGATCTTTGTGGGARAGATTTCTAGGAGTCTTTGAGAAGAAGACCCACTTGCTCTAAACCTGTTGCTGTCAGCAGCAGCCTTCACAGCATTTCACAGGCTGCTTCTCTACTGGAAACATCCCAGTATCTGAATGGATAGATTTAAGTTTATATGATCCTGCAGAAACGTGGTAGTTGTCTAAAATCCATTTTACTAAGSCCTGAGAAGGAGGGTGCCATTATAGATTAAATTCAGATCAAAAGACTTTGAGAGAAGAGGCTGCCTTTTATGTTACCCAGCTGAGCTGACCATGCTTACTTGGTCTTCATTTATTTCACACACAGTGTTCACGTTTGTTGCTTCTGAATTAACATTGCCTTTCATTTATATCGCCTGACATTAAGCCTATTTAGTTGTTATTGGTTGATGACAAAGCTTCAAGAAGAGTTTATTTTCTTACAGAAAGAGAAACAAGAGCAACAGTTTAGAACTAGCTGATGAAACATTCTTTGGAATATTAATAAGGACCTTGATGTTTTCCATACAGGCCATAAGATCATCTCTGACTGCTGCAGAAATGGGTCATGATCAGGACTGGAAAATGGAGACACTTGTCTAAGCAGAGACTCAGTCTGCTAAAACGAAATCTCATCATTGTATTGAAATCTAAAAAAAAAAAAATTTACTGTAGAAATAGGGTATAGAAATTTACTGTAGAAATAGGGTATAGGGAACATCTGCAAATCACTTAAGAGTTTTCTTCATGAAAAATCATATACGGCCACAGCAGGGTAATTTGTGACCACGTAGTAGTCTTTATTGCTTTTTTTGCCATCAATTCTTACTAGTTAATATTATTCCCACGGTAAATATGGAGAACAGAAGAATGAAGAAGTTGCGTTACTTTCCAGCAGCCATCCATGAATGCTGTGGCCGTACAGAGATGTGCACACACAGTTCACAAGGTGGGCACTGCAGCTGTTGCACCTTCCAGCTTCCCTCCGAAAAAAGCAGAGGGGAAAATGCRTGTCTCCACATCAGCAGTCTAAAGTGAGAGACAGCAGGCAACGTACGTCAGGTTTTTACTTACACATACCATTCATTAGATGATACTATTTTGCAGTTGGGTTCTTTCTCCTGAGAAAAATCCCACTTGTTTCTGGGCTTTCTGCCCTGRAATACCRTTTTTATTTCATTACCAGTGGGACTCCCAGTRCCAGGAGACAAGGGATTAGTGTAAGCAGCAGGCAGGGCCCATAGCTCAGGATTTCTGAGCTCAAGGCAGGCAGCAAGAATCAGCTTGAACAGTCTTTTCATTGACTGAACCGCATACAAGTGATGAAAGGTATATAAATTATGTTCTTTCCTGTAAGAGAGACAGGGGTGAGTGACTTACAAGAAGCCACCACAGAGCTTGAGCAGGAATATCCATTCCCATGTGCTTTTCTAAGGGGAGTTGACATCTCAGCTGGGGTACAGATTTGAGTAAATGTAGCTGACTTGCAAGCCCACTCTGAATAAAATGGCCACTTATCGAGATGTGTTTTCAGTCAATATTTCTCCTGATAAAGCATCTCAATTTTTTGTCCTTTAGCCAATTATTTCTAATATATAATTGTCATAGAGCTGAATCCTATCTATGTGTAGAAGTTCAAGGGTTTTTGTAGGATTTTTTTTTCCTACGTGTTTGTATTTAAACCCTGGAATTCATTCAGGTATTTACAGTTTGTACTGAGATTTCTCAAAACCTCATGGGATTTTTATATGCAAAGTGAGATTAGAAATTATCATTAGATGTTCTATTTGTAGCTGCATTTCCTTGTTCCTAGCAGAAAAAAACAAGTGTGCAAACATGGAAAATAAAATTCTTCTGTGCTAGAATCTGCTTTTTCATTTTCTAACAGGTGCAATATGGGTATCAACAACTTTAATCCTTCCTTTTTTTGCTAGAACAATGCAAATAAGCGGATGCTTTATGAGGAGCAATACTTTTGCATGGGACGTTGGAGTTCAATTGTTTTTTCTCAGCAGAGTTTGGAAGGAAAGCTGTGGCCAGCTCATAACTGACTTGCTGCAGTAATTGATTCATATCCCTTGTCCTTCAAGGGAAAGAGTGGGAAATGTAGTTATTGAAAAATATTATTGGAGCAGTACATTTAAAGGTCAGGTCAGATCTGACATTTGGGTGATCTTTTATTTCTCCAAGCCTGTAATGACAGGCTAATTTTCCCTGAACCTCATCTTAAATCTTAGCCCTTCACCGTAAATGAAGTGTTGCTCCTCAAGTGTAGGCTTGAGGAGTACTGGGGGACCGACCATTCCATAGAAAAGGAAGGCAAGGCATGTCTGGTGAATCAGTAAGCAAAGACAAACCAGTATGGTACAAGCACTCTTTGATGAGATTGAAAATACTAAAATTAAAACATATGAGGTGTGTGGGGAGACTAAATATACAAATGTAGGAGTAGAAATGTCGTCATTTACAAACAATACGACACTTGTAGGTATTGTGTGTGTGCACATGTATTTAAACATGCACCCACTCACATATTGCTTACATAAAAATACATAAACAGAATATAAGGGAATCAGATATTCAGAAGTTTAGTAGATGACTGAACTATGGTTGCCTGTTGGGAAACTGTGGTGAAATCATGCAGTGAGGCAATGTCTTTCGACTTCTGACTTTCTAGTCTTYCCCAGCTCCACAGTGCTCTGTTGCCAGAGGTCCCACCCAGCATTTCAAGACTTCTGAAAAACATCTTCCTTGGGAATATGTTTAAGATTGCAAAGGTTCTTGCACTGGTGTTATCTGCATCTCTGCTGTTCTCTGCATGCAGCAGTAACCTGAGGAGAGAAGTGGTTTCATTTGACTCTATTTGGATGAACAGAGGCCTGTCTGGGTGTGATATATTGTGTTATAATAGCTGCAATACTAGACTTCATGGTAGGGCTGTCTGGGTGTGCTGTATTGGATTATGATAGCTGGGATATTGGACTTCTCTTCTGGCACTAAACTCTATCCAATAAATAAACATTTGTGTGCTAAGTCACTTACTTATTTGTTCCTTCACCATATTTATAGGTAAGCTTTACTTGATGCAAGGTGAACAGAAGGTTGCGGTTTGGATCCCATGGTAATGCTCAGGTAGATAGTTCTGCCCATGCTATGTTTCAGCCCTTGAGGAAAACAGGGTCACTTCTACTGGTGCCTTTCTCAGGCTGCCGTGGTAGATGTGGCAGGTACCTAACTTGTGTCAGTGCTTTTTCAATTGCATTTATTTTACAAGCAGCTTGAACTGTCTCATTACTGCCAGACAGTGTGAGGGCTGAGCCACACTCTCAAATCATGAAAATACCAATCAGTAAGGGATACTTTTTTTATGTGATCTCTCATCAAATTTAAGGCTCTGTCCCACAGATTATGGTTATGACAAGCCATGTAATAATTATTGATGGTACACAAAGGATTTCTCAATTCTTTTGAAGTTCTCCACTACAATATGCCTTTAGCAATTACTGTGAAAATCACAAGGTTCAGAAGTTGCTGCTTTCTGTTTGCATATCAATCAGCCTGGAGGTTTGTGCCTCCGTGGAAGTGTGTGTGTGTGGTGTTGCCTAGATGTAATGAAAATGAAGTTTATTCGTTCCTCCCACTTTAAAACCAATATTTTCCTTGAAATTTAAATCTAGGATAAGATGACGTAGGAGGGAAGATCTTTCCTCTGAGAAAGTTGTTTCGTCCAACCCTTTATCTTGATGATAGACATTGATACGGTGCTGTGCAGCTKCATTTTGCTTCATATCATTCACGTAAAAACATCTTATCCCAGTTTCTCACCTTTAAGCATCTTGAATTTGTAACTGAAGGGAAGGCTTTTTTCCCCAGGCCAGATTAGTAGCTTCTGGGCTGATCTAACCCAGCTATCTGGGTACTGTATTACTAGAGAGGAGTAGATAAAAGTTACTGCTGATGGTGCCTTGACCCTTATCTTCTGCATAGTTAATTCTTGTTTGGTGCATCTTGTGAATAGCAAAGATAGTCCAAAGAGACCCTAGCCTTTCAGTAAATACAGTTCATAATTTAGATGAAAAACATGTTTGCTTAAACTTTTGAGTGTCATGGATTGTGAAAAGAAGGGAGCCCTTCACAGGAAGGAGTAAACCTTTTGTAGTTCACTGATTACAGCCTGCTGCACAGTATTCTTCATGGAGTGAGGGTTTCCTCTTTACTCTGTGTTGTTTATTTGTATAGAGATAGCAGCTACAGGATTGAAATTCCATACAGTATGTGTATATATGCAAATGCAGATGCTTTGTAACACAGAAAGCAAGAGATGACAGGTGGATGCAGCTAACACTCATGAAGGGCAAAAGTAATAGTGATAGGGCTATAAGAGGTCACAACAGACTGGCGCTTTACATGAAAAAGGTGGGGTTTAGGAAGAGAGTTTAGAGAGCTCCTTGCAAGCACAACTCGCTATTCTCACATGAACTCTTAATGTTCATGCAGCAGGGAATAATGTTCAAAGCAGCATTTGAGTTGTTTATTGTTATTCTGCTCCACATTCTGACACTTAGTACCAGTCGCCCCTGACTCTTTCTGGTTYTACTGTCATGAGTTTAGACATTTCTGAGTGTAGACAAGCAGAAGACAAAAGGCCACTCTCTGTTTTGTTCCTGGTGCTCTTTCACAGTTCAATTCCTCTGGGACTACTTCAAAAGAGACACTGTGCAGCAGAAGACTGAGTGCAAGACAAGAAAGCCAATTGGGTTCTGTCCACTAGTTTACTAAGCGTCTCTGAGCATATAATTTAACTTTTCAGTTGTAAAATGTGAGCTGTTACCAGTGAGTGAGCTTGATTAGATGACTGAAAAACTCATCTGGATAGGGCATCAAAAGATGCGTTTTTTTAACACTGTGTGACTTTAAAGTCACTTATCCTATCTAGGTAATGAATTTGATAGGCGATTCCTTGTGTGAAGAGCTTTAAGCCTTGCGAGTGAAAAGCACTGTATAAACATCAACTGCTGTTACCGATAATTTCAGATGTTCACATTCTTCTCCCTTTTTGTGGGAAATAGCGTGCACTTTTAAATTTCTGGAAGACTTAGGGTAACATGATYGGTGCTGAATTCATGTGATCACTTGCTGTGCAGTACAGTACAGGCTCTTTTAAAGTTGTATCCTTTTCCTCTCCATGCAGCGTCCCATCATCTCGATCTGTTGGGGTCACAGGGATTCGCGCCTGCTGATGGCTTCTGGACCTGCATTATACGTTGTCAGAGTCGAGCACAGGGTCTCCAGTCTGCAGCTGCTGTGCCAGCAGACTATCGCTAGCTGTCTGCGGGATGACAAGGACATCAGCAAACTGACCCTGCCCCCTCGGCTCTGCTCGTACCTCACCACTGCCTTTATACCAACAATCAAGGTAAAATGAAAGAAATGTGTGTGTGAGGAAGAGCAAAGGGTTGCTTGATTTTCCCCCCCATGGTGCTCCTAAGTGACAATGGATAAATTATAAGGTATTATAATTATCATAATTATCATTTTAAAAGCTTGATTAAGGGTCATTCCTGTCCTCTTCAAGAGCCTACTGATCCATTTGGTGCCTATTAAAATCTGAAAAGAAGGCTCACACATGCTGATTTGCATTATTCCATGGGGATGGCCTTTCCAAGGACATCCCAAGGGTAAAATATGCTGGTGACTCACAAAGACTTCTGAAGAAGCTCACGCTGATGATAGTACTGTGTCACAGTTATAGGAGAGATTCACAGTGGTAAAACTGTTGCCTCCCTACTTCTTACATGAGTCCTTATATTGGCAGGAGAGTTATACTTAAGACCCGTGGCTGCCCAAATATTTCTACTGACAGTGAGTTCTGCTAACCTTACTGCTCCAACAGTGCTATGGAAGAATGAACCAGATATTACGTCTTTTCCTGTACCACTTGCAGAGCCATCTGCTCAGCCCCTTTGTTTCATGGTTTTGCCCTCAGTCACATCTCAGGATTTCCGAACTCTTTATCACAGCCTATAAACCAGAGCATTAGCTGCTAAAAGCCCTACATTCAAACATACATTTTTGTGTTACATATTTTTTGTGTATGCATTACAGCATTCTCTTGAGCCAGTTTCAGGTCCTTGTTAAAACAATGCAGAACTAGAATAACTAATTTGAAATCAGTGGAGTTGGCCCAGCTTAAATGAGAACAAATTATGCCTATAAAATAATGATTCAGCACAGTTCCATTTGGGTACTGCTAATCAGGGCAATTTGTGGACTGAAACATTTCGTTTGCCAGAGAACAATAAATGCCTTGCTGTAACCGTAACTCTTTGATCTCCAAAGATGCAGAGCATTTAACAGACCAGTGGTTCTCAGTTCTTTTTAGCACGCCTACTTCTCCCCAGGATGCTTTCCATGTTGTCCCAGAGCCACCCCTGCAGCTCTCTAGAGCATCAGTGACACTTGCTTGGCTGTTAGGGAAGGCAGGGAATGGGATGGGATGAGATGGGATGAAGGCAGCGGTTGGCTGTATCAAGGCTGGGAGCCATGACGGGGATCAGAGGGGCAGAGGCAGTACAGGGGCACATCATTGCCGACAACCCTTCTGTCACCTCCTAGAGTGGATATCAGGGTRGGGAGCGGTCGCGGGGCTGTGTAACTGAGAGGCTGAAGCAGGGTTTCCGGAAGCCACGTGCCTCTGCTGTTTCATGGGTGTTTCTGGAGCCTCCTCAGCACTGCTTTATACTTTACCCTGGCTCTCCCCCAGTCACATCTCCCACCTACATTGTCAGCCATGTCTCCAGTGCCTGGCAAGGCACCCTCTTCCCTGCATACATTCCTCGTGCTTGAGGACTACATTATACATCACTCCTCAGCTCCTTTTTCCCTCTGCTTTCTTTTCTTGTACTTTCATTTTGAAAGAAACTGTGTTGACTTACACACATTAGTGGTATTTGTGTCACACAGGCTATATTGTCCTAGACAAAAGCAGTCCAACTGCTTTAGGACTGAGCTTTTCATGGATTAATACAGTGTGCTGGCAAGCAGGGCAAAGTAACCCACCCTGAGCTTTGTGCTCGTATTTCTCCACATTGCGCACAAATAGGCCCTTAGCAAAGATGGGTCATGTGCTTGGAATTGATATGAGAAGTACAAGCTTCTTCCAGAGCTGACAGCATTGTAGCGTAGTGGTGTAGCATGCACCAGTACTAACCAGGAATGGGAACCTGAGTGGCCAAGTTCACTTGGAGGGCCAGCAAGAGACACAGTACTCTGAGACTTAGACTTGACCACATTACCAAGTTAAAGGAGAAGTTTGTGATGGAACTGGGACTTGAAGACAGGTTTGTTGTCTAATTCAGTGCTCTAATCACAGGTCCAACCTTCCTTTGTAGGTTGGATGTAACTAGTTTTAGTTTTCTATGTATAGCTGCTTTTGACCTAACTAAATAATACACAGTCACTCTGTCTTGCTTGTGGGTCCTGCATAACTCACGCAGTGACCTGTACTAATCTTGACCTGCCAAGTTAGAGTTGGGTTCAAATTCAGTTAGTTGTGTTGGGATTAAGTCACCACAGGAAAAAAAAACAACAATAACCTATAGGAAACTTTCTCTTTCCTTCCTTCATTTAATTAAGCCTCCTATACCAGACCCAAACAATATGAGAGATTTTGTCAGCTACCCAACAGCTGGTAATGAACGGCTTCACTGCACAATGAAGCGGACGGAAGATGACCCAGAGGTTGGTGGTCCATGTTATACTCTGTACCTGGAATACCTTGGGGGACTGGTGCCTATCCTGAAAGGACGTCGTATCAGCAAGTTGCGGCCAGAGTTTGTCATCATGGATCCTAAAACAGATGGAAAAGCAGGTAGAATTGAATTGTTGCTCTGTATAAAAAAATGATGTAGAAATACTTCAGATATTAAATCCTCAAGAGTTAAAGAAAATCTATGTATGCAACATGGAAGGTGGCATCTGGTATTTTTTTTCTGATGGGAAAAAAATCTTTAGCATGACATAGGCTCAAGCCTCTGAAACTGTACCATGCTGACTTCTGTTTTACAAAAGGGAACTTCCTGTATTTTGAATAGTGGGGAATAGATTGCTAATGAGCAGAAAATATTCTTTAGTCTCAATTTTGAAGTCGATTGAATGCTATTTACCCCTCTGAATCATGTTCACCTGACTTCAAACCATTGGAAATTGGAGTTGATACTAGGCAGGGCAAAGAACGGTTAATTTTCTCTGCATAGTTTTATCTCAACTGCTGCCTGTGGATCGGATTTATGCTTCTGGTGACTGATAGTTGTAATTGATATCAGTTTTCTGAAGCAGCACTTACATTTTCTGGGGCCTGTCTTGATAGATGAAATCTATGGAAACAGCTTGATTTCCACTGTGATTGACAGCTGCAACTGCTCGGACTCCAGCGATATCGAACTGAGTGATGACTGGGCGGCAAAGAAATCTCCCAAAATCAGTCGAGCTAGCAAATCACCCAAACTCCCCAGGTAATAGTTTCTTGGCTATTTCTTCTTCTTTTTCCCCAGATTTTCTTCTTTTATTTTCTTTTTTCTTTTCTTTTCTTTTTTTTTTTAAACACTGTTTTGATACCTCATAATATTAAAAGCAAACTCCTTTGTGCAGATAGGAGTCTTCTGGAGGAGTGGGGTCCTCTACAATTTGCAGTTCTGGGGTGATCTCAGAGATTGGTGTTGAGGTGGACTTTGGGGACGGGGACGGTACTGGGGCAAAAGGTAATGGGAAACAATAGGGCACCACTTCTCCCCAAGCAGTCTTGAAGAAAGATTTTATAAACTCTCCCACCACTGACTCTGCCACATGTAAACTCTTGCCACCATAGGATATATTTTGTCCTTCAGACAATCTATGTTTTTACCTCCTCTGTGCTTAGAGTCCCTGGTCTAGCTAAAGCCTTTATTTTCAAATTCATAAGTCCATGCATAGGTGGCATAGATCCTGGCATAGGTGGCACTGCTGCTGTGGTGACCTTGCAAGGGAGCCTCAACAAACAGATCCTCCTAAACACCGGGTTGATGAGCTTCTGTAATGATACGCAAAATAAGCTCATTATTCATCTGGTTGCTTTCCTGCCAGYGCTTCATTGTATTCATTATGTACATAGACAGAACCCTGCACCTGCACAGGGCCTCACTGATGTCTGTGATGCTTCTCATAGCCACTGACATCTATCTGCCAGCTTCATGTTACGGGATTGAGACCCTGATGCCTTCTAGCTGCAGCTGACGCTTTTCCAAAGACCTTATATTATGAGCTTGTCCTAGGATGAGGCAAAGCAAATGCATACCTTTATATGTGAACATAATGTGTGAAATACCAAAGTTTTAGTTTAGTAGTACTTGACAAAAGAACCATCAGTTCCTGAGCCTAAAACTGAAATGGTGCAGGAAAAACAACTACCCTGCGTCCTTGGTTTTCTAAGACTGTACTTTTGGAATGTAACTTTTGTTCATTATTTTTTCTACCAGTGAGCTTTTTCAGGTTCTTGATCTCTTATTCATGACCCCCTTTGTATACTGGGAGGTAGGAATAACTTTTGGCTTAGAGTGAGAGCACTGACGAAGTTTGTGGAGCCTTGGTTTGCTGTACTAACGTGGAGATCTGCCAGCTGAGGTGTCATGATTCCATTTCTTGAGGCTTTGCTCAAAGTCTGCGTAGCTGAAATAGCTCAGCCCTACATCTTTTTATGGATTAGTGGAGGATATATGGTATCTGGCAGAACTGCTGTAAGCTTTGTTAAATGAATCAGAAAGCATCCAGTCAGAGTTACTGCGTGTCAGGCCTTATATATCTTTATGTTTGACCCGTAACTCCTGTAGACTCTACAGTCTTCATTAGTCACTTAGAGGACACCATACCAGTTGTTTTCATTACATCTTTACATTCAAAGACATGAATTTTGTGCATTTTTATATGCCTGTTAATGATTCTAATTATTGCTTTATATGCAGAATCAATATAGAAGCTCGCAAGTCTCCAAAGATGTCACGAGCTGCACAGGAGATATCAAGATCGCCAAGGTTACCAATAAGGAAACCTTCTATTGGTTCACCAAGCCTAACCCGAAGAGAGTTTCCTTTAGAAGATATTACTCAGGTATTGTGCACATTGTTACCAGACCTGAGTCCTAATGCATCTCCTTCCAGAGGCAGCAAGTTGTGATATCGATCCGATGATCACCAATAAAAATTTTTCATTTAATTACAGTAACTAGGTGGAACGACTAGAGAATTTCATCTTCCAGTTTAATGTTAATGTTTGAAAGCGTCAATGAAATATCAGGCATTGTTTGATAAATCCTGGCACCACTAACTTCTGTCAATGTGAATCCATGTGAGAGGTTTTATTCTAGGTGATGATGTTGGCTGTTTGAAAGTGTGTGTGAAAATGCTTCTTACTCAGTTTCTCAGAGCTGTCCTAATGCCACCATAGTTCTCTGCTTTGCTAGGAATTGCGGAGATAGGGAAATGCTTGCTTCAGAGGGCCACATGTTCTCTGTTTCATAATTCATAGAATCATAGAATAATTTGGCTTGGAAGGGACTGTTAAAGGTCTAGTCCAACCCCCCTGCAATGAGCAGGGACATCTTCATCTAGATCAGGAACATGGAACAGCCTCAACTGGAAGGAAGGCAAGGAATTAGTACTTGGTGCTCTTTGTGGTGTTCATGACCTGTGGGTAAATGAAACTTAGCAGGCTGTAGAACTGTCTGGGTTACGTATTTTATTAATACCAGCCTGCGTTCTTTTAATTTTGTTTTGTTTCATTTCAGTTGTTTTTTTCTGCTCTGTCTTTTCACTTTTTCCTTTATATTGAAACATTCAAGATCACTTACATAGCAGCGGTAGATAAGACCAAAAGTCCTCTGAATAGGGCAGGAGACCAGAGGCTTAGATCCTGTTCCTGATATTGACAGCGTAACTCTTGGCCTTTGAGGAAAATCTCTTGATCTTTCAGACCCATAATTTGATCACCATGGAAGCAGTGGTTTGGGTAGCTGCTTTGGAAGCTCCAGGAAAAATATGGTTTTTATTATGAATAATTAATTTCTGTCTTATTTATTGTTCTATAAAGTGATTCGTAAGAGTAGAACCAAAGGGCGGAGTGTATTACTTTCTGAAATGCGGAATAGCCACACTCTTCTTGTGCCAGAGAAGCAAGCACCTGAAAACAGACCTGTTCTCACTAAGCAGCCATCGTGTCATTCAGTTCTTCAACAGCTTTAATCAGCCTGTGTAGCTGTTGTATACATCATTTCTGATGGTGTTCAGATATCAAAATGAGACTTCTTAATGACTGCATATCACAGTTGCTACATAGGCACATTAGGATGTTTCAATAAAATAAAAACAAGAGGAGCTGAAATTGTATTATCACTTGCAATAGCTTGATTGCTCTGCAGGTTTTTATTAGAGCTTGCTACAGATCTTATTAGGTGAAAATGATCTTGTTTTTGCTTTGCAGCACAACTACCTTGCTCAGGTCACATCTAATATCTGGGGAACGAAATTTAAAATTGTGGGTTTGGCTGCTTTCCTACCAACTAACCTTGGTGCAGGTAAAAGTAAACTCTAATGATTTTTTGCATGTCAAACTCTTTTCTAACAAACAACAAACTTATGCCATATGATTCTTTTTACGTGATCAAAAGGCTTCTTTAACAAAGCATTTATTTTCTGTGGACAGTAGGAATTAGATTTTACAACATTCACTGTAACTAAAAGAGATTAAAATCTAGAAATACAATAACAAGATGATCAATAAAATGTTAAAAGTCTCAGCTGTAATAAAAAGATTAATTAACAGTTAAGACCAGACCTTTATTTTTACACTTTGAACAAAACCCAAATGAATAAAGAAAATTTTTGCAAGAAGACTATAAAAATCGCATGGTTTAAGTTGCTGTAATAAAAATATTTTTAGAACTCAGATTTTTATAGTCATTTAACTACTAATTTTACCAAAATAATGTTAAAAAAGCTCTTACAGCATCATGCTCAAGATTCTTCAAGTCAGTGCATAGCCTTATCATATGGTTCTCTTGCTGGAGCATCAGTAAATTGGTAGCTTTCATTACGAGTAGTAGTTGTCTAGTCTCTTGTCCTTCTTCTGTGTATGCCATTTCTCCCTAGATAGTCCTGTTGAAAGGAAGAAGGCTAAATAAAGAACAGGGTACCACCTAGCAGAACTGAGCTCCGAATTGAAATATTAGTGCAAGTATAGGAGTTTTACGAGCTCTTTGGAAAACTTATTTTTTCCTGTGTTGCATTGTATAGTTAGGTCAGGACTGCATAATGATGCCCTGGATGCAGAATTAGTAAATAGGTATCTTTTGTGGCTATATTGACTACTGTCAGACAAGAGATGGAGTCCCAGCTACTGGGGAGAGGACCTTCTCTGGCCCAGCCTCCAGGCAAAGGTTGTCTTCTCAGGATGTTGTCACCGTGGGGACAACCAGTAGCACTAATATAGGGCAGTGGCACCTTCTAGTTAATGAAGTGTTATGGAAACCCTCAGGTTTGTTCCAGCCACTTTTTTTTCAAGTAATTTACAAATTTCTGACATCTGCATTTGCAATGATTGTCAAAAGATAATGTAAGAATGACCCTACTGGTTAAGACCAGTAGGTCTAATTCTCTCATTATCAGTGACAGATATGTAGGGAAGGATATAAGTGTAGAGTAAGTGTGTGGTGATCATTCCTTCAAATGTTCTCCCAGTCTCCAATGGTTTGGGTCCCAGGGACTTCTTGAGCCAAGAGGGGTTTCTTTATGTGTAGTAACCCTCAACAGATTTCCTTCGTGAGAGCTTTCCAGTTTTCCCCTAAACTCATATAAGTCGGTAGCATCCTGTGGTGAAGAGTTCCAAAAGTAGAATGGAAAAATTATTTTCTTTCCGTAAAAATAGATGTGAATACAAGATGAAGTAATTCATTATTTCTATAGATTATTTAACTACGGAGATGCTGCTTCTATTTAAAGAGAAATAGCTGAAAGTAACAATCTCTTTTATCCTGTTTATGCAAAGTGTTACATAGTGATTTGGCTAAGAATGGCCCATATATGCATTTGTTCATTAATACATTATTTAAAAATAGTCATAACCCTTCTGTCTGCTTTGAATTGATTCTTTCTTAGCTTTAGATGCTCTTTGTGTAACAGATTTTTTTTTTTTTTATTTCATATTATACTTTTTCTCCAGTAATATATAAAACCAGTTTGCTGCATCTTCAGCCCAGGCAGATGACAATATATCTCCCAGAAGTGCGGAAGATTTCAATGGACTACATTAACCTGCCTGTCTTTAATCCAAACGTTTTCAGCGAAGATGAAGATGATTTACCAGGTAAGGAGGAGATGGAGGTCTGCCATGTTATGGGTTAAGCTAGATGGAAAACAGATCACTTGTGTCACTAGCCCCCTCTGGTAAACACGCAAATCAAAATCCCTTAGTCTGGTGGGGTCCTGTAGAACTGAATTAGAATAAGGCTAATATGTATTACGGACATTGTTTTCTAAAATATGTGGAAAATACAATCCGAATAAGTTTCAAGTTCATTAGAAAATTAATCGTCTTCTATTTACTTCGCTAAGAATTCTCCGTAGACCGAAGCTTTGCATTCTGCATCTTTGTAGGACAGAACTGTAATGTGCTGGAAGCCCAAAAGGGTCATTCTTGTGACCTGATGGCAGCAAAGCACAGCCTGCTGATAGGAGCTTGGGTTGGAGGGCAGGTTCCCGTAAAACTCAGCCACCCTTTGAGAAGTGATAAATGCCCATTTGGATTTTTATCAATACCAAGTCTAACAGAGAGGCTAAAATAGTAAAGTAGTCTATAAACAAGGGGGATCAGGAAGAATGTCTCATTTCACTGAGATGTAAGGTAGCAGAAGATTCAAGCAGTGCAGGGAAGGCTTGGATGCAGGTGATGTGAACGTGGCAGGTAAAAGGACTGGAAGTACTCAGGACCTCCTCCAATCAAAAAAAAAATCATCATGCCAGTAAAACTAACAAATAATAGACAAGAAGATAAATTAATACATTTTCAGAAGTTTCACATCAATGAGGGATTCCTGTTGCCAGGTCACAGGTTTTTGGAACTACAGAAGCAGCCATCATGCCAGTACCCTTTAAGGAGGAAGGAGTGTGTGCACTGCAAAGCAATTAGAGGCTTGTGCTAGAGTCTATTGAAATAAATGGAAATACTCCCATTATTTCAGATCAAGGTTTTGACTACTGAAAGCACCAAAGCTTGTGTCTGACCCCAGCATCAGAGTAGTCCTCTGGACTTCTAAGGAAATACTCATGTGCTTAAAATGAAGCCCATTCTTTCACGATTTGGGCCTTGGCTTGCCTAATTTATGTCTACATGATATTCACTTGTAGGATCTGAAGAAAACGATAGAGATATTGATGATCGTATATATATATTATGCATAGGAAGCACTCAACATCTTCTATTATGAAACATGGTCCAAGCTGACAGAAAGTAATACAAAAATCAAATAGAAAAAGAAAGTTAATATAAAGTCTTCGCATCCCTTCCTGAAAATTGGATTAGATCTGCAATATCAATTCCTTTTATGTTATTAAAAGAGCTGAAATGGTACTCAGAATTGCAGGTTGGTGAACACAACATAAATGTAGGGAAAATTGTTAGAGAATTTTGTTACCACTCTTTGAGAAGGCTAGTAAAAGAATCATACTACCCTGTCCTCCATAACAGCCTTCCTCTTCTTGTCCACTTTTTTCTTTCTAGTTTCTTCCAAAAATTCATTTCTGACTTAGCAAATGGAGGCTACTTAAATCTTCAAAAACATTTTTGGAGATATCATTTCTTAAAGCCTGCATATAAAGGAAAAGAGTGCCATATACTAATGGGAAAAAATATTGCAGTGTAAATAATGATTACATGATAGATTAAAAAAAACTTAGTAGAAAGCCGCACCTGGGCAGTGGAATGTTAATAGTGAGGTACTCTTGGGACAGGTGTTTTTAATGTAGTCAGTAAAGATTTGGCAAAGCAAATGGACAGTGAATTGATTTAACTTGCAAATTATGCAAACAAATCAATTAAAAACCATTGGAGAAATGAAAAAAACATTGGATTTAAACACTTTGGGATATTAAGCAACACCGTGACGATTGAGATTTTGTTTGATAAGGCACTTAATACCGATGACAGCAACATTCTGGGTTGCTCAAGCCAAGCTAACAATTAACCTCAAGCTCTGGCGGATAAAGTGCTAACCTGCAGGCATCAGGAGGAAAGCGTGGCCTACCAGCCGAACACAGAACCACACTTAGGGTCAGTTAAGTTTAGATGTCGGTCGTCTTCTAAAGGAACGAACAGAACTACCATAGAAATTTGCCGGCATAGCCACAGACCTATCTGTACACCTACCACATTTGTAACTGATGCTGATAAATGCCTAATGCTATCGAAAATGTAATTATAGGTCATAGGTAGATGACTAGCATTTTAATTAGAAATTAATAAGGAACTGGGCAGTGGCTAGAGGAGTCCTGACTAATGGATCTCTTGCCTGATCTGGTCTTGCAAATCAGAGGTCTCCACAGAATTTGGCACACTTAAATGATCCTGGATATTACTCTAGTTTTTTTTTCCTCTCATAAACCTGCTGATGCAACTCGCTTATCATTTTCCATGGATTTTTTTTATACAGGAAAACTAATAAAGCATCTGCAAGATTCTTGGGGGTTTAAATACAGTATTTACTGTTTCCCCTTATTATTGTATTTTGTTCATTCTTATCTTGACTTCTGCAGCTGTACTTGGTTCCGGTGTCCTCATTTCCTTGCCACGCTCCAGCTTTTCAGTGGTAGTTCCTGTTGGAATCACTCTCACCACTTTTTGCAAAAGGAATTGCAAGCATTTGAGCAAGCTCCATGCTTCTGCTTAAAATCATCAGAATTGCTTCTTGCCTCACTGTCCCTTGTTCACCACACCACCACGTGTGGGAAACTTTTCCTATATACATTTGCTTCTTTTCACATTTCTGATTGCAGCCTGTCCAAACATTGATGCTGAAGTTGCCCTGACTACAGTACCCACCTCTTGAATCTTTTTGGCTTCCCATCTATTTCCTCACATCTTCCCCTTACATTTCCCATCTGGCTTCTCATCTATTTCCACACATCTTTTCCTTACAAATCTTCTTTCAAGAACTTTTATAAGTTTTGTCTGTATTTCATTCCATCATATTCCTCTCTCTCTTTGTTTCATCTTCCTTCTTTTTGCGTTACTGATTGCTTTGTCGCCCACTATACTCAAGGGTAATAATAATTCCCTTTTCCCAACTTGTTGTCTGTATTCTCCAGTTTTCCTAAGCTCATTGAGTCTGGGGACATTACACTAGATACTATACAGTGCCTTCAGTGCAGTTCTTCGACTTTCTTTTTCTTTTCCTCCACTTTTTCTTTTTTTTTTTTGATGACATCAAATGTCCAAGTCAAAACTCATAACTGCTGTCAGATCAGGGCAGGCTTGAGGAGCATCATTTCMTCTTCCTCCTGAAGTTCGGTTCAGCATGGCACAGTGACACCTGACTGGCTCTAGAGGGAGTCAGCCTGGGCCAGCGGGGACTTTTTTGTGCCTCACCATCAGGTAGCAGCAGCCCTAGAGGAAACCAGGGGGCCGCGTTAGTGGTCCTAGGACTAGAGGCATAGAAGAGGTGGCAGCAGCCACAGGTATGTGAGTGGATTTCCCTTTCTGCCCCCATGGGGCAGTGGGTGCCAGAAGGAGGATCCAGGGAACTACAGGCCTGTAGTAGTTCCTGTGTAGGAACTGTCAGTCTGACCTCGGTGTTGGGGAAGGTTGTGGAGCAGATCATCCTGAGTGCCATCACACGGCACGTACAGGACAACCAGACGACCAGGCCCAGTTAGCACAGGTTTATGAAAGGCAGGTCCTGCTTGACTARCCTGATCTCCTTCTATGACAAGGTGACCTGCTTAGTGGATGACAGAAAGGCTGTGGATGTTGTCTAGCTACTTTAGTAAAGCTTTTGGCACCATTTCCAACAGCATTCTCCTGGAGAAACTGGCTGCTCATGGCTTGGATGGRCGTACTCTTTGCAGGGTAAAAAAATGGCTGGATGGCTGGGCCCGAAGAGTTGTGGTGAATGGAGTTAAATCCAGTTGGCGGCCAGTCACAAGCGGTGTTCCCCAGGGCTCAGTTTTGGGGTCGGTTCTGTTTAATATCTTTATCAATGATCTGGACAAGGGGATTGAGTGCTCCCTCAGTAAGTTTGCAGATGACACCAAGTTGGGCGGGAGTGTTGAGCTGCCTGAGGGTAGGAAGGCTCTGCAGAGGGATCTGCACAGGCTGGATCAATGGACCGAGGCCAATTGCATGAGGTTCAACAAGGCCAAGTGCCGGGTCCTGCACAACCCCAGGCAACGCTACAGGCTTGGGGAAGAGTGGCTGGAAAGCTGCCCAGCGGAAAAGGACCTGGGGGTGCTGGTCGACAGCCGGCTGAACATGAGCCGGCAGTGTGCCCAGGTGGCCAAGAAGGCCAACGGCATCCTGGCCTGTATCAGGAATAGTGTGGCCAGCAGGAGTAGGGAGGTGATCGTGCCCCTGTACTCGGCACTGGTGAGGCCGCACCTCGAATACTGTGTTCAGTTTTGGGCCCCTCACTACAAGAAGGACATTGAGGTGCTGGAGCATGTCCAGAGAAGGGCAACGAGGCTGGTGAAGGGTCTGSAGCAYAAGTCTTATGAGGAGYRGCTGAGGGAGCTGGGGTTGTTTAGCCTGGAGAAGAGGAGACTGAGGGGAGACCTTATCGCTCTCTACAACTACCTGAAAGGAGGTTGTAGCGAGGTGGGTGTTGATCTCTTCTCCCAAGTAACAAGCCATAGGATGAAAGGAAACGGCCTCAAATTGTGCCAGGGGAGGTTTAGMTTGGACATTAGGAAAAATTTCTTCCCCGAAAGGGTTGTCAAGCATTGGAACAGACTGCCCAGGGAGGTGGTGGAGCCACCATCCCTGGAGGTATTTAAAAGACTTGTAGATGTGGTGCTTTGGGGCATGGTTTAGTGGTGGACTTGGCAGTGCTAGGTTAACGGTTGGACTTGATCTTAAAGGTCTTTTCCAACCTAAATGATTCTATGATTCTGTGACACGCTGTGTTGTCGTTGCAGTGCCCGGCGCCCCCGGTGCCCCTGCCAGCAGCCCGCCGTGCACCGTCAACATCCCCATCGCCCCCATCCACAGCTCGGCCCAGGCCATGTCACCCACGCAGAGCATCGGCCTGGTCCAGTCACTGCTGGCCAATCAGAATGTGCAGCTGGATGTGCTGGCCAATCCGCCGGCAGAAGCAGGGGGTGAGGGGGCGGGGCCCTTCCCAGGGGTGCCGGGCCGCTTTCCTGGCCCTGGGGCAGGGGCGCTGGCCGGGGGGGAGCTGGGCCGCACTGCCCCCGCGCCCCCCGCCCTCGCCCCACCGCCCCCCGCGCCCCCCGCCCTCGCCCTGGCCGACCTGCGGGACCACGGCGACCGCGAGCACGAGCCCCCACCGAAGGCCAAGGCCCCGCGGCCGGGACCACAGCTGGTGGAAGGGGACGCCGTCATCTTTGGGGCCACACAGGAGCTGCAGCTGAACAAGATGAACCCCCCGCCACCCTACCCTGGCACCATCCCTGCTGCGCCGACCACCGCCCCACCGCCCCCGCCCGGCCCCCCGCAGCCGCCCCTCGACCTCTGTCTGAAAAAGGGGGAGTTCTCCCTCTACCCGGCGGGGCACTACCAGACGCCCCTGGGGTATGAGCGAATAACAACCTTTGACAGCAGCGGGAACGTGGAGGAGGTGTGCCGGCCTCGCACCAGGATGCTCTGTGCCCAGAGCACCTACACCCTGCCGGGGCCCGGCAGCTCTGCCACCTTGCGCATCACCGCCGCCGAGAAGAAGATGCAGCAGCCCTGCACCAGTGCCACCCTGAACCGGCTCACGGTCCCCCGTTACTCCATCCCAACTGGGGACCCGCCGCCCTACCCCGACATCGCCAGCCAGCTGTCCCAGGGCAGAAGCATCGCGCAGAGGCTGGACAGCAGTATCATTCATGCAACTCTGCGGAGGAACAGCAGAGAGGCAGCCCTGAAAATGGCTCAGCTGGTGGACGGTCAGAGAGCCACCTTGCAACTTCCCCTGAAGGCCAAGAGCAGCGTTGTGACAGCGCAGTACCAGCAGAGAGTACCCACCGCCTTGTACACCTGCAGCCAATGCAGCAGTGGCGGCGGCGGCAGCAACACGAGCGCTGGTGGTGTGGGCAACATCACTAGTGCCAATGCTAGTAGCAGCACTTCCAGTATTGGTGGCATGAGACCTGATCTGAGCACGGGGAGTGGCTCCCAGCATAGCTCCGTCATCGCTCACTCTGTCAGTACTTCGCCTCTGGCCTCCCAGTCCTCCTACAGCTTGCTGAGCCCACCTGACAATTCCCGTGACCGAGTGGATTATATCAACTCCGCCTTCACGGAGGATGAGGCCCTTTCTCAGCACTGCCCGGTGGAGAAATCGATACGGCAAGTACCCGTGTCCTTGATGGAGGCTGCCCTCGGTGTAAAACGGCCACCACCGTACCAGTGGGACCCTATGGTGAGTGAAGAGATATGGGTTCCTCAGGAAAGGACATCTCAGAGCTCAGTGCCCAACCCTCTAAAACCTACTCCTCTCATCATTGGTCAAGCTCAACATCTGGATATGTCTCGAGTGCCGTTTGTTTCCCCCAAGTCTCCAACCAGTCCCACTGCCACTTTTCAGACAAGTTATGGGGTTGGAGTACCTTACCCAGGAAGCTACAGTGCCCCTCCCCTTCAGGGAATGCAGCCCCCCTGCTCCCCCAAAGAAGCTCTGGCCCCAACACAGTTTGCACAGCAGGAGCCCACAGTCGTGCTTCAGCCAGGTTATCCATCCAACCTCTCCTATTGCCCTTTGCCACCTATGTACCCGGGAAGTAGCGCCTGCTCTAGTTTACAGCTGCCACCGATCGCCTTGCACCCATGGAGCTCCTACAGCACCTGTCCACCCGTACAGAACCCCCAGGGCACGTTGCCCCCCAAGCCGCTCCTCGTGGTGGAGAAGCCAGTGATGTCTCCCCCACCAGCAGAGCTGCAGGGCCACGTGGGCACAGAGGTAATGGTGGAGACGGCAGACACCTTCCAGGAGGTGCTCTCCTTGACGGAAAGCCCCGTTCCTCAAAGGACAGACAAATTCGGCAAGAAAAGCCGGAAGCGCCTGGACAGTCGAGCCGAGGAAGGAAACGTGCAGGCTATCACCGAGGGCAAGGTCAAAAAGGAGGCAAGGACTCTGACCGACTTCAATTCACTGATATCCAGCCCTCGTCTGGGGAGGGAGAAGAAGAAAGTCAAGAGCCAGAAAGACCAGCTGAAGTCCAAGAAGCTAAACAAGACAAATGAGTTTCAGGACAGTTCGGAGAGCGAGCCAGAGCTTTTTATCAGTGGGGATGAACTGATGAACCAGAGCCAGGGCAGCAAAAAGGGTTGGAAAACCAAAAGGAGTTTGAGGACAGCCAGTGAGCTGGACGAGTTCAAGTGCCGGAAGGCCAGCGAGAAGGAGGATGGGAGGCTGGGGAGCCAGGGCTTTGTGTACGTGATGGCCAACAAGCAGCCGCTGTGGAACGAGGCAACACAAGTCTACCAGCTGGACTTTGGAGGGCGGGTGACCCAGGAATCGGCAAAAAACTTCCAGATTGAGCTGGAAGGACGACAGGTAGGAGGGGGCAGCACATGTGGGCTGGGGTGGAGGGTGGGGGTGGGAAAGCCGTGCCAGAAATAAGCTCTGCCTCTCACGCGGCCGAGTGCCTCCCACTCGTGTTAGCTGCTCCGTGAAAAAAAGCTTTGCCATGTGGTTGATAAAAACCAGCCGTCCAATGTCTAGATTCAGAATGGAGGGTGAAGTTCAGTTATAAAGTAAATGTACAAGATATGTTTGGTCTTACTGCAGTTGGACATGGGAATAAGGGCCTCCTTTAGTCTCACTGGCTCTCACTTCTGAAGGTAGGTGGGTTTTGTAATAAAAACAGGTCTCCCCAACAGTAGCTGCATTTGCCGTCGCTGGTTGTGGATGGCAACTAGCTGAATGAACACTGCTGCCTTCTTCCGATGCTCGCAAAGTTTAGCCAGTCAGCATATAGATAAGGCAGAGACGATGGACCGGCAGTTAGGTTACTTCCATGCCAAAATTTCCCCTTGTGGGTTACCAGGCCTCTCGGGCTGGTTCTTAATGCTAGAGGAAGGGAGGCACTGTGACCCTTCCCAGAACAAGGGGCTTCTGAACCGCCCATGGGTAGAGGGGTTTGTGGATAGTTCAAAAAATCAAAACGTTTAATTTTAGGCACTCTCACCTTGTGTTACTACACCAACCCAGGCTATTAGTTGGTATCAATCAGCAGGACACTGGACTGAGATTCGGGAAACATATGTTTATTTCCTTGTCCAGCTGTCCCATCTCTGTAAGTCACTTTTGATTTATTAAAGACATCAAGGCTCTCAACTCCCTCTGATACAACTTGGGAGTTAGATGTCTTAAATATCCAACATGCATGACCAGCGTTAGTCTCTTGATTTTCTTTGACTGTAACAACAGCTCATTAAAAAGGCAGTGATCAGAGCCGTTTATGTCAACTTTCTTCTTCAGTTAAATGGCTGTGGATACGTGCCTATGGACAGCTGTGCAAAATCACCCGGCTGCAGGTTTTGTTGGTGGGGGAACAAAGCCTGTTTGTTCGGCTTGCACAGAGAGCCTCCATTCTAGCTCAAGGAACTTCACTGTAGAGCAAATATGATCTGGGCTTCTGATGAAGCGAATGAAAAAGCAGTAATAGTAGGCCGAACTTCAGATACTCCCTGTGGAAGAACAATGAACAACCTGACTAGCCTTGCTTTACGTTTCAAACAACTCCCACTGCCCCTTCGCTAATTCATTCTCGGTATAATTATGTGCTAGTGAAGTTTATGCAAAGGAAAACAGAACATAAAGCTTACCACCTCTGAAGTGCTAGAGTCAGGAGACTGGTTATTTCCCCTCCCTGAAAGCTCCTTTCTTTGAAAACATAATCTGTTTTCCTGATGGGCTGATGATAGGATCTCTCCAAGGGAGAGAATGGTATTTTCCTGCAGGAAGCATGGTGCTGGTGTAACCCACATCTGCGGAAGTAATTGGTGACAATGTACTTATACTAATGCTGTATACACTCTAGCATGTTTTAAAGCTCAATTTACTCTACAGTCAAATATTGTAGTCAAATACTCTATACAGATAAATAGTACAGTGCTCTTACTCTTCTTTGGCATCATACCCCATTCTATGAGTAGCCCCATTCATATGGACTCGATGATCTTAGAGGTCTTTTCCAACCTTAATGATTCTATGATTCTATATTAGCTCAGGAGATGAGGTGTTCTTACAAAGGAGCAAAAACATTTCGCTTTTATTCTTCTCTGGTTCCTTTTCTGTGGTTCACTTTTTTTGACCTTGTTCTCTCTTTCCTTCCCTTCTCCTCTTCCCCTGCTTCCCAGGTGATGCAGTTTGGAAGGATTGATGGCAATGCTTACATTTTGGACTTTCAGTATCCATTTTCTGCAGTGCAAGCCTTTGCTGTTGCTCTGGCTAATGTGACTCAACGCCTCAAATGAACAAGCAGAGACTGGAGAGAGGAAAATGTTAACCTTCTCATGAAGTCCAAACCGGAAAATGTCAGGGCAGCCTGCTTTAGGTGTGCAGAGGTGCCTGGGAGTGAAGAAGGCAGTAAAACTGGAAAAGTCTCTTGGTGCCCAACAGAAGGGCATTAACTCTAATCAGTCGTGGGGTGGAGGGTGGGGGGCTGTTTTCTGTTTTGTTTGTTTGTTTGTTTGTTTGTTTTCAGGTGTTTTATTTTCTTTTTAAGCATTGTGCTGGGTCTCAGAAAGAGCGAAGGGTTGAGAGCCATTCAGTGTTACGTGGAGAAGTGTGGCTTTTGGCTTGTTGTGGTGGTTCTGCCGTGTTTGCTACAGTAGCTGATGTAAGCTCATAGGGGGATTAAAAAAGACTGCTCTTTTTGATAGACTGCCTTATATCATGCTGTTCTTTTTAAAACAGGGAACATAACTTTTTTTCTGGTCCAGTTTGTACTACTACTACTCTACTACTAGTACATCAGTGATAGCAGCAAAAAAAGAAAACAAAGAAGCTATAATACTTGAAGACGTGTGTTTCTTCTCTGATCTCTGATAATAACTGAGCACCACAAGTTSCAAGGAGGCTTATGTAGGTCAATGTTTAATTTATAAATAATGATGTATTATTCAGAAGAGAAACAATTGTTACCAATGGGTGGTTTAAAAACCCACTCTAGCAAAGAAGTTGATGTCTGCTTGTTCTGTGTGCTGTTATTGGGGATAAACATCTTTCAGTAGGTGACAGAACATAGAGGAGGAAATAATTACAAGCATTGCTTCTTTTGTTATTGGGGATAAACATCTTTCAGTAGGTAACAGAAAATAGGGGAGAAAGTAATTATGAGCGTTGCTTCTTTGCTCATATTGATTAGCAGTATTCTCCGATTTGGCCTGTAGATGGGAGAGGTACAGTGTGACCACATGTACCTCTGAGGCCATGCCTGTACATGCTCCTCATTTAAATGTGTTTACACTTTATAAACAAAGTCTTTCAAGTGAATGAGAAGGCCCAGTGTATTCAGTCTTCTTAGCAATCARTATGAATCAAGTTCTACAAGTGTATCAGTGCTTGAATTGGGAAGGAGACAGAAGTATAGCAAGTCATTACAGGAAGCAATTTCATCAGGAAAGCAATTTCATTACAGGAAACAACATCATGGCTGGCTGGAGAACAAATGAGTTGAATGAGGAAGAAAAAATTGGACAGAATCATCCCTTTTATCACCTTGCTACTCGAGTAGTCTTTGTGACTGTGGTTGGAGAATATAATGCTCCAGCTAAGAGTGGGAAGCCAAAGTTTACATGGAGTGTTACAGAGGAAGGCTTAATAACCATAGCGTGACTTTCTGCAGTTCTTTCTGGTGGACATGCAGACCTGTTGAGTATTTCAGAAGGGTTGCTTGCACAGAAGAGTTTCTGTGTTGTCCATGTGTTGTGCACATATTTGTTTGCTTTCTCTCTTTCTTCCTTGCCTGCATTTTGCTACGGAATATGTTTTGATATGGAAGTAGTTTCCCCAGTAATACACAAACCCCCAAACTACTCATGTAATTATTTGGACATTAGATCACAAAATGTAACTGCAGATTTCCTTCAGAAATTACTCTTTTGAAGTGAAAAGCACACTGAGAAAAATATGTTGGTTGAGGTGTTGATGGCTGCTTTGTCTTTGTCTTTCATCCACAGTTTAACTTCTTACTTGAAAAACTCGGTGTAACTTAAGATGAATAGGCGTGATTTTTTCTCTTTGCTTTTCTTAAATCCTAATGGTAGAGCAGATGTGTGTTCATTTGATTCGTTCTAGAGGAACATATCACATAAGTTAAGGCCCTGCTGTAGTAGAAGTTACCAACATGCAGAAAGCTTATAACTTCTGCTCTGCTGAGGCTTCTAGAGCTGTGCAGCACAGAGGGAGTAATGCCAGTCAGAGAGGAGTTTCAGAGAGTTGCCAAGGGAGATGACGAGGCAGATCATCCACAGGTAATGTCCCGCATGGTAAGTCCAGGAAAAACCACCTGCAAGATGGTTTTCTTGGGGAGAGGAAGCAGAGGTAGGAAGGAAGGAGGGGGGAAGTAGGTGCTACCATGCCTGTATTATCCCAAAGCTCAGCAGCTTCTGCTTGCGTGTGGGAGTGGTCAGGCACAACATTCCCCTTGGCATCTAGCAGATTGTTGTTTGGTTTAATTAATTAATTTTGTTGAATTTCCATCAGTTGTCTGAGCCCATTTGTATTCTTTCTCACGTGCATGATTTATTCAGCACTTTGAGTGTCTGTATGTATAATGTGTGTGGAACAGAGGAACCAAAATGGATTTGGTTCTGGTCCCTTTAAAATCAATGGAAGTGTTTCCCTTGGATTTTTGTGGAGGAAGCACTATTAAGCCCTTTGTCTATATTGAGTTATATGCTGTATGAACAGTAGGTTCAATTCTCAGTCCACTGATTCCAATACAGAAGGAGGAAAGTTGGCAGATGAGAGTCCTCGCCTGCCCTAAGGTCTGTGCTAATCAGTCATACCCTAATTAGAGTATAACAGGCACACACTGAACACCATAAGAGAAGAAACATACCATGGCTGGCTTGCTGAGGGAAGGGCCACTCAGTCACACATTAGAAATCTTCAGCTGGAAGGAACATCACCTGTAGTTTTAAGCCAAAATTCTTATTACGTGGAAGCAACATGAATGTTTTTTCTGAACAAAACCTAATATAAATAGAAGGACTTCTGCATGCAGTTTCTTTAACCTTCCAGGGAACAGTATTCCTCTTCACTTGGTTCGTTGCCAAATTTTTCCAATTATCAGCAGTTTTATGCTAATGGAGAACCAAGAAATGAAACCTGATACAACAAGTGGCAGAGTTAGTAATTTGGTTTCATTGGCCCACGTCATGATTGTGTCCTTCTGATGGCACTTACAAAGAGCCTTTGCATAGAAGAGACCTGGTTTCTGCCCCAGCAAAGCACAAGGAATAATTATCAAAAATGGAAAATAAATGCAATTTCCAACATCCTTCCCATCTACTTCTCAGAAAATACTATAGGATAATTTTTTATCTTTTTGAAAATAATTTGAGTCCCTTTAATTGAGTATTTTAATGGTGTAGAGAATACCCAGTATTAGAGAGAGAAAATACTCTCAAATATATACAGTTTCAATGAAAGGAATGGGTATTATGTAAATATCTGAGTGTGCAACCAGATCCTAAATTATACAAAGAACAAATGAAAGTGACAGTTGTTTTATTTTTCGTTGAGATACAATATGGGAAACAAATTTAAAAGCCCCCCCAAAAATAATCACTTAAATCCTGAAGATCGCTATTGTATTCAGCCAAAAGACAGATGTTACATTTTATATTTCGTTAGTAAAACCCAGGTTTTCTGTAGATAACCAAGTTCTTCTAGGAAGAATGTAGCAAAGTGTTCAGAAATATCTAGTTCTTTTATACATACAGTAATTTCCAGTAGTTAAGTATGTTTTTTCCAAAGCTTTTTTTTTAGTTGTGCAATAATTGTGACAGTCTGGGAGGTTTATGGGTTTTTTGTTGGGTTTTTTTGTTGTCTTTTTTTTTTAGGGAGTTTTGAGTGGTTTTTTAAAGATAATTTAATGCAGTTTTCCTGTTAATATCCAAAAGATGAATTATTTATCTTGCGTAATGTAATAAGTGATTTAGGGATTATTTTATTGCTATGTATCAGTGAGTTATACACACTTTCTTATTTATATTTAAAGAGCATCTTTGTAAGTAGTTGTTTGCTAGCAGTATGTTTTGCTGCAAGAAGTTAAAAATGCGTATAGGAAGACCTGTTTTTGCTGGATAGTATGCAAAATTTCATAATGCAGGCAGGCAAAAATATTTTTTTGGCAGCTGAACACAGTGAGTTTGCTATGGAGGACTGTGTAGGCTACAAAGGGTGTAGATGACTTCTTTGGGACCTGCAGAAATCTGTCCTTCTCCACTGTTTTCCTCCTTTGTTTCTACCTATATATTTCAGTTGGGAGTGGTTTTAAAAATACAAGGCTTGATTTGCTTTCCCTCTTCTTAGTACAGTGCTTTTTCTTGAGATGTAAAATAAGGTGGCTTATGTGATAAAAGAGGGTATAACTATATAGGCTCCGTTTGTAAGAAGTTCATTGCATAGTATAGTAGGGTTTGGCAATGGCGTAATTCAGTGCTATGCAGAGATACAAGCAAACTAGCTTGGAATAAGCTGTCTGAGGCACAAGAAATAGCGTAGCAGTAGATGTGTTTTCCTCTGCTCAGACTAATAATACTCCTTCTTCAGCTGGGCTCAGCTGATTCCAACACAGCCATAGTGCTTCTGATACCTGAGCTAGCACTGCACAGGGCTGATGGAGCCGAGTCCTGACGCTGCCTGCAGCCRCTTTGCCTCTTCAAGATGCTCCATGGGAGACCTGGTGGAGCAGGCGTTCCTCCGTTCGTCCTTCTAGGTCTGCTCCAAGAGCAGCAGACAGCTGCCGCAGGGCTTGGGCTGCAGCAGCCTTGGGCAGAGAAAGCCCCGATGCCAGCTGGTGGCCATGGTGGCCATTTGAAGTCAGAATCTGCTTCACTGGAGTTGCAAAGGGATGCGGCAGAGAACCTGATTATTTTGAAAAAATATGGCTGATATCCTCGAAATATAGCTCCTAACAGAGTCTAAAAATTGATACTTAAAGTCTGGTATGAAGTGCACTATGCATGGAGTGGCAAATTTTAGCTTGAAACAGCAAGAATATCATGTTTCTGCAACACCCTAAGAAACTGTGAGGAGGAGGGGGTGAAAGAGGAAAAAAAGGAATTACCACGTTAATAATTTTGCACTCTGTTCCAGAGGTAGCAGTAACATGTGCCATGGGCTGCCTGTATATTGGTTGTATGACAGTAAATCTGTACACAGATTCATCTCAGTTAGATAAACTTTCTGTGTTGCAACCAGAAGTAAAACAGTTCCATATTTCTCTGCCCAGTTTTGTTCCGTTGTTTTTATGAAGATGCGTGAAGGTGTACGGGTATCAGACAAAGATACCTGACTTTGCTGAAGCCTTGAGCCTAGACTTTCTGTAGATCCAGGCTTTCCTTGCTGTGTCTTTTTAGTGTTGTCTCAGAAATTCCAAACAGATGTCGGAGCTTGCCTGATTGTTGCCTCAGACAATTTCTGTGCATTTGCTTTTTGCAGCCTGATGAGTATGATCCTATGTTATCTTGGTGCCCTGTTACCTGTCAGAAACAGTTTAAATCCTCATATGAAGAGAGCAACACATGCAAAAACTGATTTGATTGAGAGAAAGGGGAGAGAAGACAGAGACAGTTTTCACTAGCTTTTAAGAATGTGTTTCACAGAGCAACAGTTTGGAAATTGCACATTTCTGCAGAGCCCAAACCACTCCAGACCAATAAATCTGACTTGGATATTAGTAACGGATGCCTCACTTGCATGGCATGCTGACAGAGGGCCAACTTCTACCCTCACTACATGGTTACACCAAGATACATAAGAGAGTAGAATCCAATCCAAGATGTACTTTCCTATCACTATGTGATTATAAAGTAAGAATGACTTATATGACCCATATATCCACTTAAGAAAATTATAAAGCATTAACCAACAGCTATATTGACATTTCCGTATAACCCCCCTGAAGAATGCTAGAAGTAAAATCCTGGCCACAGAGTAGTCATTCAGATTTTTCCCTTTTATTCCCATTTCTAGGATTCCATCACAGGACAGCAGGCTGTTTATGTTATTTAGAGATTGGCATAATGCTTTTCCCAGTATAAGAGAGCAAATGCTATCATACTGCTGACAAAAATGGAAAAATTCTGGTAGACGAATTTTTTCATTTTCAAGTTCTTTCACCTTCAAGGCAAGCGCAATCCTCCATCAGCAAATACCAATTTAGAGTCCTGCTACCCTCAGGAGTRGTCTGCAGGTAGGCATCATGGGTCCTCTTTGCAGGATTGGAATTTACATGCACCATTCTCAAAGGAATAAGGTTAATTACTACTTGTGAACAATGGGCTATGTGAATTATTTTATCTTTGTATTTATTTAATTTTCTTCTAAAAATATCCTTAAGAGAAGTTAAGATKAAAAGGCTCAGCTTTGCGTGTTGCCTGATATCTCTGAAGATGTATCAGGAGATAATTTCTTTGGGCAGTTTGATTGTTGCTGCATCTATAAAATTATATTTTTAAGACAAAAGCAATTTACCAAATAAAAGAATGAAATAGGATTCAGTGAAGCAATTCTTGCTAAGAAAATTAAACACTTCACCCTTCAACTTTTGATTTTGCAAATGTATCTATAATGAGAAATTTGTGCTTCAAGGCAAATTGATTGTTGCAGAGCACTATGCAAGTGCACAGCTTTGCTGACCCAGAGCTGACTGCAGGATCAAAAAAACATGATTTTGTAAGACTTAAAATTAAATAAATGAAAACACCAAATACTTACCTATCCAGAGCATTCAATGAAAAAATTAGATGGTATGATGTTAAAGCCTGCCAGTTTATTCTTAATCCTTGCCCTCCAGTTTACATTATTACAAATTTAAAAATATGATCTGATTCAGCAATTCTGAATCCTGACAAATGTTGTCTATTTGTGGAATGTTTATCTTACTGGTCAAGTAGATGGTTTAAGATATGGATTAAGATTAAAGTAATAATAAAAGAGAAACATTTTTGAACAGTGTGCCGACACCTGAGTTTCAAGTATTTCATTGGAATAGTGCTCGGCTTGTAATTCCTACCTATGTTGTTTCAAGCTATTTGTTCAGAACTTTCCTGGTTTTCCCTTTGTTTCTTTTGTTTGCTTGATACATGTTTTGCCTTTGGTTGCCTTTCATTTCACTATTTCTGCATTTGCTGCTTCTTTTTATTTTTGTGTGTTGTGCATTTGGGGAAGGGTATGTCTGTTCAAGATCTCGTTGTTTATTGTAGATAAAATATATGGTGTTGTGGAATAGCATGGGGATGCATTTGATCGAAAAGGCACTGTAGTGTTTCCTGAAAAAGAAGGGGAGTTGCATTTGTTTATAAATGCWTTATTTTGGTACTATAACTTTGAACATGATTTTGGATTTTTTCTTTTTTTTTTTTTTTATTTAATGAGCATATAGTCATGCAGGTGCATGCATTCTTAAGCTAGCAAGCCCAGCATGTTTTTCTTAAGGCTTTTGAAAATTTGGTACACAATTTGTGTACTTTTACATACCTATACTATTTTTTAAATATATTTTTTGGAATCTCAAGGTTTTTTCTTTTTTTTTTTTTCTCCTCATTATACCTGGTTTCCATTGTACTTAAAAACTACCCTGATCTGCCTCTCCTTTTATGTATCTTGTGTAATAGATTTTGCAGGAGGTGCCTAGAAAGCATTGTTGGTTTCCCAATAAAAATGTGGTTTGTCCAAATTCTTTACTGTCTACATGATTGAGAGATGGACTGATTGCCCTATTTTTCCTTGATGATTTGGAGTTGTAAGAGTTGTCCAGCTGTTGCTTAATAAAATTTTGCAGACTAGAAAATTCCTGACTTGCTTTTGTTGCATTCTGCATCTTCTCAAGCACCTTAAATACTTTTAAAGCAGACRACAAATCTGTGCTGGAACGACCTGAATAATAAATAGCCAGATGCCGTTATGCTTTCTCTTTGAATACCTGTATCTGCAAGTTCCACCGAACCTGATGCATGTACCAGCCCATCATACTTTGTGTCATTCATATGGGAGGATGGATGGCAAAGATTTCATCGTGATGATGTTCCTATCTGCCTGGGTATCAGCTGATTCTTCTGCTATTTGGGATTTGTGGTACTTCTCATTTTGTCATTGATATACTGGAAACTTTAACATTACCACAAGAGATTCCTCTGTCCTGTCATCTTTAATAACAGAATAAAATGCAGTGATGGCCAGTGTTCATTCTCTGGTTTTTAACTAAAATAAGCATGTTGGGGGCTGAGGAAATAAAAAAAGTAGTAAAGTAGCTTACCTTGCATGATAACATCCCAGCTCTGGCACAAACGAGAGAATCCTGGCATGGATCCTCATAATGGACCCMGGTTAACGGTGAAGTTTTGCAGGGGCCTGTACTGGATCTGCACCTGTTCACCATATTCATGGGTGGCCTTGAAAGGAGTTTGAACATTGAGCTACAAGGTTTATTGATAGGCAATGGCCAGTCRTCAATAATCTCAAAAGTCTTTATGAAACTTGGCAATAAAATGGCAGGTGAAACTCGGTGTAGGTAAATGTAAAGTGATACACATGGAGAAGCAAACAGTTCTAACTTCACATTTGTGGTAATGGCCTCAGAAGTGACCTCTACTACTCAGAAGACACCTCTGAGAGTTTGGTAGATTGCTCTCTGAAAACATCAGGTTGGTGCTCAGCAGCAGTCAAAAGAAGAAAATACTAGTAATGTTTAGGAAAAGAATTGCAGCAAAGCAGAAAATACAGGGTCACTGTATAAAACTGTGGGTCACCACACTTTGCATACTGTCCCTTGTCTTAGAAAAGGTAGATTAGATCTAGAGAAGATTCACAGTAGGGCAACAAGGATGATCAAAGGCATAAATCAACTTCTACATGAGGAATAACCACGAAGGCTAGGACTCTTCAGCCTGGAAAAGAGATAGCTTAAAGGGATTGCAAGAGAGCCACCAAAACAGGAGTAATGTGGAAAGGTGGGTAGGGATTGTCTGTTGATTGTCTCTTACTGCAGAAAAACTAGGAGCTATAAAATGAAAATGAAGCAAAATAATACTGAGGCAGGATATCAAAGAAAAGGAGGTGGTTCTTCAAGGAGGTGAGTAGCAGACCACTTTGCCGAAGGATGCTGTGATACAAGAAGTTCCCAAGARTTCAAGCAAGACTGGAAAAGTGCGTGAAAGAGAGATCCATTGGGACACTAAACAAACTACAACAGCGGCAGAAAGTTCTGTGAGCTAAAAATAGTCAGAGGCTGGGAGAGTATCAAGGGAAATACTATAYGAATTTTCTCTGTTCTTGCTCTTCCCGAGGAATCTGCAAATCACTATTGTAGGAAACAAAACACTAGGCTTAAAGGGATTCTCACTGTGAACCAGTGTCACCATTCATATGCCAGCACTTCTAAAACAAGCTTAAACCTGGAGTGGCAGCCTCTGGGAATGAGGAGAAGGAGGCGGATTCCCAACCTGGTATCTGAATGCTTTGCACTGCAACTGTGAAAAGTCCTCTTCTAGCATCAGCACTGCTCAGGGAATGAGTGCTGTGGATCTGCCAACATTCATGAAGTCTCCCTTAGCTCTAGATGAGTTTACAGGTGAAATTCAAATTCTACTAACATGCAGAAATTATGAAATTAGTTGTTAAGTTTGGAGACAGAGAAATGGAACAGCAATATAGCTTCTGTCATGGCACTCTGCTTTGGCCTTGTGCTGTTTTGCTTTTTACTTTGGCTAGTTTCAGTGTTTCCCTGAGCTAGTAACTGGCCAGGTGAACTAAGCTGATTCATGCAGTTTCATTTTAGATCGAGGTTCCAGCAGTTTTCAGGTTTTTCYTTCTTTGTGTAGGATATTGACTTAAAATATAGTCATCTTCTGCTTCCCTACCCTTTTTTAGTGTTAATTTGGGGGGTTCTGCCAGCTACAGCACTGGTGATTGATTCAATCAGGGTAACAATTTGTTTACTCCTTTGCTCATGGAACTGAGCTAATGCAATTTGGTTTGTTGTTCTGGAAGATCGCTTTTGGAAGGCCCCTCTGCTGGGTGCAACCAGCAAAATTTAGCACACATAGTCACTTGTAGTTTGTAAATAAACTTCAAGTTTGCTGCATCACCTTCTGAACATGTCAGTACAGAAGTGTGACTAAATGAAAACGCTGGAGCCATAACTAGCTCTTGAGAGAGAGGAGGCATGAAAGGAAGCAAACAGATCTGGGGAGGTGGCTTGTTTGGGGGAGATGACTACTGAGACATGCCTGCCTGGAAATGGCAGGTGACCCAAATGCAAAATTTATCAATTAACAGGGGCTGCAGTAAACAAAAATGTGACCATTTAGGAAAATATCCTTGAAAGATTCCTGTGGAATCAGGGGCTTTTTAAAGAGAAACAGAATACAGCAGTTATACATATGCTTAAGCTTGTATATATGGTTTGATAACTACTAGCTAGATCATGAGCTTTTTCACGAAGACAGGTTATTGTTGGTGTTCTCTGGTCAATGGCATATTCCATTTTTTATTGGCATTACTACCAAAATCACTATCAATAGTAAAATAGCAGTCTTGACTTATTGCTAATTTCTTCAACAGCAGCCCAGCTTTCAATATGCCATCTTAATGGGATACACTCAGGGGCTAAGTAATTACCTAGTTGTGGAGGGAGTTGTACAAGATTAGGAAAAAAAAAACCTGGAGCACTTCATACCAATCGAGATTCATCTCAGACCTTTCATCATCTCGTGCCTCATCCATTATAGCTGTGGATTGCATATTCTCATTTTCTGTTCTATTTAAAACAGACACATTTCAAATCTTTTTTTGTCTGATCAAAGGGAAACCTATTCATCTGGGGGAATGTTTTGCTTTGTTGCATCTCCTGATGTTTTTAACCTTTCCAACTGTTCCACATTTTCTTCCATTTCTCACTTCCCCGTGGATAAGGAGGAAAGTTAGATTTGAACTGCAGTAACATTTCTTTGTTCTCCTCCTTTCTCATTGCACTCTGAGGTGATAGTCCTCTCTCTTAAAACAAGAGTATCTTTGTTCCCTTTGTTGCACAGTTTTGGTGAGATTAATTTCTTCCTTTTCCTTTCAAAGCCATTTAGGACTTTTTTACTTTTTTGTAATCTGAAAGGATGCTTATTTTAGACAAGAGTCTATATGAGGCAATTATAGCAAAGGCAAGATACTAAAGATGATTTAAACATCATGGCGTCTTCTAATTGCCTCATGCAGAGACAGCCAAATGCAAAGTCTCATCTTCAGAAGTCACGTAACTGTGATTTGACTTCTAAGTGACTTCTCTATCTCATTTTATGATGCTTTCTAATGAGGGAGGCATCCTTATTTTCATCAGATCTACGAACATACCTTAATTTTTTTCTCCTTGAGCTGGTGTGGTAGCTACTATAATCTGAGGTGGCAAACATTCATTTTGACAGGCCTTATTTGTATGGCTTAGAGAGTCACTAAACCCAAGATTCCAGTTTTGTTTGTAAATCCACTGCTAGTATTCCTATTTATATGATACTAATAATTTTATCTGCAGTTTATAAAATATACAGGTTTTAGCAGATTTGAATTGTGTCTGATCAACGGAACATATCAGTGAGTGTGAAAAAAGAGTGGACATCTTTCCGAAAACCATGCCGTATGTATATTGCACACTGGAAGTTCTGCTATGAACTTCAGAAGTTCCAGATGCCGATGAAGTGTCCCCCTCAGGCCATAAATTGAGAGAGCATCCTTTGGAGAGCTGCCARAATCCACAATTAGATTCCACTTCTGGAGGTCTTGGAAAACTCAAGTGAGAGCAAAATGCATCACACTGAGTATCATCAGAAGTGCTGCAGTATGTTCATGATGAAAAAGCTGACCRAAGAGCAAGGCAATAGCAATTGAGAAAGGAGAGGCTTGTGGGAAGTCAGTTAGGCTGTCGGGAGTGGATCAGCAGCAKATGAGATAGAATGTACCTTTCTTCAGAAGAAGTAAGGGCAAAACTCATGAGCTGATGCATTATTGTAAATCACTTATATTCAGATATATCAATGCAAAATCTACAATGATGATCATCCATGCCATCATCACTGGAAAGATAGTGGCTTTGAAAACTTTTTTTTGTGGAAATTGTTACCGTGTGAATATTAAATGCAAAGAGAATCAAAATAAAATTTTAGAAGATGGTGAGAATTGTGATCTAAAATTAAATATTCTGAAATAGAAAATGTTGCACTCTAAGAGCTATTTGCATCCATTAGGAAAATATCTTTATTTATCCAAAGATAAGAACAATGAACAACCTCATAGCAAGATTGCTTGCATCTGTGACGTTACAAGCAAGCCAATGAAGAAAAGACTGAAGTGCAGCTGTCCTAAGCTGGAGGTCAGGTCTGAAAGACCAAAACATGGAATTTGTGAAGACAAAGTGATATTTATCATGTTCCCAAAGTTGTTGCATTAATCTACTATGTGTAGATTACTCAGTGCAAGAGACAAAGTTGAAAACAATTTACTCAACAGATGTTTAAAATGGTTTTGTGTAGAGTTTTACAGACAACTGATGACGTCAAGTGTCTTTAAATTGGATCTCTACATTCTTTTGGAAGAATCTTAGTGTAGCTGGCAATTGAGAAGTAATCAGCTGRAGAGATTCAAAGAACAGAATTTACTTTCAAAATAGTTGTTAGGTGRTAATTAGATGCATGAGTTAGTAATCATATGAAACAACTGACAGCCATGATTTAACTGATTAATTTCAAGATAACTCATGAAGACCTCTAAGTACATACGGCTTTAAAATATCGGGTAGGTGTTGAAGCTTTGTTTGAAAAGTTTGAGAGCACTAGATATATGCAGTCAGTGCTAATGAGGCAGATGCTGTCAGTCCATTAACTGCTTGGCCAATTTCCTCTCTGATGTTGATAACCTATTGATGACGCGCGGAAAACGGACTCCACAATCTGTAAGATTGCAAAGTAGGTATGTTTATTCAGCGCTGGGCAGCACGGGGGGGTAGTCCCACCAAAGCCGTGTGCACCCCAGTGCGGCACTYGCTCTAAATATATACAGCAAAGTATTGCATATACATTAGGTTACATAATACGCCTATACATATGCATGACCTGTCCCCGCTTTGTATTAAAATGAGTTCCAAGAAGTTATTTCCATGAACCCCTCCCATCTGCGCTTGCGCATTGCCGCCTAGTGGTGGTTGTCGGGGGTCGTGGGGATGAAGGCTAGTGGTTCCTCTTCGTCACCGCTAGTAACCTTTTGTTCTTGCGCAGACTCAGGTGCTCCTTGACTCTTACCCAAACTGCAGGGTCGGTTTTAGCTGGTTTCTTAAGGCAAGTGTCTAGTTCTTATCAGGAGCTGGCCTTGTAGATAGCTGAGAAGCACYGGACTCACACAATAGCTAGRRCTGGCCTTGTACATAGCTGACAAAGCTATCCTCAGTAGGTAATAAAGCATTAGACAACATCTATTGATTTAATCCTTTGGCTACTATTAAGTATTAAACTACTGGTATTCCCTTAACCCCTTGTCTCATTGAAGTATGTAAAGTTAGGGAAGAAGCACATAATGATATCAGGAGGAATTGTTTTAGAAGTGATTCACCTTCATAGAAACATTATGACTAGATGTCCGAGTAGAAATTTAAGATGTTTTCAAGTACCAACAGAAAGAATGGAGTTGGAAAGTGCTCAGGAGAGGATGTTGGAGGAATTTGTGAGGACAAATATTAATTGTTGTGCAACAGAGAGCCAAAGGAGTCCCTGTGTATYCCCTGGGCACTGGCGACATTGGATGGGTTACAAGTGTGACTCCTACTGAGATCATCATTGTCTTTGTTACTACAGAATTAATTAAATCCAAAGAATGAACAGTGTTAACTAGGCATTGACTTCACCAGGTCATTAGCACTACCAAATGATACAGAGGCTGCAAAATTTATCTAATGTTTGGTATTTCCAAAAGATGACAAAAAGGGTGCAAAGAGAGCAACAGAGGATCCAAAGTAAGTATTCACTTCAAGAACAGAACCGTGTAGCAATGGAGAAATGTTTTTAATCCCATCAGCAACTCAGGCCTCATCAAATTCATGGCAGAAGAGAGTAAGTTTATGTGATAAATTGTCCATGTCATAAATGAGTCCCTGAGCTAATCAGTGACTTGAAAAAAACTCAGGCTTAATAAATTTTCTTATGAAAAGCTGATGGAGTTTTCTGCATGCAGTCTGTGCCTCAAGTCATGGATACAAACCAGCTACAGTTACCCCTGAAGACATAACTATTCTTGAGCTCAGCCTTGGATGCAGCAATTTTATATCTTGCCCAGGATATCAGATGATTGGAACACAAGCCTGGACAAGGTTCACAGGCATCCAGGAAGTCAAGTGCTCCCCTGAGGTTGACAATTGTGGAGCAGTAACAAGCCTATGATGTGTCTTGTTTGGGATGTTAACACTGCTAGTGCTTTTATAGGTGAGGGAAAGTTGGGAGATAGAAAACTCGTGCAGGTGTAGCTCCAAGAACTAGCGATTTCATCAGATGTTTTTGAAACACAGGTGACATGAAATCCTGTGATGGGCAATACTTGGTGTCAATAATTATTAGCCTTTCTTCCAAAATGAATGAAGTAGGTCCCAGCTGTCTTTGGGCATGCACTGTGTCAGTTTGCACTGCGTACAATTACGCTGGAATTTGGAGGCAGTTGCTGCAGTGCAAACCTCTTTTGCTCAGTCCTGCAAGCTGTGGCTAAACAACTGGTACCCAGAAGAATCTGGACAGGTAGTGAATGTTTGGATCATCACCACCACGGCTGCCTTTCACATTTTTTATCAGGTGTGTCTTCCGGGGTCAATGCACATGTCCAAATGAGTAATGCCTTTGCTTGAACAAAGAGATGCAAACTGCAACTCTCTGCCTACCAAAGATTAAAGATGAAGAGAAATACTGAGTACAATAATTTGAAGATTTGTAAGACATGGRGATGAATTATTTTGTTTGAAATGGAATCTTACAAGTGTTTTACAGTATATGAACATATTAAGGGAAAATACTATGTTGTCTGTTTATGGTGCTTTTAAACTATGAATGTGTATCATTCTTGTTATATTAATAATCAAATTTTGACTGATAAATATGTAAAGCAAAAATATGTCACCAACAGGCAGGGCACCATTTTTAAAAGCTTAATCATCACTTTGAAGCTACTAAAGGCTGTAGGATCTGAACAAAGTCTGGCAACACTGATGTCTTCAAAGAGCATTATTAAACTTTTTTACTTCAAATGACACAAGCAGCTGAATTTTCTGACCTTGGTTTATTGACTCCATGAGCTGAATGCTACTCCCAGGAGCTTTACACACAGCAAGCTCACCAAATTAACTGGATTTTCCTCCCAGGTTGTTCCTGACAATGACTTCTCTAACGCAGTGACACAGAGAAGCCCTATAACAACGGTTATCTGTGCCTGACTCAGAGTGATTGAATAAGCCATCGTTTCAGCTCCTCAGTGTTGCATTCTAATAGCTTCCCTTTTATTGCCCTGTTCTTTATTTCCCTTAATGTATTCATCAAGCCAATTAAAAAGAAAAAGAAAAAGAAAACCAAAATAAAAACAACTTCAACAGAACACTCTGGCTTCCCAGTGTGTGATACACCCATCATATCAGCAAGCCTCAAAGGAACCTGACGATGGTAATGGGAGTAGGAGCTTTTCATAACAGTGCATCAAGAATGAAGAGGGAGCATCCACAAAGCAAATACCAATTCCAGAGGTGCACCTGCAATAGGAATAGGAAGGCAGGACAGCTCACCCTAATTCATTGTGCCTGCGTGAATTCACCGAGAGGGAGACTTTCCTATAGAGCAGGACCTATGTTCCTATGAACATACAGACTGCAGCTGTAGGGACCAAATACAATCTTTTGAAAGCCGGAGGAGATCAGGGAACTGCAGACTGCAGCAGTGTCTTATGGTATGTCACAAAAATAAAGTAATTGTGAAACACAGATCCTTGCTGCAACAGAAATCACCTGGGACTGAAAAGCAGTGGATATGAGCAAACTAGCAGGAGGAATATTCATTGTAATTCCCTGAGGGACCAGACAGTACACCCACAGGCAGCCAGAAGAGACAGCTTGAATCATCAAAAAATTTGAGTCTTGAGAGCAATGCAGAGATGTGAAAAAGCAAGATGTGTTGTGTCCAATTGCTCATAGTACAGATGCAATGAGCAGTATCCAGGAGGTGGACTTAGTCTAAACTATGACTGATCCCAACTGTATGAAATCATACTATAGCTGACAGCCCCGAAATAAGATGCTTCTAAAGAAATTCCTTTTTCACACAGGGAGGCAAAAGGTACACRAAGGCATTGAGCAGTGTGTCAAGAGATTCCAAGCTCCAGAGACAGCTCTGCAATTTTAGCTCTGTAAGAAAATATCTCTCTATAAAGTACATGAGCTGCAAGGTACATTAGCTAACTTTAAGAAAAAATGTGGGAGTCTACTAGCTATACTTGTCACCCTGAGCAATGCAAGATGGTATCACACACTACTGTTGGAGAACATATTGCTAGACTTGAGCACACGTAACACCTTCCTTCCTTTTCTGCTAAAATAGATGGGTTTGCACTTGTGTTTAAAATTAAGTAAAAAATTAAATGTCCTGCCAAAGTTGTTCCTCAGATAGTATAGTTAATGACTTGCAGTAATAACCATAATTGACCTGTGTCAGTTCATCCTGTTTCACTCTTTTTTCAAAAGGTTGAGACTTAGCTAATTTGTCGTCAAGAGTGGCATAGAGCAGGCTGAAGAGAATTCCAGCCAACTGGTGTGCATTTTTAATGAATTTTATGTAGTCTGGGAAATTTCAGGAGCCTGAGAAACTGCTTAGCTAACAATATTTGAAAAAAGGAAGTAGGTAGCAGGTCAGACATACTGACCCCAGCAGCAGGCAAAATAATAAAAAGGATTATATAGGAGTCGGTTAAAAACTGGAATATAAGGATGTAAAGCATGAGAAAGTAATTTTAGGTAATATGTTGTTATGGAGAAAAAAGAGATCTTATCCCTTTGTGTCCTTTGGCACTGTTATTTGAGGTTATTGCCTCAATTTGTAGCTAATATTTCATTCACAGGGCGTTTGACAAAATACTGCCTGGGGTTTCAATAAAGAAATTAGCAATAACTAGTGTGAACMAGGTGTGCTTTAAATGGATTACGAATGAACTGAGAGATCTCRTAAAGTAGTCTGCGATGTGGAATCATCACGGAGTGTAGTGTTTCTGATAGGATTTTGGAGAGATGGGTACTAGATCTGACAGTAAACAGGACTTGAAAGCAAATACAGGACTGTGGTTGATCAAATCTGGATGTGGCACAAAACTGCCAGAATGGCAAATAGCACTAAGGGCAAGGCAGTGAAACATTACAGACAAAATGCATTTTTAATATAGACAAATGTGAAGTTGTGCATTTAGGAGCAAGGAATGTGGGCATATCTTCAAAATCAGTAATTTAGCTCTGAAAGCTGCAGGTCTGATTTGGAGGCACAGGTCAGAGCAGACAAGCATCTCAAGGTGATATGTTAGCAATCCCAAGAGATCTTCTTGCAAAAAGAGCTAGTGCAATCCTCAGATTRGTAAGTAGGACAGTGGAAGGAGGGAAGTGATTTTGCCTGATAAAATACTCGGTCTGCTTCTGCTGTCCAGGTTTTTAAACTATCTTGGAAGAAGGGAGAATGTTGAAAAACTATGAAGTTCAAAAACTGAAGAGAATACACCTCGCAGCAAGAGATTTGTCTGTTTAGCTTATTTCAGAGAAAAGCATAATTAAATAATTCTCACTATCTTAAAAAACTTAACTAACTGAACTAAAATCCTGGTATCAAAAGGCACTTTAATTTATCAGGGAAAGGCACAACAAGCACTAATGACTGGGGGCTGAAGCCAAGTACAAAAAGAAGCAAGACACATTTAATGATGAAAACTATTAACACTGGAACAAACTCAAAGAAGCCGTGGATTCTCCATCCTGTGAAGTGTTCCAATCAAGACTGCTTTAGTTAAATGCATTTGAGTAGATATAGAGGTAAATGTGTGAAACACGCAATGACCAAAGGCAAATTGGCTCCAGAGGCAAAGGTCACTATTTGCGAAGGTCTTGGTGCCCCCATCAGCCAGCTGATGACCTGGCTGGAGGACACTCCGACTCCTTCRGCATTTACACACCCAGGTTTCTTTCTTTCCTACAAGGGAGGAGAAGTGAGGACCTGAGGATGAGGAATTCCTGTCTTTTGTGGGCTTATGTTTTAGCCACACATGTGCCCAGGCCCAGGGTCTTAGAAATATGCCTGAGTCGTGCAAATTAGCTGTAGTCCTAAATGGCTGAGTAGGAGACAGGTTTGTGAGTTAGTTTGTGCAATCACGAGCTAATTCCCTCTAGTGGTCTGCAAAGACGTGCTGCAAAACCTATATTATCTATGTTTTTCTATTACTTTGCAAAAAATGTCGTGTTATTTATAACTGGATATTCAGCTTTGTGGTTCAGACCAGAAATGACTGTCTGGAGAAAGGAGATTCCCAAGCACAGAATAAGACCCTGGTGATAGTGCACGTTTCTAGTTAGATCTAACAGTACCTAAGGGTTCTTACCATTAATTTATGTGTGACTGTGTGTGTAGGCAATAAGCTGCTTCTAAAAGAAGAGGAGAAGTTTTCCAAAATGTCTGGCACTTTTAGCTATTTCCATGTTAGTTTTAATTGCTTCCCTTGAGATGTACAGAAAACAGTTCAGAAACAGAAGTATTATAAATAATGGAAAAGTATTATGAAGTATTTTATCTGAATAATGACATACTGTATGGGGTGCAGGTGCCCAGGTGCTGGCAGTGGGGGGCTGCAGGGGTGGCCTCTGTGGAAAGAGGCTGGGGCTGCCCCATGTTGGACACAGATGGTTTCAGCCAGCTCCAAAATGGGCCCAGCGCAGGACACAGCTGAGCCCATCARCAAAGCTGGTGGTACCTCTGTGGAAACATATTTAAGAAAGGGCAGAGACAGGATGAGGCAACAAAAAGAGTGAGAAACAGAAGGGGAACACCAAGGTCAGAGGAGGAGCAGGTGCTCCATGGTGGTGCAGGCACCCCACCACCACCAAAGGACTGTGCAGCCTGTGGAGGACACACACACATGCACACACACCCTGGAGCAGGTACAACCCCTCTGGAGGGACTGTGGCCTATGGAAAGTCCATGCTGGAGCAAGTACACCCCAAAAGAGACAGCAGCCTGTGGAGGACCCACACCAGAGTGTAGGAAAAGAGTGAGAAGGAGGGAGCAGCAGAGAGAAACCTCTGTGTCCCAGTTGCATTCCCACCACCACCCGTTGCCTCACTGAAGGAACCGGGTGTAACTTGCTGTGATAGTTGGGGTGGGGGATTGGGGAGGAATGTGCTTGGATGAAGACGAGCCTGGGAAAAGTGGAGAAAAGGTGGTTTCCTTAAGTGTGAAAATGTTTGTTTGATTTTTTTGTTTTGTTTCCCCGGTATCCAAATCAGTACTCAAATATCTATCTCRATTGACAATTAAGTTAAATTCCACGAGTCAAGACTGGTTTGCCCCCAACAGTAACTGGCAAATGATCTCCCTGTCTTTATCTCTACACATGAGCTTTTTTGCTCCTGTTCTTTTTCTTTTCTCCCCTGTCCAGCTGGTTGCAGGGCAGGGTGGGGGAGTGAACCAGCAGTTGGGTGGGAATTTGGCTGCCCATCCAGGGTCAACCCACTACACATTTTTAATCTGAGGTGATATAATTGGCATGATTATTAGTCAATTAATCCTAAATATTCTTGAGAGATGAGATTATATCTCACAGGAGACCTGTCTTTCAAAGGAAGAGTAATAGGCATCTTAAAAGCAAAACAAAGGTGTTTTGCTTGAAATAGATACAGTAAAACTGGCAGGATATGATATTACATGTATTTTCTCAAACATTTTAAAACTTTTTCAAAGAATACAGCTATGTGGTTTGAACATTGTGTTTAAAATTTTCTTTGAACTACACTTGCAGCAATATGCTGTGTGAGAACTGAAAAGTAAAGATGGTGATCTATTTCACTGACTAAGGTAACCAAAATACAAAAAGTAAGCAGCAATTAAAAATATGCAGTTACTCCTAAGTCGTCACTAGTTGTTATCTAGATATCACAAGTTGTTGAGTTTTTATTTCCCTTACAAGTATTCCTTTTAGTACAAGTTGGATGTTTAAGCTAATATATGTCACTGGTAATTATTATTCGAAGTATAGTTGACTTTTGAAAGCTAGCAATCACACTGGAACACCATATTAAAATGTTAATTTATATAGGACAGACAACCTAGTCATGCTCCCAATTAGGCCATTTCAGTCTTCCCATCATTTTCTACATGGCAGTCAAGAAAAGAGCAACCCAGCCATAGTAAGAGATAGACAAGAGTGTGAATGAGGTGTGATTAGGGTTTCCTCTTTGTCATGCTTGAAATCACCTTTCAAGAGATTCTTCTTAACTTCCGATCAAAAGAGATTATAGATCTCATTTTATTTGCTTGTCTTCACATCTCTTCAAAGCAGGACAGATTCAGGAAAGATTCATCTCCAAAGATACAAAGAGAGAGAGATGAGTCTTTCCTGCTGCTGCTGTGAGGGTCGGGACTGCCAGCTGCAGCCAGCTGTGTAGAGCTTTATTCCTCCCAGCGATGACAAGAGCAGCTGTGGCTCCAAAGCCCCTGTCAGCTCAGAGATGATTTGTTATGGATGATCTGTCAGGAGCTGTCCCAGCTGATGTCTCTGTGCACCTCTTCACATAAATGAGCAGCCTTGCTTCACGGTGAGCGCCGCGCTCCTGCTGAGCTCCCCCGACCTTTCTGTCCCCAGCACACTGCTGTGATCCTCTGCATGCGCAGCAAGGGTTAGGTGGCAACAGTTGTCATCGCATAACTGATTAGCTGTGGCAAAGTAGTTTTCTGACAGGAGACAATCAGGCCATGATGGCCTGGGGCGAGGCAGGGGTTATTCTCTTCCAGAATCAAGACAGCATTGAAGAGGAGGGCAAGGTGGACCAAAGTCCTGAGGTTTCTGTGGGGCTTAGCACAGTTTCTACTCATGGAATTTGGGGGATACTCCCTGACAAGTCCTGTATGCAGCAAGACTCAGGCATATTTGCAACTGGATAGCAGCAGCATAGACTCTCTGATCTCAGGAGAGTCAGTGTGGACGGGTGCTTGTTTCTGTGCCATCTGATGTGCCAGTCCTTAACTCCACTTGGAAGAAAAAAGGCAGTTGTTCTTTTCAGCCAGCAGCTGCCACTACTGCCTTTCTCCGGCTCAAAGCTGGACTTCTGCTTGTTTGTGGGTTTTGTTCCTTTGTTGAAAAAAGAGGGACTTGAGTTGGCAGCATTTATTCCCTTAACTTCTCAGCACCAGCTGCTATTGCTTCTGAAAGAACCCAGAGTAATAATCCTCGTGCTTTTACGTGGATTGCCAAGCTTTGTATTTAGCTACTATCACAATTTAATATGTGTGGCTGATGTTCCAAAAGGCTAACTATAAACAGGGGGAGAATCAGGAATAAAAATTATGTGGGGGACTTCTATTAAGCTCCACCTCAAAATAAACTCTGTGTGATGTGGTACGATGAGTGCATGGAATAGATGTTGAGTTTGATCACATCTTAGTCTGAAGACTCTTGGGGCTTTTCTTTCCTTCATGAAGTCCAGAAGCACTCGGGGGATGAATTGAGTTCCAGATGCTTAAATTCTAACTGAGATTTGTAGGACTCTCAGTATTACTTTAGATTGGTTTGTTCTTAGATGCCGTTTGATGCTGCCTCTCTTCTTTTACGTGCTGTGAAAAGCAGCACACCAAGGTTGACATAGAAGGTGCTGTGCTTGGATAGATGTGTTAGGGTGCCCTGAAATGAATGGGGCAAGTCATACTTCTCAGAGTCCCGGTGCAAGTAATTTGTTGGTTATGCTTGTATCTTGTTTGCAAAGCTGTCTATGAAACCTTGATCTCCCTTTGCTTTTACTGAAGTCATGTTTCCTGCAGAACCAAACGCTTTTCTGTGCCAGCCCAATATGTGCTGTGACTGCACCGGGCAGGAAAGAAGGGCAAACGATAAAGGCAGACACATGATCATGAGACTCAAAATTATTTCCTTACCTTCTTAGAGTCTTTGAGTGTTTAATACAGACCACAATGGGAATACACAATTAGCTTGAGTCTTCGCACCGTTGCCAACTTTACTGTTCACAAGCCCAGTAATTTTAATCCTGTAATGTTTGGTAATTGTTAGTTGAAACAATGTCTGGGTTTTTTGATAGCCAAAGTTGGTGGGTTGGTACATGATTGGTGCTAACACCTTCTCTGTGCAAATAACCTGCAGGCCTGGCTGTCAGCCTTCCACAGGGGCTATGATTTCCTCTGGTGGCACTCGTGGTAAAGGGGACAGACGCAGTTTGAAGCCAGTCTGGATACTGTTCAGCACAGCAGGGAGGAAACTAGATTGCATCTTTCTAATGGTGCTGCTTTGCACCCTCAAGCAAACCCTGTTTTTTTAGGGGCTTTTTTTGAGAAATGAATGCAATAGAGGTCACTTAGCTGTAAGTAATTAAATGGTAATCAGTTTTTAATCTTTAAGACTATTTTTTATTACTTTGCTACACTAATTGCACAACTCTCAGCAGTGAATGTGTTTTTACTCAGCTGAAGCCTTAAATGTTTTATTTACCCAAGTATTTTGGTAAATATTTAAAGATCCCATTGATAATTCCTACCTCTGAGCCTGAGAGCTGGAAGCAGCACATTCATCACACACAACAAAGAATTGTAGTTCTTGCTTTGAGGGAAAACACGGCTAAATCTTAATCGCAAATGAAACATTTACATGGAAATAAACACTTCCAGGAATATCCTACGTGACCACATCAGCCACACGTACTGTAACAAGCAGGGTGCCAGCAAGTTACAGCATACAGACATTCACAGAAGCACGAGGGACCTGCTGAGCCTGTCCCGAGGTTTCACAGCAGCCATTCAGGAGCTGGTCAGGCTCTACCCTGACACTGGCTGGGCTCATTGCTCCTCTGTGGAGACTGCTCCAAAGCAACAGTCCAGTGGTTGTTAGGAACCTTCTAGTCTCCAGCCTAAATTCGCATTTGGCTTTTGTCCTGCTGCTACGTCTTCTCAGGCTTAGAAATATTCAGAGTTGGGAAACAGAAATTTTCAATCAAAGGTGATCCTTCCTCTCTCTCTCTCCCACCTGCTGGGGGAGACGTATCRTCCCTCTCCCACTGCACCACCAGGAATAACCTCTTGTCACCACATATTGGTGACACATCGAAGTGGGCTTTTATGTAAAAGTGGATGTTCTAGTATGTGATAAAATACAGAGTAAGGGCAATGCTGAAAAGGAAAACCAGCCCAGCTTCCTGAATGTGAATGGGAAGGTATTTACATGGGAGGGGCAGTGTAGCAGACTTCTAMATTTATACTCTCTGGAAACAATAATGACATAGCAATAATAACATATTTTCATATTTAATATGGATACCATCATTGCCATTAATACATSGGAATTATTAAGGTTTGAATTGATAGAATAATTTAAAACAGAGTTTAAGTGTGAATTTGTTTATGAAGAAAAGTTTAATACAAATGAAGCTAACATGGCACTYTGCAAATCGACTGGAGCTCAGCAGAAGCCACTCTGAAAATCTGAACAGCTTCATTYTTAATGTTGGACCATTCAAGGCATTATGACCGTGAAAAGTGGATTTAGCATAGGATTTCTTTTATGTGTGTTAGGYCTTCTTTGGTGGTGCAAATTGGCCTTATTTAGGTTGGGTAAAAGAAGCAATAAAAATCAGGATATTAATTTTAAAGAGAGCTGGTATGTTTCTAAGAACAAAACAGTTTTATTTAAAAAAATCAGGTATTTTCAGCACAGGTAACGGGAGGTCTTTGCTTACTTCCCAGGGGAGCTGCGGGCTGGAGAGGAGAGGGCAGAGCCGAGCCGGGCGGGAGACCGGGCCGGGGGAGACCCGGCTGCCCGGCATCAGGTGTCGTGGGGGGCCGAGAGGCTTTCGGCACGGCAGCCGGAGCCCCCGGCCCTCCCGCCTGCTCCTGCAGCCMAGACCACGGGCACGCCGGCGGGGCGGGGGCGGGGGCCTCCCSCGGGCCGCGGCGGCGCGCACCGGCCGCCCCTCTCCGTGGTGCTGAAGCGGCGCCCGCCGCCC
>JASVER010000084.1:1345394-1478305 GCA_030449065.1 Oceanodroma leucorhoa | reverse complement strand
GCGCCGGGCGGGCTCTGGCGGGGCGCCATGGCGGAGCGCGGGGCCTGAGGCGGCGCGGGGCGGCATGGAGGCGGACTTCGCCGCCTTCGGGAGCCCGCTGTGCGGCGAGGTCAAGCGCTTCTGCAGGCGGGTGCGGGAGACCTACCGGGAGATCAAGGAGGACCTCACCCCCTACAAGGATGACCGTTACTACCGGTACGGGCGGCGCGGGCGCGGCTCTTCCCCGGGGCCCAGGGCCTTGCCCGCCCGCCGGGGCTCCGCCCGGCTTCCTCCGGGGCGGCCCCCGCGRCGCTCGGTCGGGGCTCCGGAGGGGAGCAGGCCGTCTTCACGGGGCGAGCGGCGGGGTTGGGCGGGGACTGGCTTGAAACCTGGGGCCGGGCTTCATGCGACGACCGCCGGCCGTGAAGGCGGGAGCAGCCGCCCCGGCCCAGCGGCCGCCTTCAGGACGGCGGCGCCCTGGGCGCCCGGGCCCCGCAGCCCCGGGCCTGCGGCAGCGGGGCGCGGCAGAGGCCCCGCCGCGGCGGCCGGGCGGTCTGTTCTGCCTGGGGGGACGCGGTCTGGCAGCGCCTCTGGGCAGAAGGTCCAACACCCCTGCTTCTACCCTCACGTATTAATACCCTTACATAGGTGGTAGAAGCTATCTATCTCCATTTGCATTCCTCTATGCTACGCCTCTTCCACTGTCCTAGAGAGCCAGGGGAACGTGGTCTAAAGCAGCCATGAAACAATCCTGGTACAGTTACAAAACTGGCTAGGAAATCGGAGTGGTTGGCAAAGGTTGAGGTCAAAAGGGACACCCTTGTTTCTTCTGTGCCTGGCCCTGTCTTCTGTTTCCATGAATGACCAGTGATGGCTGGAGAGTATTAATGCTTTGAGATTACACAAGGCTAGGAAGGACTCCAAAGGTGGTGGAGGACTGGGTTGTAAATTAAAAGAATTTTTGGATCAGAGAAAGGGTCTGAAAAAGTAGAATGAAAATCGTAAGAAACAAATGCCAGGAGATATACAGAAAATAATATTCAGCCACACAAATACAGGTTGGGGAATGAACAGTTATATAACATTCTTGTAAAAAAGGGTATGGGAATGGTAATGCTTTATAAAATAACCTCTTTCAACAATGACATTATCTTATACATGTGAAAAAGGTAAAAGCAAATTTGGGGTGTACAACAGGAGCACAGAGATGTGAGAATTAAACCGTCCAATTTAGTCACCACTCCAGACCTTAGCTGGAGCTGTGTGCAGTTCTGGACACCACACTTCAAGGGCCTGCCAGTGGAATAGAGCATAAGGACAGAGATCTGGACAATCAAAGGCCTCAAAAATACAGCTGTGAGGAAAATCTGGGGTTGCTCACCCAAAAGAAGCAGCATCCAAGTTGGGGGAATGGGAGTTTCTGTAAAGAGAAAGTTCATGCTCATTTGGACAAAATACTACAGAATAACTTAAATCGTAACAAGGAAAGTTCATATTAGACATTAAGGAAAACTTCTGAGTGGGATGGATGGTAAAACACTATAGAATGCGTTATCCAGGGAGACTGTAGCATCTCCATCATTGGAGGTCTTTAAAAACTTTTGACAAATGCATACCAGGAAAGACACAGATCTGGCAGATACTGTCCTGAGACAGAAGGAAAGATTAGGTACCTTGTGAAGTCACTTCCAGCTCTATTTTGCTATGAATCTGCTTCTGTCTGTTTGTGCAACCCCAGTTGTCCTGCTTAGCTCATTTGACTTCAGTAGGCCGTGTCTGTTTTCCCCAGTGAAGGGGAATGTGGTCCGTTATATTTAATTTGTCTTATTGTTCACAATAGCAAAGACTACAGAGAGTCACAGAGTTTGGAAACCTGCCCAAGAGCCTGGCAGAGTTTAACATAACCACCATYCTGCCTGTCAAAACAGCAGCTCCTTGTTTCTGAGCATGGTGTGAGAAGCCATGGGAGGTGATAAGGAGTGATGGAAATGTACCTGTGTGCATCTGGCAGCATGATAATGAATATTGGCACTAGAATGGAGAAAGAGGGGAGACATAAGCTTTGGATTAACAAATAAGAGATCCTGGGAGAGGCATTTGTTCAGCTTTGTTTACAGAAGAAACCCGAGCTCTCCAAGGTAAATTGTCATTAACTCATTTCTATGACTTAAAGTGTGTATGGAGGGACTTTCTGTATTGAAAAGAGAAGATGCTACTCCACTGAGTCAAATGAGCTTGTAGAATTAGTGCTAGATTGCCCTTACTTCAGTGATAGTATCCCCAAGAGGTATCAGCCGTAGGTCGTCTAGAATGAAATGGAATAATATTGGGCTCTTGGCAAGGAAATAACATTTCATGACTTAGAAATCCTCCTAGTACTTCTCTGCATTCCCAAGATCTTAACCTAAGTGACCTGGCATAGAATAAGTTTACTGTTACTGTCACTGCATACCTGCTGTTCTGGTGAGCATTTCCCTTTAGCGTTGTGGATGGATGTAGCAATGGCACTTGCTTTTTAGATTCGTGGTAAGGAGGAAGGTTTCTTGATGCTACTGTGCACTCTTCTTACAGCCAACTCTCACTTATGTGAAGGAGAATTAGGTATTTCTTCCTCTTCTCTCCCTCTATTTTATTCAGTACCTTTGGTCAGGTTATAAATGAGCACACTCAGGGATGTAATGGAGAGCCTTACTGCTCTGAAGGCAGAAGGAATTTTGGAAATTTGACCAAGGAAAAGCAGTGTGGCTTGTCTTTACTTCAAACCAACTAGGTTCTCTAAAATAATCAGGTTACTAAAAGCAAATAATATCTTATACCAGACTAACAAAATGAAGAGATGTTAAACCATATAAAAACATGATTTTTCCCTCTCACACACTGTATTCACAAATGTGAGGCTATCAACCACTGCCAGCCTTAACTCTCCCCTCCTGCTAGTTGAGCAAAGCCATTTGGCCATCAGCTGGTGGTTTCCATTGCCTCTTTGGAAGTGGAGCAGTCTAGTCCATTAAGTGGTAGGGAAGGAGAAGCGGGGAGGGGATGAACTTGCAAGTAATCAGTATTTGCCAGAAAAAAAAAAAATTGGCTGCTGCAGTCTCACTCCTGATTTCTATAAGGACATCCTTCTTGGAGTGCCAACAAGAAAACTCAAAACTGGAAAGCTTTGGAGCAGAGCTGATACAGAAATGGAAAAACGCCAAGCAGGGGACCAAGCAGTCCCCTTTGTGACTGGCAGGGAAATAGCCTTTCTTGACTCAGGAGTGCTACTTGTACACTGTGCTGGTATGTGGCAGGGGATGACCTGGTGAAGCTCTTATCCCAGGTAACTGTGCTCTCGCTGCATGGATGGCTAAGTAATTTCTGATTCAGCTCTGGGGCTGTCCCAGTTTAGTGACATCTTTTTGGTGATGGTTTCCTTTAAAGCACAGTGCTCTTGAACATGTGGTTCAGCAGCTGTCTGTGAGCAGCCTGTTCTTTGGGCACGGGTGACAACTAGGGGTGGCAGGCTCCTCAGCCATCTCAAGCTACGCCATCCTTGCCCCACAGAGCCTCAGGGTACTCATCCACACGATACAGATGAAAGGGTTTCCATGTTAGTGAGTTTGTTCTGCCCAATAGCGCAGAATAGTCTCTAAATTGTGCCTCCTGGTGTATTTCCCCACGAGTAAGTGCTAGTTTACCCAGCCATCTGGGAGAGATGGAGAGAGCAGGGTTAGCCATGGCTCAGCACACTGATTAACACCATCTGTCTAGGTTAATAATTCCCTTAGGCAGACATGGCACTTTATGGTATGCTTGTAAAAGAGACTGTATATTTACAGACTAATGGCTCAATATTAAATAACCTCATTGGTAACCCAGTACAAGGTTGGTCTGGACTTAGTATACCTAAGGATTAGTCTGTGGTACACCAGGAGATGCTTGGTACAGTAGATACGCTCAGAGAAGGCAGAAGGGAAAAGTGTTACGCTCTCACATCAGTCCTGGACGCCACAAAGCATATCAGCCCTTGATTTATTACAGCAACTTCAGGATTATTCTAATTTATACCCCTGAAAAATTGCTCCAAACAAGCCACTTGAATGAACAGTTTGTTCTGTGGTGTCTCTCCCTCCCACTCCAATATGTTCCTTCCTCCCCTAGCATGCCTCCTGGCTGGGATGGCAGGGCAGGGATAGCTGATGGAGGGCTGGCAGCCGACAGTTCCCTCCCCTGCACTAGGCAATTTTAAGTAAACTATTGGTATGAAAAGAGCTTAGTACCAATGGTACTAAACCATCTACATTTTTATGTCTTCGACATGTTATCAGTGAGATATGCAAAGCTTACCAGAAGACACCAGCCCTCCCAATCAGCTGACAGTTATTTCAGTGGGAGTTTCATAACTCTATCCCCTAGCTAATGTTTTCAGCATGCTGAAAACATTTTGATAGGAAAGCAAACAAAGTGCCTACCTGATACAGAGGAGAAAGCAGGAGGGTGGCCAAATTGTGGTCTGACATCAGAGTTGCATCATTGTAAGTAACAACTTGATATTCTTGAAAAATCAATTTCTAGGTTAATGAACATATCCCGCTGGCCAGTCATCTTCTACAGGGAAGCATGGTGTTGACACTGAATTTAGTAATAATACCCAGAGATTAAGGTAAATGACCTACAGTCTACCCTGCTTTAAATAAGGGATACATTTTAAACTCCTGTTGTGCAATAATAATGACATTTTGTACATCAGAAAGAAAAGACTGTATATAGGACATCGTGAAACGTATTATTTAACTTACAGCTTTAATTAATGCTTGAAGTTGCTTACATGGGTGACAGAAGAGGTAATTAGAGATGATACTGATATTCTTAATTTCTCAACATCTCCTTTTAGTGTTTCCAGTTCATTAAAACATAGCTAATCTTCAAAACGTGGGAAAAGTTCATTCACAGTGGTTCTGCTCCTTTGGCAAAAAGACCAGAGAATAGCACATAATTTGACTTGGCAATAAAGAGAAACTGTTCATTTTTCCTTAGAGAAACTCTAAGGCCTGCGTGCTTCAGAGAAGAAACTTGAATTTTGCCAGAGAGGGCTGTTGTGATAAGGATAGACTTCTTCTCACCTTCTTAAAATCTTTCCCAAGTGCTCAAATTGCAAGTCTGTGAGAAGCCGAGGGGTCAGCAAGACCTTGCTGGAGAATTGCAGTCAAATTCCCTGAAGGTTCATGCTGCTTCTAGCTAGACCCAGGCAGGATCTTCAGTAGCTGCTTCAAGCCACAGCTGGTACCTTTCTCTTGTTGTTCCAGAGCTCACTGCTGTGTCCTGACAGTTGGGGGAAGAGTCTGAATGACCCCAGTGTGAAGTACAGAGCTAGGGCTAGAAGGCTTGAAACAGCAGGAGGAGGAGGCTAACACTGTCGCTTCATGATTGCTTTAAGAGCCATAAGCTGGCTCTGCAGCTGGAAGAAGCCATCCTAGCTCTCCTTTCCCTAGTCACACATTTCTGCCGCCTTCCTCACCTGCCCACAGATGTTCCTGTAGCTGCACAGTGAGTGAGCAACTGATCCAGCAGAACACCATTTTTTTTTCTGAGTGACTTTTAACTCAGATAATTTCCATTATTTTATTCACCACTCTACTGCACAAACATTTGTACTGGCAAAAGTCAAAGAGCTACAGAGAGGCTGGATTTCACCTTTTGTCACTAAAGCTGTAGGTATGAGTATAAACTGGTCATGAAACTATAGCGTTAGTGTTAAGGTGGTTAGTGTAAGCAGAATCCCGGCTGAGCTAGCATTCAGCCTGCTTATTCATAGATCAGCCTGCCTCTTCTTGCAAGCCTCATTCACCATACACCATCCAGTTTCTACCATAGATGAGGCAGAGAGTAGCTTCTTGCATTATTTCACCCCAGAGCAGGTCAGACAAGGCAGAGTGAGGCACCCTCTCGCAAGGAGCAGAGTGAGACTCTGACTGACTCTGTGTTTGTGGAGGGAGAAGGCTTTAGTTTGTAAACTCAATACCATTATTTTCACAAAACTTACAGGGTGCAACGTATGTGTTTACAATCTGCTCACAACCCTTYGGAAGTCGGTAGATGGCAAAGAGAAATGTGGTCCCATGGCTAACTGAAGTGAGCTGGATTTCAAGCTCTGCCACCCACACTGTTCTCCAAGTGACTTTTGGCAAGGCCCAGTCTCTCTGTGCTTCAGTTTCCTACCTGTTCAATGAGAAGAATGTGTTTTTGTTTTGAGGAGAATAAATGGAGTGCCAGAGGGATTGGAGCAGTCATCGAAATAGCTCAGATGTGCGCACATAAATGGCAGCAGTAATAACTCTGCAACTGCGCTTCCCRGAACACTGGAAATGGTCACAGATGCTGTAAGCATCATTCCATCCTTTTCTGGCCAGGGAGAACTTGTTGGAGAAGCCTGAAGTGTGCTGAAAGCTACACACTGCATGCTGTAGCCACCTAATGACTTCAAATGGTGGCTCGGCAGTGCTATCTTGTTCTGAGCAGATACAGTTTGTTAGGTTGTCCTGATTACTCAAAGCTTTATCTTCTGCCCTACAGTAGTGATTCTTGTTGATTTAAAATTTATAAATGCCTTTCCTTCATCACTTGGTATTACGCATTTCTCAAGACAGCCTTTTTATGAGATTACTAAATGAACATCAGTGCTGTAAATCACAGATCTAACTGATAGGATAAATACCAGCATCAGTGACTGAATTAATTCCCAGCATGTTTCTTTTGGGTTTAGTGGTCTTACACAAGAGACATACCGGGTCCCACAGGTCACCAGTAATGACATGAATTACCTAGGGCAATTGAATGAAATGAGTCATATTATTAATGCTAAGTACCTTTAAAAAGTCACTGCAATAAAATCATTTTACCATCTAAGTAAGATTTTAATGGAAGTATTTGATTGTTGAAGAGATAATTTTTAAATTTTATGTTGACTGATCTAAATATTTCTGGGGTCATCCTGAGATAGCTCTACCTTATGTATATGACAGACACCAAAGCGGGGAAGTTTTACTCTGAATTTTGTGCTAGACTAGACACCAAGTATCCCCAGATGTTTAAGTAATTGCAGTGTTGGCTTTTTATAAACAAGTATTAGAGCTATCAAAAATGAATACAAAATGTAACTTGGCAAAACTCCTAAACTTTCCTAATTCTCATAAACTCTACCCGATGCGTCTGTGGACAATCTTTGTTGCCCAGTCTCAGGATATTTAGTAGGAAAGCAGAACAAAATCCAACGTTATCTCGACATTTGTGCAAGAATAAAATGATATGACGTGCGATCTGGAGATTTTTATTAAGTAGTGTGTTTGAAGTAGTAGCTTACTCCTAGGATTTAATTTCCAGAGCTTGTGAGCAGACTAAATTCTCTGAGAACATGATACATTGATCACATTTCTTGAATACCACAAAGCTGCATGCAGGTGACTGCAGCGATGGCATTTTCACTCCGCTGAAAAAGCCATTGCCGTTTGATCAGGCTGGAAAAAATCATTTGCAAAGCAGGAGGCTGTCTTTAATGGGCACTGAGCATGTACACGTTCAGCATGGATAAGCCGCGTCAGTCCTTACGCCTAAAATGGATAGGTTTAAACCAGATTGAGACCCAATTCTCTGTCTTACGTATTCTCTGTTTATACGGTTAAATTTCCCTATGATGAACGTGGCTGCTACTACTACAATACAAGCTGAAAGAGGGCAATGGGGACGTGGAAAATACTGCTGTCACCCCGACAGAACGATGCCTTTTGAGCGCCCGGTGTTCAGCAGGGGAGGGCAAGGCTCACGCGAGCGCTCAAGGCCAATTCACCACAGCGAAGGTGGCGCTTCAAAGCGCCGAAGCCCAGCGCCCGATTCGCGCTGCCTTCTCGAGGAGGCTCTCCCTCCCGCGGCCCCGGGTTGGCGGCCCGGCACTGCGCCCGTTGCCCGCCCCGGCGGCTCTCGCTGCGGAAAGGCGGCGGTTGCAGCTTGCGGTACCGCGCGGGAGACAGCGGTTTGCCCCTCAAGCTGCAGGCCACGCCTCGACCGCCGTGACTGCTCAAGGCCAGGGCCGCCAGACGCTCCCCCGCCCCAGCACCGCGCTGCGCCCGGCAGCAGGCCGCGGGCCCGTGTCCCCTCCGGCTCGCCGTAGCGCCACCGCCCCCTGCCAGCAGCGTCGCCCTTCGGCCCCGCGGCGGAGGAGCAGCGGGGGCTGCCGTGACGTCTCCCGAGTCGCGTGGCGGCCGGGTGACGCACGCGGAAGCCGCCGCGAGGCACCGCTCGCGATTGTGCCACGGCGGCGGCTGCCGGGCGAGGGCGGGGGGAGGCGGTGCCTCCACTGCGCATGCGGCGCCGGGATGGAGCCGTGAGTGATGGGCGGGGGAGGAGCGGGGTGGTCCGGCGCTCGCGCGCCGGGGGCGGGCGGGGCGCGGGGTCGCGGCGGCGGGGTCTCTCGCGCGTGCCGGGTGGGGTTGTGGCTCGCTGGGGGCTTGCGGGTCTGCCCTCGCGCGTGTGCCCTCGCGCTCGGGCGCTGGTGGCGGGAGCGACCGTTCAACGGCCGGCGGGGAGCCCGCCTGTGGCTGCCGCCGCCCCGCGGCTGCCACCGCCCCGGCCGCCGGCGCCGTCCGCTAGGTCGCGGGGGGGCAGGCACCGACCCGACGCTGCCGGGACCGGGACGTGCTTGTTTGCTTGGGGCCGGGGCGGGGAGAAGAMATGCCTTCCTCTGGCTGGGTGCGGTAACTACTTAAGCTTTTCCCCTGTGAACACCTGAATCTTGTCATTGAGTGTATACGCGTTAATTCCCATTAATGCTTCTGAGGCTATGGTTTGCCAGTCAGAAACCCGAGAGCAACTACCCACTTCTTTAGAGGAACGCCACGGTTTTTCCTCTTACGTGGTGAATAAGCCCCCCTGTATCTCCACTCTCAGATTATGTCTGTTAAGGAAAAAGAAAAACTTGTTTTCCTGGATGTGTCTCCGCATGGATAGAGAGATAGTCTTGACTAATTACTCAGACTTCAATGAGTACAACAAACAAGACACTAAAAAAAAGCCAAACCCACCCCGTGCACACGAGCTGTTTAGCATAGTCATGGTTAGCTGTCAGTTGTCATATAACAGTACCACGTAGCATTGTTAATATTAATTGTATGCATGTTTTTATGTAGTCATGTGCTGCCTCATTAGTTATTAACCATGGTGGAACACACTTGCGAGAAGAAATTTAAGGTCTTCTGAGGGGCACCGAAGCAAGCAAACCATGAGAAAGTGCAGTATGTGCAGATAGACCCAGTACTATGAATATAGGTAGCATATCTAATCATTTAAATCAAAGTGGTTTTGATGGTTTTATTTGGGAGTGAGCCTAAAATAGAGAAAAGCAGTTGGAGGCAGAGATGTTGAGGCTAGTATGTCAGAAAAACTACTGTATGTAAAGGTGAGTTATTTCTGATTTTAGTATCAACTCTGTGCTACCTACTGCTTAATGCCACTTTTGTCACAGCCTCCCCATCTGCAAAATGAGWGTCTTAAATGAAAACTAATGTATAAAAGTCTCTGTTTTTTATGATAGTCTTTAATAAAGACTGCGCTGTGCAGGTATGAGAAGTGATTTTAAGATGAGGAATAGCCCAAGAAATATTTTGGTTAACCATTTGAGCCAAAACTTTACTCAAAGAGCAAGATTTAACCTACCTTTACATCTCACATATGAATGGCTACTGAAGATTGCAGTTGTTACCGCTGTGCATTTCCATAGTTCACTCTATCACAGATTGCATCAGTGCAGTTTAGTTTTTACTGACTACTGTTTGAGATGTCTATTTATAATATTTCTGTTTGTATCTCAGTGCTTTCTGCTCCTTTGCAGTTAGTTTCAGACGTATCCAATTTAATTATGAAGTATTTAGTTTCTGTCTGAGTTAGGATGAAACGCAGTACACGTGGTAAGAGCTGCCTGAGAAATCTGCAGATGCTTGGATGGCTAGTCTTGAGCTTCGGACTGCCTTGGCTAGGCTGATTAAAGCATCTTCCATCTGTAAAGCACAGTTCTTCACCTGTTTGAACAGGTGTTTCCAGAGTGAGGAACCTTTTTTGCTTTTCCCATAAATGCCTTTCAATTGTTTCATTCTTTATTAGGCCTTTCAGATATAAGAAAGAAGCTGTTAGTGGGGGATCATCAACTTGCACTTACATATATGCATAAATTTTATATAATCTCTTTCCAAAAGGCAAATGTTAAACAGTGAACCTATGGGAGGACCATTTTATCTGCTTTGTATGTCAACTAGTGATAGGTTGAAATGAGACACTTAAACCACACAAGGAAATTCTGTTATTGCAGCGAGGGGCAATGAAGAATACATCATCTGATAGGAATGCTATAAATTGTTGTTTGCTGTCATGATAAATATAGTTAAGATTTGGCCGAGTTCTTACATTTGCTCTTACAAAAAGTGTCCATGTTGCCTTACTGACCTGTAAAGTAGCACATACAGTCAGTGGCTTAAATGAGACTTCAGGAGTACCAGTATGAAAGAAGAAGGGAAAAGACACAGTGTGTCCCTCCTCTCCTTGTAAAGCGCCAGCATGACTATTCTTAGGTAGGTTATACCTACCCATTTTGACTACTAGGTATTGCACCACCTGGAGAGGAGTTGGAATAAAGAATGAGCCAAAGTCTGGAACATGTTTCTTCGAAAGCTTGCAAGGTCATGTGTGCTCTGGCATACGAGTAAACCAAGGTGATAATTGCCCATAGCTGTAAAGCTGCGAGTGTTGGCTGGGTGAACTCTGGTGACTTTCCTGTAAGGACTGTGGAGATGAAGCTGCTTTTCATGTTCACATTATGCACTTTGAAATGTCTACCAAAACTTGGAAAATAGGAAGCTTATCAAAAGAACCAAGAATACGCATAGCAAGTCAGAAGTATCCTGCATCAGACTGTAGCTGTTAAGTAGATGCCCAGATGTAAGCTGTTAAGAACAGCACGAGCATATGTGATACTTTCCTGCGTATATATGATACTCTTCCAATCTTCAGCTGTTCTCAACCCATGGACTTTCCAATCCAGACCTGGTTTCTATGTATTGAGTGGTCCTCAGTGGGTGCTCTTCCATGAAGCATTTGGTGTCCACTTGAACCCTTGCAGTTCATTTAGGCATATCAACATTTTATGTACCATTTTTATGTATCAAGGATTTTCTTGTTAAGATTAGTATTTTGGTATCTCAAGATAGTATCCCATACATGGTGTTCTTAGGCAGACAAGGAATACCAGATCATCTGTGGAACTGAAGGAGTCCTTGAAACTGACAGGAAAATGCAGCTTGCTTAGTTAGTTGTTTTAGTACTAGTACAGATGTATTAGCTTTAAAATGGTTTAAGTGCATGAAGGCTGAGGTGTTAAGACATTGATTTAAGGAAAATACTGTAGTTATATCGCTGCAAAATTTGTGCAGACAAATTCTGGTTTGAAATGCCTCTATTAATTGGCATTTTTCAGTGTCAACTTAAAATCGTATTTGTCTGTGAGACTTCTGTGTGATGATCTCTGTGACAAAGATCTGATCTGTTCCTGTTTATGATTGTGATAATTTCATGTACGATTTACCTTTTTTGCCTGTACAATCAGCTATCTGACTTAGACTGGTGCGGGGTGTGTGGCATCGGCAAGTTACACTGTGTTTGCAGGTGCTGTGCCCGGAGTCCTGTACAGCCACTTTGTGCAAACTTGTAGCATTTACAGTTCCTTGCTTGCAGTTCTCATTACTTCTGTGRTTTTTTCCTCCCTTCCCCACCTCCTTTGTGACTTAAATTAAGATTTGGATCTTTCAAACTTTACAGTAAAGGAATGATGTAATTATTTTTGTAGTGCCTCATTTGGAGAGAATGCAGTGATTCTTAAAAGAAAATAAATATTATTATTAAATTCTTTTACTGGTTTAAAGTGAATTGTTTGCCTTGCTTTTAAGGGCTGACAGGCATGCAGGCCTGAGGTACCTGGTCCCAGAATTCAGGCTGGGCTTATGGAAAGGATTCCACCACCTTTTCTGCATTTCTTCATTGATGTGGTGAACCAGTAAGAGCACCGTTCAGCTGGTGAAAAGAAGTCTTATTCCAAGCTGAAAGGGAGTACTGTCATTAAAGTCTTATGCTTTTATTTCTTTCCATGATGGTGCTCTTACAACTTTATCGTAAAACACCACCACCACACACACACCCCCTCCAATCCTACAGCTTTCCCATATAAACTGTACAGCTTTCCATGATCATACCTACTGGAACAGCAGTAGAAAACCAACTATATGGTGGCTCAGTTCTGGCATAACGCAAAACAGAATGTTGGCTGTATTTTGAAACATGGTGGATTTGTCATTTTTTGAACTATGCATTTAAGAAAAAGGAAGATAAAGGAGGGATATGTTATGTAGGATTAATTCTTTGATCATATTTCCCTTAGGCTAACAGATATTTCCCTTAAGCTAATAGAACTGGAATTTACCTGTTTCCAAGAGAATGCAATTGATCCTTTCAGTACTTTTTTTTTCCCCTCTATTTTGTCTTTAACCTAATGATAACTACCAACCAGTTGTGGAAGAGATGTCATTGGTTTTATGTGTATTTGTATTTAAGTGTCTAATAATAAACTTAAGTTCAGGTTTCTATTTCCCAAGTTTTGCTGGAGCTCAGACAAGTATGCAGAGCCTAGCAGATCTGGAGTTCTGCCTTACTCCTTGTTACGGGTGATCCTGCAGGGATGAAGTATATATATATATATATGATGTAGAAAATTCATCAAGATCCTGTGCAGGTAACTGAGTTGTTAGTGACATTAATCCCTTTAGGTTAAGCTGTTATTGCAGGAGACATGATATCTTGGATGTTTAAATTATTAACGCACGAACTAAAAAAATGTAACTTTTTCTYCCTCTAACAAATGGTTTCTCTTGCTCAAGTCTTAGGACAATAGAAAACCCTAGCATAAAAAGAATGGGCAAAATTCATACATTTTGAGGCGCGGATGTGCATGCACATACATATGTCTAATAATTCCTAGTAGTTATCCTTGCTCTGTAAAGCAGCATTAATCTTTTTTTTCTTAGTGTTAGATGTTACCTCAGAGTTTCGTTTAATTTTCTTTGTGGAGGGAATGAATGGGGTCTATTTTTTTTTCCCCTTTAGAAATACGACCRGCAGCTAATTTTGTCCTTTCTTTTGCTTCCTGTAGGCTGGCACCGATGCGATTATATACACTGTCCAAACGGCATTTTGTTCTGGTCTTTGTAGTATTCTTTGTTTGTTTTGGTTTGACAGTCTTCATAGGAATAGCAGGTAAGGATGCTGTCTTTTTAAAAAGTTACAGTTCTTGTATGCTTTGTCTAAACCTGTTGGTATTTACAGATGTCTTTAAATGCTAATGAGCTTAGTGCCCCTGAGATGTCTGAGGAAGCATTACTTTTGACAGGGAGGGGAAGTGTTTCTTCGATCTAATTTTTTCATAGGAGTACTACCTACACAGATTTGGTATTTGCAACCGCTTTGCAGGGGGGAGTCAGTAAAGTAAACCAAAACCAGCTTCATTGWAACATAATTTTTCAGCAGACTGCTACATTGATTTTCTTCTGTGTATTTCAATCTGTAAAATGGTGGTGCTAATACTAGATTTGCTGTGAGGAAGTAGGTAATTGTTTGTAAAGTGTTCTAAATGTTTGGGTGATAAATGCCACTGAAATATAAAATATTTTAGTAATATGAACTTCTGTTGTYGAGCATACATGAGCTTAGGTCTCTGGTTTCAAAGACCTTTGTGGGAGTCATGATGTGATCTGGGGGGCTAAGCACTCAGTGCCTGGATACTTATCCTGGAGATCAGAGAGATTTGTGGAAGTCTGGTCGACAAAGATGCAGAGTGTCATTAGGCAGATGGAAGCGTGGGAGCCCTCTGTATTTCATGCCAGAGAGCTTTTTCAGGTCTAAAACATGCTTGAAAAAGAAGTCAGTGTGCTGTCACTGCAGTGTTAAGAAGCTAAGGATAGCTTTGTCAACACAGAAGTTAAGTGGCAGACAAGGAGAGGGGAAGGGAGGGACTTGTACTTATTAAGCATTAAGAATTATTTAAGGATGTTACCACCTCCCCCCACGTTACTGCTTATTCCATGTCACCCAGTGTGTTCTTCTGTGCCACCCTCTGACACCTCTTGACCTGTCTGTAGGGTTGTCTCTACCTCTGCCCTGTCCTTCACTTCCTTTAGAATGAGATGGGCTGCCCAGGTCTGGGTCCGGTCCGGTCCTGCCTGCCTTGGAAAGAAGTGTGTGGGGCGGTGTTAATTGGAAGCAGCTGTTTGGGCTTTTTGTGCCCATCTGTGCCATTTAGGCAGTACATTCTTCATAATAACATTAAMTAATAAAATTTGTCCATGAAATAAAACCTTTTTTCCTGCTGTTTGATTTATTGTAGCAGCCTAAGGTCCAAACAGACTTTCAGTTCATAAAGGTTAATCACTGATAACCCTGTGACTTGCCTAAGGATGCTGAAGAGCATTATTTGGCTGCTAAAATACCATATAAATACATTTACAAAATTGCTTTTTATATGAATGATAAAGGGAAAAAACCTGGAACTACTTAATTTAATGTCATTTGGCTATTTGGCTTAAAAGGTCAACCATATTTATAGTTCTGTATTTATACTGCCCAGTTGCAAGAAATGCAAGAAAGTTGTTTTACGTAAGACTAGGCAAAAAGCAGGGCTCCTGGAAGAGAAAACTGAGTATTTCATTCTTAAATGGCAGCAGAACCTGAAAGAGAGCCGTGTTGGTGTGTTGCATTGCGTCTGTGTGCAGAGTGATTTGATGATGTGGTTGCCTTTGGTCCAGGGGACTTGGCTGCTGTAAGCAACGCTTGGTCATCTGTACACTGCTGGGGGGTCCCAGGACTCACCTGTGATCCCCTTCAGGAACTGTGAATCCCCTTCAGGAATCTCACGGCTGTGAGATTCTTGTCCTTGTAAGATTGGTTTGCTGGATAGTTTTGTTGACAAAGCCTGAACACAGTTCATTATTATAACTTAATTATTTTTAAAAAAATGCTGTTTATCTTGGGAGGAGACCCATTGAACACTTACTGTTTTTCCGTGTCTTTTGTTGACAGCTCCTTGCTGCCTGTGAATAGAGGGAGGGGCACTAACAATAGAGTGCTCCCTCATTAAAGGTTGCAGTCTGAGCAAAACTCACCAAACCTACTAAGTAAATGAAAAAGTGGGAGATACATCCATATTTTCTGTGCTACTTGAATATGCCATTGCCCATACTTAGCATCTCTACCTGCAGTTTGGGAAGCCTAGCAGAAGTCTTGCTTCTCATCTGAAAAAACAAGACAGTTTAATCTGAGATGACTGTTGCTCTTCAGTTCTTGTAACCCGAGACAGATGCAGACTTGTTTTTTTTTTTCCCCAAATTACATTAACTTCCTTTCCCTTTTCCCAAGGGAAGGGAGGTCTATGTTATCTTTGGGGTGAGACAAGTGCAAGGAAAATACAAGGTGCAGAGCTCATTTTCTGTACCTGTGCAGTTTTCCTGTTCACCACCTCAGGGTGGTTCTTTGCTTTCAGATATGATTCTGTCAATTGCGCAAAACTAAAAGAAAAACAATAACAATCACCATTTTTAAATAAAATGACCACAGCATCATTTTGGTCAGTTGCTTTAAAAAGCTTTAATATATTGCRTGCTAGAGGAGTAGCAGTTATAGCAGTAGAACCTCATTATTTTTTTGGTTGCTGCTCTTAACAACTGGGACTATGATCTCTCTGCCACAATATTGCTTCATATCTTCTGGTAAAAAAAAACTTTTTAAAAAGGCTCATTCTATAGTTTTTCTTAAGACTTAATTACTGAAATATGATGACTTATCAACTCTGAGCACTTACTGAAATTGAATTATGCTTTTCAAAACAAAAATGCCTTCCAAAAATCTGCCCTGTTTATGTGTACTTGAGAACTGAAAAGTTCAGTGATGCAGAACTGACTTTGTAGTGGGTGGCTGTTAGTGAAGTTGAACTGTAATTCTAATATGAAGCTTTGATTGTGATGGGTGAAATTCTTCATTTTTACATTTAAAATCTGTAAGATGGTTAATATTGTAATTAGAGTGGTTATAGAAGCCCAAGCAATGCTGCATGTTTAGAGCTGTCATGACAGCTAACCTAAAATACTTCTTGCACAGAATGATCCCATGTTGCTCATTTATAAACTTCCTTGTTTTCCATTCTTTCTCTGTAGGAACTTTGAAGTCCATGTTCTTTGTGAAAAACTGCTTTTCTTGCATAATTTTTTTAATACTAATTTTGTGGCTGAAACACCATGTTTCAGGATTAATAACTTACATTAAATTGCTGGACCGAATACGTAAGGGGAGAGACCATTTGGACAGAGAAATCTTACTGTGACTGGGAAGCCTCTAGAGTGACCCAAATACACAAATATATGTCCTGCCTATGTCCCTACCTGCTGTACATCTCCTCTGTGTTTGTTCACGCCTCGGTATATAGATACAGACCTTTTCCTACTCTTCTCTTTCATTTTTCTGGCTTAGACCTTTTGTGTATGTACATATGCATGCATGAGTACATACTTTTACGTACATACATACATGCATTCCTCTTCTCCCCAATACCATATGTTCTTGCATACCTAAGAAGGCTAAGGGGAAACTGTACTGCTGTCTACAACAACCTTACCAGAGGATACACAGAAGGTGGGGCTAGACTCTTCTCAGAGATGCRTGATGATAGGATGAGAGGCAACAGAGGCAAGCTGGAACACAAGAAATTCCAGTTAGATATTAGGAAATTTTTTCTTACCATAAGAGTGTTTAAATACTGGAACAGGTTGCCCAGGGAGGTTGTGGGAGTCTCTGTCCTTAAGATGTTCAAGACTTGACTGGACGTGGCCCTGAGCAACCTGATCTAGTTCAACAAGAGGGTGGACGAGATGGCCTTTAGAGGTCTCTTCTAACATAAATTATGATTTTATTGCTTCCCATTTCCTGCATACAGAACTAGAGGTAGGGTGTGAGTAGATGGATGCAGTTGATCAGTACATGTTAAATGTCTATGTCCGTACCCAGAATGCTTGGAGGAGTGGTTGCATAAAAGGTCTGGTAGCGACCTGGACATCTCCCACTACAATTGGACATGAAGCTCCACTGATTAAATGGATTGTCTGTTTTAGGATAAATTGTTTATAGAACTTTTATGCAATTATGTTTATTTACATTTATTAATACATTATACCCCCAGTTTTCTGTTGAAAAGGAGGGGCTCAATCTGAGTAGACTGAGAATTGTTCCTAAACAAACATGCAGGTATCTTGGCTCGAACAGACCAATGAGATGAAAATCCAGCACTAGCCAGAAAGTACTGTTGTTGTGATTGTGCAAGCAAGTGCACTACACATACATAAAAAGGCATTAGCATCAAATACAGTGGGATGTGTTTGCCCTGGTACCCGAGCCTTGAGTGCAGTGCATTATGGACACTATGCTCTATCTAAATCAGGTAATGGTAGCAGTTTGCCTATAGAAATTTTATAGTGCAATTAAATATGCTGGGGTTTTGGGTGGTTTTTGCAGCCCATGTTGAGCTTCAAGCTGCTGTAACAACAGTGCCACTGGTGCTTAGCTAGCTTTTTCTGTGGCTGAGTACTGTCATGACTGCAGTGTACAGCTTAGCTTGGGCAAATACCATGTGGTTTGTTGTAGTAGTTTAGAGTACACATGCAGGGCTTCTGACATGGAGTTCTTGATTTATAATTTACTTCCTATTTAATCGTGCCTAGAAATACTATGGCAGAGAGGCTTAAAGAAACATTCAGGCCAAGTTTATTAATGATATTGAAATGTCTAAGTGATTTACCCTTCAGCTTAAACATCTGAAAAGTGGGATAGTATTTATCTGCTTTGCAGGGAGGTATTTTGTACAGTCTTTTGACAGCCTATATTTACGTCATTACTTATCAGTAATACGCATATTTCAGTATTGTTTTCTTCCTTCCTTCTTATATTGTGTAGGTCCTAATGTGATTGAAACTTCTGTAGCAAGAACCGACTTAAATAACAGCCTAAAGGTAAGAGTTAATAAATATCATTGGATTACATGAATGGCTTTATTTGACGTCAGTAATGTTAAACATTCCCCTGCTTCCCCCAAGTTATTTTAAGTATTTAGATTTTTACTGGAAAACTTCTTGGCCACATGGTGCTTTCCAGTTTGAAATTGGATGTGCAATATTGTACTACCACTGTGTTATTTCATGAGTGGCCCAGCAGCAATTTCTAGTCTCTTACTTTTGTCAGCAGGTAAGGTAGAGAATTCTATGATTTTTCTGCACAGTAATTTCTGATAAAGTAACACTTGAATGTTGATAGGATTCCCTGGTGAGTTCATGTTGGAGATGCTTGTAGAGGGGCCAGAAATAGAAGTTGAGAACATAAACTGAAAAATAATGCTTTCAGTGGCAACTAATGATATCCCTCTTGTGATCTTCCGTTCTGTCAGCTGGGAAGGAATGTTTCTTTTTCTTGTTAGTTGTTCACTGTCACGTGACCAAGACATGGGATCTGGCTTCCTAACATGAACTTTCACATTCATTTTCTTGAAAGCTTTCATATTTTGGTTCTCAGTTCTTGCATTTTTATTTCTGTCTAGCTCTTTGCTGTCAACCTAATCTCTAAAGTAATTTTTGTGAAAGTGCTAAAAAGGTTTTGTGGTTTTGGTTTTTTGTTTTAAATTTTTTTTAAAGTAAATTTTCTTTAAATACACTGGAATGTTTCTTTTTTTGGTGTATTAGTCACCTATATATGTTTGGATTGGTACCAAGCATATTTTTATATCAAATAAGAGAAGTCTTTCCTGCATGTAGGTTTTATCTGTTGATACCTTCCATGCTTTTGAAATGAAGACCTAGTGGAAAAATAGTTGTTGTTTTCATAATTATAATTGAACAGGTTTAAAACTGTGTAACAGAGGAGGGGTCACAAATCTGAGTTTTGATGTAAAGTGCTAGAAATGACTTTATTTTCAGGCTAGGTCTCAGGATTTTGTTTTTCATATCTGAACTTTTTTGTTTTATTGTGCTGCTTTTATGTTCTTTAAGTAGTCGTACCTTTCCTTACTTCAATGCTGCGCAAAATCCGTGTGCTGTTTAAGCTGCTTCTCTGGAAGACTTATATTTGAGTTGCTTATCATACTGTCCACAGAGTAGCACGTATTAAATCTATTCCCAAAAATATTGTCACAAATTAACATGCCTTTCATCATTGTAACTACAGATATATCATGTAACAGAATAATTGCTGGTGTTAACTTTGTGGGGTTTTTTACAGCTGAAGCCATTTAATTTAAGTTCACCACCACTGTCTACTTACAATCAGCAGCTGTGGCTGACCTGCGTAGTTGAGCTGGATCAGCATGATGGTGAGAATCTTACCTAATTCTCAGGAAACTGCTATAGCAACCGGTATATTGTATCTTTAATTTCATCTGTCACATAGATGGTCCTGTTGGTTTCTGCTTGTGGTTGGAGGGTTTTTCCTCACACAGTTTCTCCCCCTCCACCCTCTGCCCCCTTTTAAAGATATGGACAGCACTGATCTTGAGAACTGGAAGCAACAGGTATATGGGATAAGTTGTTTGTTATTTCTGTGAAAGCAGTAGTATCTAGAGAATCTCTGTCTCTCTTACTTCATTTTGGAGAGAATTAGATGTAAAGATTGTAATGATATTAATTTTTCAATAAAACTTGCCTGTAAATATGTAAGAAATACTGTATTAGTAATTGTTAATCTGTCAAGATTCAGTACAGGGCATTTGTGACTTACTGCCTAAGTACATAAATAAAAAGTTTTGTGTTCTTTTTATTAATATACTGGACCCCTACTCCAGTAAAGTATAACTGAATAACTTTGAGTAATATTCGGCTATCATATGTGTTTTAAACTATATTTGGAAGTATATTTGAGATTTCAGTTCTGCATGTAGCAGTAGCTTAATGTTTTCTCTTTTAATTACAGTATCCCTCAAAAAGAATGTTACYATGACAGTCAAAGTACTTGGAGTGGTGAAGGATGGAAGCACACCTTATGTTAATAATCAAGTTCACAATCGGACGAGATTACTCAGTTGTGCACAAGTATGTGCCTGCTTAAACAAAACTCTGATGCAGTACATTTTCTTTAAATCTATTTGTGTGCATGTTACATTACACTGCAAATGAGAAGAATATATCTGTTAAGCACATCTCAGGAAAGACTGTAGAGTATAGTTTTATTTGTAATTGCAACCTAGCTAGTAATGCTGACCAAGATACCTACCTATCCGTCTTTTTCTGTTTACTTCTATGACTTGTGTCTATTACTCCTTGAAGACCTCTCTTTCTTGTTAGAGTAGCTCTCTGCCAGCAAAGCAGTGTGTCCTGCTTAGTGACCTAAACAGATTTAGCAGTACTGAAGAAAGGGATATTGTAGTAGAAGACTGGATACAGGGCTCCAGAGGAGAGAGAAATTCTCCTCCAACACCTAGCAGAGAGTCTGGTTGAAATCAGCTGGCATCTGTGTTCTGAAAAAGCCAAATTTCTTGCCACCTGTGAAGAAATGTTTAAGGTTTTGAGTTTCTAGTATAATTTACACTGAAATTTTTAAGCTTAGAGACATCCAAAACAGCTTCTCTAGATGCAAGTCCTTTAGGAAGGGCATAGCTGAAGTTATTTGTGATAAGCATATAGGGTAAATCAAATGTTTTCTTTTTATATATATACACATATATATGAAATCTGCAGAAATTAATGAACRGTGTTGCATTAGATTTAATTACACACAGCCAAGAGAGCAATATGCTTGGGTTTTCTCTTTCCTCCTGTTAACTTTTAGAAATTAGTTAATACAAGGTAGCCCCATYTCACAATCTGATGACCTAGAGCTTGACTGACAGAGTTACTGAGATCCTTCCTGGTGCTGCAAGCAGTTGCTTTCACCAGCTTAAGTGAAAAGCTAGCCTTATTTATTGGTTCAACCTTTGATCCTGCTGACTGACTTTATCAGTTTCTTCTGCTTTGTCTGGTATCTTTCAAGAAATTCTTTATCTGTGGGTCTTGTTTGAGTCTTATTCTAACTGATCAAGATTGGTAAGGCATATAATAAATATCATCAATATCTGMCCATTTAGAAACAAATTCTCCAACCTATACTAACAGTGCGTATTCTGGAATAAATTGAAGGCTTTTACATACTATTCTTCACTGTATGTGTTCACAGAAATGCAGTGAAATCATTGTTGCTCACCTTGGCTACCTGAACTACACTCAGTACAACATATTTGTTAGCTTTGAAGATCTAAATAAGTTAACGTACACCATCCAGAATATTACTTTCACAGTAAGTATAAAGTTTTATAGTAGCAAAAGAAATCTCTGTAATTACTAATGCTGTAGAAGTCTCCTTTAGCTGTAATAAAAAAGTTATCTCATTCTTGAAGATAAACATAAAGATTCATCATAATTAATTTTTCTGTCACTACTAATGTCAGAACTATTATAGCGTTTGCTGTTAATAAGGGTCTAGACCAATTTTTGTAACTCTATAAGCAAAGATTTCTCTTTCAGAACTGCTAATGCTGTTTTCTGGAACAGATAAATTTAGTCTAATTCCTGGGAGATATTTTTAACAGTAGGCAAGCTAGACTAGAACATCCAGTTTTCTGCATTTGTATATAGAGATATTGCCTCTCTAAAGCATGGTGTCTTTTTCAGCCTTTCCAGTAGATGTGTCTGAATTAGCAAGATTTTTCCAGAATTTACAAAAGCGTGGGTTAGAAAGATTTCACAAACTCAAAGAAAAATGAAGATTTTTTTTGTGACTGTGCTTATGAGGAAGAGAAAAATGTTTGTTCAGCTAAAATAAGCAGGCTAATAGAATAATTCACTAAAATAATCTCTAATGAAATAATTGGCTCAGTTCATAGTGCTAAAGATTGCTTATAAAACAGTTACATCATTAGTGTGTGCTGATTGGCTCCAGAAAGAAATTTAGAAACATTTGCATAGGGAGGAAATGGAACTAACCCAAATTTATAATACAGGTTACTGTGGTATATTCTACCTGTATGCAACATTTGGTATGTCAGAGCAGGTAGCAAGCAAAAATCTTACGGTAAAGCAAAAGTGGTTTTTATATACTAAATTAACCTCCTGAATATTAATATTTGTAATATTCTAGTGCATTAAAGCACATCATTAAAAATAAGCTCTAAGGGGAAAAAAAACCCAAACCCAAAGCCCTGCTTTCCCGCAGCAACTAAAATAGTCAATTTATTTCATTATTACAATGGTTTATGGTGATCTCAGTTGAAATCATAGATTGCCTTTTGTATGATGGGATTCTCTACATGTAATTTTCATTCTACATTTCCGGTTTAAAAAGACGAGACAGAGGTTGACAGTTTTAATACATTGAAAGGTAAAGCTTCTTGTTCAGATGGGCAGAGCATATGTTGTACCAGGGAGTTTACATTTCAAAAGTGGCTTCAAAAGGCAAGCATGCCAGGTATGAGATAAATTCTCAATAGAGCAGAGTTTATGGCAACTGACATGTTATAATTAATATTTGTGCCTTTCTAGTAATTAGAGGAGAAGAAGGAGCTTTTCCTGTGTAACCTATGAAAAAAGTTCTTTATTTCTGGTTAGCTCATTTATTCTTCCCTTACTTGATTTTCTTTTTTCCATTTTTGACACAAGAGAGTAAGCTTTAAGAAAACGAACCCATTACAAGAAGCATGCCTGTACCTTATCAGCCTCTTCATAATCAATGTATGCATCTGACCTTGGTAATAAAGAACATACTGGATTTACTCAATTATTGGCATTCAAACTTTGAATGAAAGTGCAATTGAAATCAATGAAGAATATCCTTTTTGTCCTGAGAAGTGCTTTAACATATAACAGCACCCTGAGTGTGTTACAAAGTGGCAGGGTAAGAGAGAAGCAAGGGTATTAGGCTGCTTTGGTTCTCTTTTCATCAGATAGTCCTACGAGTATGAATTTGTCTTTGTCTTTCCATGATTACAAGGTGGAATTTGGTTATACCTTTAAATTTTGAAAAGCCAGAGAACTTTTCAATATCTGCAGAAAGTGCTAATTATTGATGTCATATGTACCCTGTCAAAACATTGTTTATTGGGCTATTTTTCTTCTGTTTTATTGTAGTGGAAGACCTACAATCCAACTTTTTCACAAGTGGAAATATGGTTCCGGTTTGTCTTTGTAGTTCTTACTTTTATGGTCACGGTAAGATTTTGTTTCGGTTTTTCTGGAGTATCTTATGTAGGCAGCTGATAACACTGCTCTGTAGTGCTGTGTTTAGTAACTTAACTTCAGGCAGTAGAGTTGAGATATCACTAAATGGGTGTAAAAAATGTTTCTAAAATACTTATGTAGTTGCTGCTTTTATGTTTTTACAAGTGGTACTGAAGGGACATGAAGAAAATGGGATAAATAGGAAAACTTGTTTTTCTAAACTCTGATTTTGAATTGAACAGAAAGAATTTTGCTTAAACAAAGGAAATTGTGATTAGATCCTAGGAAAAATATTTTTTTGCAGTGCAGGTAGGCTCAGACATTGGAATAGGATGCCCAGAGTGTGGGCTCTCCATCTCTGAAAATGAGCAAAACTCAGTTGAATATGACCTTGATCTAACTTTAAAGTCATCACTGCCTGGAGTGTGAGGATGGGYCAGATGACCTACAGAGGTCCCTTACAACCTAAATTATGCTATGCTTTAGATTATCTCTCCCCTACAACCTGTTTTGGCCCCTGGAAAAGAAGTGTTTGGGAAAAAAATCAACATAAAATCTAAAATGCAGAATTTTCAGAGTAAGGACACTAAAGCACTGAACACTCATGTAGCATTTTTCTCACATAGATGATGTGAATGTGATATGGAATCTGTTTTTTTCAGAAGTGAGTTTAAGTGGGAGTTGCTGGTAGTGTATGACCAGTAATTAGGCAACATTTTTTCATACATTGTTGATTTGCACGGTATTAGCTGGTTTCCTTCTCAGTTTGCTTGAGAGATTAAATAATTTGCATTGGGGTAAGCCAACAAACTGGAAGCAGAAGTAGAAGCTAGGAGATGTGGCTCCTGTTTTACAATATTCTCAGTGGCAAAGACCTCGTGAAGTAGCTTTTGCAACGTGCTGTGTTCTCTCTTTATCTGGTAAAACCATTAAGGCTGTATTCCTTTCTTACGAATTTTTGTTGTTGTTTTATAGTGTCTGTTTGCACATTCCTTGCGGAAATTCTCCATGAGGGACTGGGGCATTGAACAGAAATGGATGTCCATCCTCCTTCCCCTCCTGCTACTTTACAATGGTACTTTTATCCTGGAATTTTTAGAAAAGCTCCTTTTTTTAAGAAAGAAAAAAAGAGAGCGAGAGAGAGAGAAGGCAAAATGGAATTTGGCCTTGAATTTATAAGCAGCTGTTTATAAGACTTCAGAAAAATAATTTTAAAAAAGACCAACCCTTTTTAAGTGTATCAAATTCAAGGGCATAATGAATAGGTGGATTTCATTCTTTTCAGTCACATGAATATCAACTCTTTATTTAAAGCTCTGATTGGAATAGGTGGCAGCAACCATACTGAACCTTTCATACAGTGACATGTAAATGCAATTTCTGTGTTTGTCTGCTAAGTCTTACTTCATTTTTCAGATACTTGCGCGTTAGTTAAAAATGGAGGCTACTTTTAGTCTGGTAAACCACATCAAATTCTACCACCCTCTAGCAGTACCAAAGAATATTTGCCTTTCAGTCATTCTATGATAATTTTTTAGGTCATCATCAAGAACAGTGGCTTAATAGAAAGTCTAATAAAACCTGAAATCTTCTAGAAATGTTGGCAACCATTTAAGATTATTTCTACAGCACAGAGGATTGCTGCTGGAGGCACCATTTTCTTTGTAAATTACTTTAAGATACAACAAACTTCAATTTCATTTACTGGTGTAATTTGAAAAATCTAGGGGTTTTTTTTCCTCTGAAGATACATTCTGCTGTACTTTTCATAATGGAAAAGACTGTGCTTTTTCCCCTCTAACTTTTTTTTTTCCTTTTTTTTTCTTATTTTGTTACAGATCCATTTTTCCCCCTTTCTTTTCTGGTGAACAGCTGGTTTCCTGGAATGCTGGATGATCTCTTCCAGTCACTGTTTCTGTGTGCACTGTTGTTGTTTTGGCTTTGTGTCTATCATGGTATAAGAGTACAGGTAAGGGTGCAACATTATCTACTACTTACTGAGAAGACAGTACTTTTTTTTTCAGTTCTCTCAAAAGGTGACAAAAATTAAACCAAGTTCTTAAAAAAGAGACATTTATTTTATTCTTAAAGTACAATGTGACACATGAAGCTTTGGAGTTAAAATGATTTGTGGTGAAGTAGATTGTCTTGAGGCTACCACGCCTAAATGAGATAGATGGGAGAGTCCACTCTAAACTATTGCAAGATAGTCTTCAGAATTATGATGCCATTATGCTTTGTTCTTGCTTGAAGGGTTTTGTTGTTGTATATGGTGGTTGATTGTTTTTTAAACCACTTCAAAATACTGCTATGAATTCTGGAGCATATTCCTGTATTTGCAGTATCAGTGAAATATGTGGGACCTTATAGATAGGATGCTCCAAATCGACTGCATCTTACTAACACAAATGATGATACAATTTTGTGTCTTCTGTAATCACTTGTGCAGGTTAAAAATACAGAAGACGAGTCTCTTAATCTAGTTCATGTTGAATGAAACAAAGATGATAGTTATTTTATTCTGTCAAGAATGAATGAAATCTCAAATGTGGGTTCACTCCTTCACCACATTATTGTTTTCTCGACAGGGGGAAAGGAAGTGCTTAACTTTCTATCTGCCCAAATTCTTTATTGTTGGACTATTGTGGCTTGCCTCTGTTACATTGGGAATATGGCAAACGTAAGTAATTTAAAATTTAGTGCAAAACTAACAAGCTGAGTGTTCAAGAATGAGAAGACTTTATAATTAGTGGTATCTGTTTCTTAATGCTCTGATTGTGGTATAGGAATGGAGTTCAAATTCTTACATCTTTGTGTTTTGCAAATTGCGACTGATTTGAAAACAGAATTCCCCATGGGCGATCTAGTAGTACCTCATTTTATAAATCAGAGTGAGATCTAGAAATCACTACTTTGTCAATATGTTATGACTCCCTACAATACTACCTCTAGCACTATGTCCCAATTAGCTTTTAGTATTTGAAGCAACAGTTTCTCTGTAGTTAATTATTACACAGTTTGACCAAACTTTCTCAACTATTAAACCTGCACAATTGGTACTGACACTGCTTAGTCAAGCTATGCTATCTCTCCTCAAAACTCAGTTCTTTTGCTTGGTTTAGTGTTTCTCTCTTTTTTCCAATTTGTTGTGTTAACATAAAGGTGTCACTATTCCCCACCCAGAAAACTTCCTCAGTTTTGGTACATTTGTAGTTTCTAAACCAATTTAGTCTCAAGTGTTTGCCTCATATTTTATTTCTCAGAAGGAAGATACCTTCTAACGTTCTCCATGCCGTTGTACATTGTTGAAAGCAGTGCAGCTGCAGGAAATGCTTGTGCTAATGCCCTATCAGCAGAATTGCTATGAGGGAAGGGCTTATACCACAGTTATTTCTTAAGTATAATTCTTATCACCAAGGATAAAATTTAAACACTAAATCCTGAAGGCTTGTAGGTATTTACAAGATTATACGTTTTCTAAAAAATAAGTGGGGAGATTAGACATGCTCACAACTGAAATCCTCCATATTCCTTCAAAATTGGGTTTGGGAAGAAGGAGGATGTCATGTACTGTAAACTGTCATGGAATCAATGGCATTGCACCAATTTATACAGCCAAAGACTTTAGTTATAAACTCTGTATAGTAATTTTAAACCTTTTCTTTGTTAGTGGGTTTCTTGGTCAGCACGGCTTTTTGACCTTGTCTTTTGTAAGTGGTGTAGGTACCACTTTTTCATTTTGAATCTTTTCTAGTGTTAACGAAGTACATGATCCTACCTATCAATACAGGGTTGACACAGGTAATTTCCAGGTAAGTCAGAAATGTTTTCTTGCTATTAAATTGTCAGCTAGAGGTAGGCAATTCAAGGAGGTGGAGTTTGTTCTTCTATTAAAATCTATAACACAATTTAGAAAACAGCAAATGCTGATCAGATGGTCTTATTCTGACTAGGGTACTTTTAATTTCGCTTTAGATCATGCGTAGGCCATATTGAGCTCCATCCCAATGAGAAGGGTAACTTGTCTTGCAAATCTGGAGACTCAACACCACAAGTTTAGTCACAGACTCATGACTGTTGGGGTTGAAAGAAATTTTTTTAAGGCTCTTATTAAGTCAGTTTTGTACATCTTTACTCCTGCCAAGATCCGCTGTCATAGTAAATTTCAGACTTTCTTGTTGTAAAGGAAGATCTGATTTATATGGGTCCTTGTATTGTTCTCAGGAGCTGTGTTTTTAGAAAATCATTGAGATTCAGCTCACTGTGAACTCAGTGAACATGACTTCTATTAAACATCCTTTCTTTATATTCCCAAAAAACCTACCTTGATGTATAGCCATCCTTGTTTCATACTTCCTTTCATGAGCCTACTTTCCCTGAATAAATGGACTATGTTGTGCTGTGGGAAATAATGATTTCTATTGAGGGAAGAATGAATAAACCAAATCTCATTAAATAATAAAAACTAACACTCTTCTTGTAGGGAATGAAAATCTTCTTCCTTGTGGTGGCAACCACATACATTCTCTACCTTTTGTTCCTGATAGTGAGGGCATGCTCAGAACTTCGTAACATGCCTTATGTTGGTAAGGAATATTTCTTTTGATTCTTCCCCAAACAGGCTTGCTTCTCCTAGATGTAGGTGTAAATTTGCTAATAACAACTTTTCACAATTTTTTTCAGATCTCAGGTTAAAATTCTTGACTGCATTAACCTTTGTAGTGCTTGTCATTAGGTAAGGCATTTCAAAGTACGTTTCTCAGTACTGTAACTTCCAGAACCTTTTTTTCAGGGCTTTGAATAAGTTTTGCTGATAATAAAATTGTCAATGAAACTAAGGAATGTCTTTTAATATGATTATTATGGCAAACATTTCTTAATTTTTTAACCCTTCTTATATTATTTCCATTACCACAGCAATACACTGCAAGATTTAGAGGTTCGCTTAGCCAAGATGTTTTCTGTACTGCTGAGTGGTCTGCAGTGCACCATTCACCTCTTTTGGAGCTTTGTAAGCTTCACTTAGTCAAAGCAGAAGTTTAGAATTAGTTTCTTAGATTATTGTTAACATCTGTCTCCCCCACTTCAAGCAGTTATTTCAAATTACTGTTGACTCTCGGGTTGTCTGCAGTGGATGAAGTCTGAGGGAAATAGACCATGGGGKTTTTTTTCTGCTTTACTTAGTTGACTGCTGACTTTTAATCATAAAAGAATAATTCTTAATTTAGAACTATGAAAGCAAATGTGTCTTAAAATAAATGGTCAGCATGTTAACATAATTATTTTCTCATATACTCTTCTGTCAAGCTACCATTTAAATTTTGTGGTTTAAAGACACAGTACATCTATATGCTTTAACTTTTTTCCACAGCATTGTTAAACTCATACCTATAGGCTTTAACTTTTTTTTACAGCATTGTTATACTCTACCTACGTTTTGGAGCACAAGTTCTTCAGGACAACTTTGTTGCTGAGCTGTCGACTCATTATCAGAATTATATCCTTGTGTTGTGATACTGCTCARCTAGGAATGTTAATCTGTTTTCATGCAGAAGGTACTTAAAACTGATGTACCTAAGGACTAAGACGTTTGACTTCTAGGTTGGCTTTTGAAGTTCAGTCCATTTTGATCRCAGTTTCCTGTCAGCATTTTGCAATGGCTGTTTGTAAAGATTATGAACTGAGACAGTTTCAGTCTAATTTGTTTACATCACATAAATCACAGCTGCATTTGATACTCTTCAAAAGGAATGAAGGCCTAGATATGCATGCATTCAAGTAATTTTAACAAGTTATTGTGACAAATTTGGCTGTATTTGCTGCATGAATTCGGTTTGCTGTATACCTATCAGTTGGCATGGGCCGTACCAAAATATTTGAGAAATTAATAGTTTAGAAGTCACTGAAAATGTGTTTGTGTATTAGTCCAAGTTTACATGTGGAAGAGGTCATAGCAAAGAGTTTAAGTGACTTGAGAGAGACTATTTCTCCTGAACCATGAGATCCTAGTTAATTCTACTTTCTGAAAGTACCTCTGTGACTGTAACTGCTCCGGTTACTGATGAGCTTAGATATGTGTTGGGAGCTAGTGGAAACAGTATGTAAAGCCTTTAGTATTTTCCCAAAATGATTGCAAGAAGCCATCTTCAGAGTTCTATCTACAGATAGTCCTTTCTCCTTCCTTCTCAATTGCTGTGCCAAGCAAGAACTTTTTTAAAAATAAACAAAACAAAACACCTGAACACCCCCCTTACTCAGCTTTCTTTTAGCATTGAAAGCAGAACTATTCAATTTACCATGCACGCCACCACTCAAGAGTAGACCTTGTCTCAGAAAATGTTATTTGTGTTAAAGTTAAAGCTTTGTCTTCAGTGGGAGCTTTACCTCGAAATAGCTTGAGTACATTAGTTGTGTCGTGGTTTAACCCCAGTCGGCAACCAAGCACCACACAGCCGCTTGCTCGCCCTCCCCCTCAGTGGGATGGGGGAGAGAGTTGGAAGAGCAAAAGTAAGAAAACCTGTGGGTTGTGATAAGAACAGTTTAATACTTGGGGGGGGGGGAAATGTACTGGTAGGGAAAACAACAAAAAAGAGAGAGAGGAACAAAACCCAGGAAAAACAAGAGATGCAACTGCTCACCACCTGCCGACCAACACCCAGCCAGTCCCAGAGCAGCGATCACTGCTCCCTGGCCAACTCCCCCCAGCTTATATACTGAGCATGACATCATATAGTATAGAATATCCCTTTGGCCAGTTTGGGTCAGCTGTCTTGGCTATGCTCCCTCCCAGCTTCTTGTGCACCTCCTCACTGGCAGAGCATGGGAAGCTGAAAAGTCCTTGACTTAGTATGAGCACTGCTTAGCAACAACTAAAACATCAGTGTGTAATCACATTGTTCTCATGCTAAATCCAAAACATAGCACTATACCAGCTACTAGGAGGAAAATTAACTCTGTGTGAGCTGGAACAGCACAAGTTGTCATTGAATTTAAAACATGCAATTTTGTTTAGTCATTCATGCTCTCAAACTTTAGTAAGGTAAACATTCTTTCCATTGAAGCAGCTTATGTATGGTTTGGGTCTTGTTTCCAAAATTAATATGTACGGAGATATATCAAGCAATATCCTTGACACTTACTACCAGCAGAATTCTTATCATTTTATGGTTTATTGAACTTTTATCTCTACACATTAGCCTTCGTGTATTCCCCCTCAAAGAATGCACTATATGGTAAGTGTAAGCAATTATCTGGCAAACTTAGATGACAAGAGCTGGCATATTAGCAGATGCTGTGTAACATCTTTATATTTTGGTTGTCTCGTTACTGTTTCAATTTGCTTTGAGGTAACATAAACAGAAGCTGCACTGCTCCTGAGCAAGTCAGTGTTGGAAATATGAAGGAACACATAAAATGTATACAACTGATTAGCTAGACTTGAATTCTTATGCATTTAGGTCAAGCTTATAGTCAATATGATGTTTGCATATAATGCACTAACTTTTGCACTGACTCACAGACAATCCTTAAGGAGCAACAATACCTCATTTGTACTTTGTTCCAACAATAAGGTTAATATATTGGCATGCTGGCAAACTGGACTCTGAAATAGGTAACGTGTTGTTGGAAAAGTAGGAGTGAAGCTGATCTCTAATTTTGAGAATTTTGGGGAAATCGCTATGGGGAGGGGGCTGCACAGAGCCCGTGTAAAGGGAGATAAAGGACTGAATCAGTGGCACTTCTGTTTTTGCATTCCTATGTAGAGGATGTAATCTGACTCACATGATGATTATAAAGCATTATCCCTCTCTAACAGATAAAGATTCTGTAAAATAAATATTTATACTGAGTGCATACTCTGCTTTAAGCATTGAGTTTAAAATACAAAACCATAGAACAGCCCAGGTTGGAAGGGACCTGGAAGGATCATCTGGTCCGTTCATGGGAAACGGAGCCTAGATGAGATTATCTGGCACCCTGTCCAGTCACATCTTGCATGCTAAGAGGGRTGCCGGGGGAAGGCACTAAATAGTGGAGCTGGTCCTTTCTCTAAACTTTTGAGATGGATGGAACTGTTACAGAAAAATGCTATTTTTCCATTAAGACAAGACAAATGGCTGGGTGAGGATAAAGTTAAAAACTTGCTGTTGGTTTGCAAGAAGTATTAGTTTATAGAAGGGAGGAAGTGAAAAGCTGCCAGGAAAAGATGTTTATGGCAAACTGCTGCACTGAATTTTACTTGCATATAATTATGAACTGCAGCTAAGCAACACAGATRATGCAAGAAATGAAGGCCTTAAAACAAGGTAGAGGGAATTGTCATAAATAGCCAATGGAAAGTATCTGTTTCCTTTCCTGTCACCATATACAAGTCCTTCCTTCATCTATTACAAGGATATAAAATAACTGGCTAATCATTGACTTGCATACAAGGGGTTACAACTTTGGTCTACTATATTTGTAGCTTAGAAATAACCAAGAAGTTAATGAAGTCTACACTTTTAAAATACATATATGAACTTTTGAATAATGATTAAGAATAATGAAATATGACTTAATTACTCTTATGTGCAGGTTGAAATAATATGACATAGGAAACTGCACAAGGGAAGAAATACGCTTACACAATATGAAGAATATCTATCTAAAAATAAGATGAGATAATGATGTCATCTCCTTAACTCTTAAGAATGCCATGATGTTGTGGTGAAGAATTTAAAGGAGAGAATTCCTGTTTGGATATAGTTTTGTTGAATTGTATTCATGACTGTCTTGGAAGTTGTTGAGTCTGTTGCTTCAGTCTTTGATTAGAAGTACAGCCACATTTCTGTATTTAATGCGCTAAATTAACCCTTATTTGTATTTTCCAGAATCACAGTTGAAAGACAATCCTGCTTTTTCTATGCTGAATGATTCAGATGATGATGTGATTTATGGGTAAGATTATAAATATMTATGGAGAGTTACTTTTCGTGTGTTATTTTTGTAACGTTCTTTTCCATACTTATTAAATAAGTGAAGGCTTTGTAGATTGTTGCTGAAAGCATTCTGCCTAAGGAACAGAAAGATAACCTTATTCTAAGAATGCATGTTATTTTGTTTTTTCTTTTTTTGGTTTCTAAAAGGGATTGCCATGGCACTGATACAAACAGGTAAGAAAGCGTTAGGATGCTGGTAGGTCATGGAGTGAAGGCATCAAGAGATATGAAAGGAAAGGCCTTCCTCTTAAACTGGGAAGGATTGCAGGAGTCAGGTGGAGCTAGCAAAGAGGCAGCTCATATGTAAATGCTGCAGAGAAGGATAATGGCGCTTCTTAAGTGTCCATCACTTACTGAAATACTTAAGAATAATCAATTCTAGCAAAACTTCCTGGACTTGTGTGAGTTTGTGTAATATGAGAATTATAGCAGCCCTTAAAACCCATCCAGTGCTAGACACTGAACAAACTCATTATCTGCCCTTGATGTTTTCACCTCTTACGAAGGACAGTGAAGTGGTTGGAACAGTGAGGATGGGGTTAATACTGCAATAACCTGAACAGTTTGTGTTAGACTAGCTATATGCATTGTCTGAGATAGCTTGCCTTTGTTTCGTTAGATGAGTAGTGGTAGTACCAGCTTGCTTCTATGTATCCTTGTGAAGAGTGGCTTGTAGTTACTGGAATAACTTTTATTATGCATCATTCTCTGGAGAGAAGTCATATATATTTTTCATTCCTCCAACAAGGAAGGAAAACAGATACCACCTTCCTACCCMAATAGCAATTCGATGCCTCAATGTAGTTTAGAACTTTCCTCTTTATTTTGGACTTCCTATCTGAACACGGTGTTCAGAATTTTTAACAAGTATCTGTTTCACAGGAGTGACTATGAAGAAATGCCACTTCAGAAYGGCCAAGCTATTAGAGCCAAGTATAAAGAGGAATCGGACAGTGATTGATTTTGAGGTAGACAGACTTGTTCAGCTGGAGTTAAACCAATTYTGAAGTTTTCCTAGATGGACAACTTCCTTGGCTTCCTTACAGTCTGCTGTCATCTGAACACCAACTCCCAGGAAGGACATTTTGCTTGTGTTTCTCTTTACAAAGTTAAACTGAAAAAAAGAATGCTTGAAAAGGTTGTGGTGAAAACTTAAGAAACCAAAATTTTTACACGTCTTATAAAATGCCTGATAGCAGGATGTCTGTGGACTAAAATCTTTAAGTCTATTTCCATTTAGAAGTGTCACTGATTATATGCTGATTTTAAAATTGCTTCCTTGCTGCTTGGTTTTTGGGGATTTTTTTTTTTGAGGATTATGTACAGCATGCTGTCGTTCATCTGTTGCATTTGCGTTATTAGCTCCTTTGTATATTGTCCACTGCTGTACTAAGTGCCTCATTTCCCTTTCAATTGTCTACCTTAGTCTTTTGAGCCAGAGGCAGGGAATGAAGTGTTTTAGGGTTTTCTCTTTTTTTTTTTTTTAATGCAAGAAAACACAAGCTTTCCATTCTTCCTTGAAAGAAGTGATATAGACTTAAGACCATTTTTTAAATTCATTTAAATRAGTTTACCAGATTTGTAAGCACGAGGTACGTGCAAATAGTCAAGTTCTAGTAAGCCAAAATAGCCTTAGTGGTTCAAAATTATGTGTGTAATGTATGTTTCATAATATGCTTTGCTGCAAACACAACAGAAGTGTTTGTTTTGGTTTTTTGTTTGTTTGTTTAAACAGCCCATTCAAATGGAAATAATTAGGCATCAACAAATCTCAGAAGGAAGCCAGTATTCTTCTTTCTGGGTTTTTTGTATGCTGGAGGAGATTGTTACACTTACAGAGAATACAATATGAAAGTTTCATAGAGAATTACAATTTCAAATTTCCAAACATTTCATTTTTAGAGTTTTTTTCTACTGCGAAATTTTTCCTTAAGTTATATTAATAGATAGTTAATCTACATCTAGGAACAGTTGTGGTTGCTTATGTATTGAACGTGCAAGAGAGTTAGCTTTTGAGCATGTTCTGTGCATAGTTCAACTTCTTTGTCATACCACCATCGCCACCTGTGCTGATGGAARCTTTTACTAGCCCATTTTGTGATTATCTGTATTCCAGTCTGTGCTGGAACAGAGTTACATGGGAATTAAGTATTCCTAGTACAATGCTGCTGCTTCTCTATTTAAAAGTTGGTTTTCTCCTACACCATTGTTCAGTTCTTTATTTAAGTGGAGGCTGTTTGTTTCTAACTACTTTTGTTTTCAGGTACTTGACCTGTCTGAAAGTATCTTTTTTTTCCATGGTTTCGTAACTGTGATTTACTCTTGTAAAACCTCTCTGCCCTRCTGCTGTAGAAAAGACTCTCAAAAGCACTGTTAATGTATTAGATAGAGGATGGTGCTGGCTTACACTAGGGAATTGTGCTCATTGTTGAACTAGTTTAAGCAGAAGAGGGCAATGAAGTCCTACTAGACTTGTTGAATCATATKGGGGAAAAAGTAGATTTGTTCTGCTTTGATGCAACAACTGTTCTAGACCATTCCCGTTGCAATAATCTCCTGGTAGCTGTTCCAGATTGTGAAGGGAAGGCTTCACAGGATAGCAATTTGCTTAGAGAAGACCAAAGGAACTGCTTCATGTGGTGGCATCCTCGCTGTCATAGAATAGTTTAGATTAAATCAGTGCTCTGCTAAAGACAAAGGTGGTAAGATACTCCATGTGTGTGAGAGAGAAAAAACTTTCTAAAATTATGTAGAGCTGTGAAATTTTTTGAGGGTATTTGAAGTTTAAAACTTTATGTACCAGGGATCATTTATTTGTTAGAAGCCAAAGCACTATTGTATGGCTAAAGCAAGGAAGCTGCTGGAGGGGAGGGGAAGGTTTTTTCCTTTCATTTCTTAATTAATTGGTGTCAACTCAGAAGAACATATAGGAAAACATTAAAGAAGTATTTCAAGTTAGTGGTGGGGTTTTTTTTCCCCCAGTGAACTGTAGCAAGCTGTTCCTTCAGCACTTCCTTTTAGACTTTTTTTTAACAAGTATGGGAGATGATCTTTGTACCCTAAAAGAGGAGAGCCCATTCTCATTTTTACCATTCCCCAGGTGACTCTCTTGAGGCTTACAGCTGTTTGAATTTGCAGTCAGGCTTGCGAGCCAACTAGGTGTCCTTTGCAGTCCCCAAATCCTTTTGACTTCCATTGGACTAACAGTGGGTACAGGAATTAGGGCTTCAAAAACTGATACTGACATGATCCTTATATATTCAGATCTTTTTGGCTCTGATATTGTTTAATTCTGTTCTAAATTGGTCTGAAGAGACAAAATGTTTTATTTGATCAATGTGCAAAGTATACTAATGTTTCTTATCACAGTCTGAACTGGTTGTTACAGTCAACCCTGAAATACAGTGTCATGCTTCGGGATTTCATTAACTAAAGAAAGGATTTTTAATCTAATTYAGAGATGATGATTTTTTTCTAAGCTGTTCTCAGCCCATTTCACTTGCCATTTTGTTTGCATTAACTTTTCTACATCACTACATTCAAAGTGGAAATAGGAAAGCTGAGAATGGGAAATGTGTACTTAAAATAAGTATCTCACTATGAAAATAGTGAGAAAATAGTTTCCTTGTTAATTTTTAGAGATTATATTTAAGCAATGTTTGCCATGCAAAATAGTTTTGTATTTCGGAAGTGCTAGAGTGTAATCGCAAGCTTGGTTGAAGCATGTCGCATCAAATTTAATATACAATAAAAAGGCAAAAGCAGCGAAGCAGATGAGGAAATAGTTTTGCTAGCAAGAAATCTCAGTTTCACTCCTCCTATTTCCACAATTGGAAAGCAGAGACAGTATTTGAGGAATATTACAATATGSATTGTAAACAGCTTGGAAGTAGGTGGCATAAATTCACCTCTGGTAAAGTATTGTAACCTAAGGGTGAAACAGAAGAGATCTGGGTAAGAAACTAGCCTGGCTTTCCTTTCGTTACTGCCAAAGTATTGTACAGTATTTCCATCACTGTACAAAATGAGAAAAGTATGCAAAAAGGCCCCACAGTATACAGTGTTCCTGCTCTAAAGGAGATGCTGTCTATTAAATAACTGCAACACTTCCATGTACAMAATGATCAAGAGGGACTTTTAAGAAATCAGTAATCACCGAGTGTGAGCCATGCAGGGCAACCATTTTCTGTAGTATTTGCTTTAAAAATACAGTTGGTGTTGGAATTGGTTGGAAACTTTCCGAGGACTGGCAAGCAGGAAGCATAAGGCTTAACACCAGTGAGGAACAGYGAGTGCAACGGACCCGTGGCACTAATGCTGGGGAACAGGGAAGGATGGTTCCAGCTAGGAAAGACTTTGATCTGTTGTCTTTCTCTGAGCCAAAAGACAACTTTGTATCCACAGTCACCTAACTTTTCCCCCATTTCCTTTAGCTTATGCCAGTAATAAYCTTTGCATTACTGTAAAACCTTTTTTAGAAGTTTGTATATATGTAAAATGAAAATATGGAAAAATTGTGTACCAAAATGGTATAAAAATGTGTAAGATAAATGCTCTGTTTAATGAGAAGCTGTAATTAAATGCTGCTTTGAGAAAGCGTGCATGAGGACATGCGTTAAATATTCTATGTGTCTAGAAGTTGTGTTAATGACAGCAAATTATCCGTTTATGTTGGAAAACTTCATGCTAATATGGAATATGAAGGACAAACCAATATTTTACTTCAAACAAAAGTTGGGTATTGACTTTCTTGGAAGACTTCATGTGCACAATCATTGTTAAATATGTTCATAATAAAGTTTTATATCTTTATATTGTATCTGGGTTTTCTTTTCCTTCTAGTGAATGACTAACAACTGTACAACTTTTACACATATTTTCAGTTTACATGTMTTTTCTTATGCATATGTAAACTTGGTTAATTGCATACGGATGGGATCCAGGCGGCTGTGTCAGCACAGGTTAACCAAGGAATTATGTTTTGGTTTGGGTGGTTTGGTTTTTTTTTATTACCCTGCCTGGGCTGGAAAGTGGAAGGACAGGTTGYTAATTTTCCTAAGAAATACAATAGCCAGTTTACAAAGGGGAACTGGCATTCTCAAGTGGCTTAACAGTGGCTTTGCAAAGCCTGCTGCGGTCATGCTGGCAGCCAAACTTCCCCTGGTGAATGTTAGCACCAGCTACCTTTCTGCCAACCGTGCATGCGTCACGTCAGCTGCTGTCAGATGCCTCTGCCAGCAGGGCTGGAAGTTCTCCTACTTACTTATCCTGCAATGATACATCCTCTCAGCACACCCAGGAAGGGCTGACCCACCTTCAGCCCACAGGCCAGTAATAGAAAAAGGTTTAGAGATGATGAAGATGCTGATGTCATTAATCGCCTTCTTACAGCTCCATATCTGAGGGAGCTGGGGTTGTTCAGCCTGGAGAAGAGGAGGCTGAGGGGAGACCTTATCGCTCTCTACAACTACCTGAAAGGAGGCTGTAGCGAGGGTGTCGGTCTCTTCTCCCAAGTAACAAGCGATAGGATAAGAGGAAACGGCCTCAAGTTGCACCAGGGGAGGTTTAGATTGGATATTAGGAAAAATTTCTTCACCGAAAGGGTTGTCAAGCATTGGAACAGGCTGCCCAGGGAAGTGGTGGAGTCACCATCCCTGGAGGTATTTGAAAGACATATAGATGTGGTGCTTAGGGACAGGGTTTAGTGGTGGACTTGGCAGTGCTAGGTTAACGGTTGGACTTGATGACCTTAAAGGTCTTCTCCAACCTAAACGATTCTATGAGTCTATGATCTTCCATGAGTCTGCTCACAGCTGGTAGACTGTCACCCTCCATTTGGGGTGATGCCATTCCTTGTATAAACTCGAAGAGAGACTGAAATCTTATTGTGTGCTGAATCAAAYGGCTGTAAACATCTCTGCACAAATGGATACTCAGCTTACTCCTGCTTTAGTATCAGAGACTGCACTGCTCATTTACCAGCAGCAGTTAATTCTGAAGCCATTTCCTTTAGGTTTCAGTTAAACATGGAAGACAGGTCATACTCATTTGTGGCAGTTACAGTAAATGACGACCCCCCACACTTCCCCCTTCCTCCTCCCCTCCAAGTCAGGGCTGATGTGCCCCTGATTTCTATAGCTGTAGTCATATGAAGAGCCATGGCAGTAAGCTAGAGACAGGAAACGGAGACTGAATTTATAATTACCTTCCTGACTACTGCAGCCCATGCTTTGTGCTATTTTTTTTTTTTACAGCCAATTAATTATCTAGAGTAACGACTCAGCAGGCTCATCACCCYAACGCTTTACTTTGGCACTGCGATGAGCTGGCCAGCAGTCTTTGAAAAAGGTGATTAAAACTAAGGTGTTTGAAGATAATTCAAATTAAAAAATCAGGAACTGTACAACATCAAGACTGTAATATGCAATGCCTATAGTATTTTACAGAAAAGCCCTATCTTAACTCGGGGTGGGGGGAACCAACACCCAAAAAACCCCTAACCCCAAACCTCCTTCTGTAATCCTAAAACTTACATCAGAAGCATTGGTTATTGCTCACATGAAAAAAGATCTATAAAACTATATCTACCTTTCTGTAGCACAACTTCTGTTTTAATGCAACAGGGTTTTTTCTTCCCATATAGCTTGTACACTGACAAGCGTCTCAAAAATTTTTTTCTGCAGTTCAGCGCATGCATGAACAAACAGGAAAAAAAAAACAAAACAAAAAACAAGGGATTTGCTATTATTAATATGAACAAAGAATGTTTGAATGGCTTGACCAAGAAGCCAAGTATATCTAGAAGTAAATACTGATTCAAAGTGCAACAACTATTTCTTTTAACTGTAAATAAATAGCTGAGTAGGTACTACACTACCAGCTTTATTCTGGCGTGCTGATGGAAAGGAGATAAAGTATCCAACCATCCAGATCAAAAATTTCCTTAGCAATTCAGAGATCAAAGATTTATTCTCTTTATGACAAGCTTCTCTCTCACCCTGATGACTATTTCAGGCACTTCAGTCAATCTATCTTGTTTTAATATTTTCTTTTTACAGGTGTTTTATCATTTCTGACACTGAATACTCAGCATTGTTTCTAGTCAAACCCATGCTATAACTCTCTCTGCTACAGAAATATAAKGTATATACTCCTCAGTATAAGGTACATACACTCCGTATAGCCCCGTAGCACTCATTAGGACATATGCTAGAATAAAGAAGTGGCTTGTCATGAAGGAGGTGTGTTTACAGAGATGTTTGGAAACTGGTATGCTAGCAGAAATATTAGAAATATTACAGCTATATTAGAAGTCTCACATGTACCAAGCCCAAACATGCTGATAAAGACAACTTCTTTGCCCTGCTGACAGCAGAAACGGATAGGAAGGAAAAGGGTTGAAGCCTGGCCAAGCACAGGGTTTTCTACAGCCTGTTTGGATATGCCAAGTAACATTATCACAGAGAGCACCCCTGTGCACCTAAGCACTATGAAAAACAAATCCTCTACTGTCGTTTGATTTGTCAGCATTACATCTTTCCAGAACATGGAATAATACTGTTGTATCAGCAGTCATCTCATTCTGAACAGCTTTAGGTGAGAGCCAGAYTCTGAAAACATTTGACAGGGCTTCCTAAATATAAGCAAACGCAGGTCACACTGACTGACTCCAGCCCAGGAATACTGTCCCACACTTGCTTTGCAAGGAACTCTTTCAACTGCACTAGCAGTGAGCTACTGCTCACAGAAGCAGCATAGCAGTGCACAGAGGTAGTCTGAAATTCAGAGCATGCTCCCATTTCTTTATTAGCCGCCAAAGAAAACCTCATCCAAGMCCATGCTGAAAACTTGTTTTACTTGCTATTCCTCTGCAATTTTACTCTAGAAGGCAGGAGASTTACTCATATGTTATTTAGTCAGGTCGCCTTGAGGCAGTTTTTCCCCTTTTCAGAAAGGATCATGTTTCACCAACTATCAGAACTCATCACACTCACTATCAGCAAAACCAACRTAGAAGGTAGCAGGTAAGTTCAAGACCTACCTAACACTCGTAATTGGCTGCAGTAGTCAATGATTACCCACGCATAGCTTGCTGAGAGCTTCTAGAATGCGAAATGCTTCTTATCTGTCTTTGTTCAATGAGGATAGTTACTTCTGTTATTGTGCTGTGTCCTAAATACCATGCAATCAGATTAAACAGGTCCCAAAAATGCAGCCAAGTTACTTTCTGACAAACATCATCTAATTTTCTTGCAACTTTGTAGTGACTTTGGCAAAATTATGGAAGTGCTTTGTATTCTGGTATGTATCTCAACTACCTTGAATAGAATTAAAAGAATTGGAACCTTTTTATTTTTAAATAACAAAAGAATTAAGTTTAAATGAGTCACACCAATGGTTATGAATTGCAATAATTTAATGCTAACCAAGAGTACAAAGTGTGAAAGTTGGTGTCTCATTTATATTGGTCTTAAAAAAGAAATACAAGGAAAGTGTTTACGCTGCAGCAGATTTCAGTATTAGCACCTTGAAGAGAGGTTCTTGAAGTGTTAAGACAGTATGGCAACACTGGTACGATACTAAGTACAAACATAAACCATGTAACAGCATGTTTYCACATTTCTATGTTTGAAAAAAGTTACTTAAAAAGTACATTAAAAACAGAAGTTGTTCAGTGTATTCACAGTTCGAGTAGAGATGGAATCAAGTGCTGGAGTAGAAGAGAGAAGGATGAATGATTCCAAGGCAATTATATTGCAAGTCCAAAGGCACTGACAATACAGTACATAGTCTTATTCTCCCATCTCACAGTGCAGGTTCCTACAAATACAAAAAAGGTTTCAGAAACAGAAGAAAGTTACGGTGATTAAATGCACGCCCTTATATGCATGTTTGTAATTGTTTACATTAAGAATCTTAAGAATGAAGCTCTCACAATAGCTAAGCATTTCATATATATGAGTTAGCATCACAACCAAATGGAAAAAATACCAAACTATATGCTATTACTCCAAAACTATAGTACTTGAGGGGGAAAAAAAAAAAGTATGCTGCCAAGTCTTAAGGGGACTAGCATTAAAGTTGCAAGCTGAAAAATCCAACAGTTGTGTTCCTTACCATCACTGGAGTTGTCCCAGAAGCAAGAGCTTGCTGTATGTAGCCCAGCACCATTCTTTTGCATAATCACACAGGTCACTGTTAGTCAGCAGAGAAACTTTTATTAATTTATCGTTAACATTAATTAACATTTAGCTACATTTTTGCTTAGCATAGTACACACATAGACACGTAGGCATATATACATGCTTCCGAGTAGTTTACAGATGTGGTTCTTGCTAAGATCTTCCCTCACCCCCTACCCATCAGTGACTTGACTGTACCAGCTTTAACAGAACAGAGAAAGTTAGCTCACCGATATACTTGAAAGGCTTCCCCAGCTTTGTGAGTTGGCTTAGCGTTTGTTCCACCACACTTGTTGTCCACTGGTTCACTTTGCTGTGCTGGTAGGCATTGCCACCTATCGCGCTTTCTATGGCCTGTTGGCAACAAACGTGTAAAATAAGCTGCACTGTTGTCAATCTACAAGGCACCCATTAACCCATTCCAACACGGAGCACTAAAGATGAGACCCCATACCCACAGAAAAAAMCCTAAATACTGTTTGTCCATACTGGAAGTGTTTTCAATTATTAAAAAACTTGCAGGTCACAGTTTGAGCCAGGCAGAGAGGGAATTATCATAGATTCCATCCTCTCTTCATTTTGTGATATTTTGATTCTTTATTTGTAATTCCTATCCCAATGTCCTGAAGCCAGAGTTATGAAAAGGATCTTGCACTTAGACAGTCCTGGAGAGACTGAAAAAATGCACACAACAATGGCTCATTCACACATATTCTTCTATAGAAATGAACTTCTGATTTTTCAGTAGAATCATTTTTGGGAAACAAAACCCCAAATCAAAACAAAAGACCCATGTAGTTGCTGGTTACTAATAGAGCAGAAGTGTTCAGCCAAATAATCCATTTTACTTATGAGGAAAGTTTCCCCTTTAAGATACAAACAAAAGTACATTAAAGTTGCATGCTTTTCATTGTTACATTTTTTCCTCACAGAAATTGTTTAAAAAATAACCACAAAATTATTTCAGATTCAGAAGAGACAGGAGCATGTATTAAAGCATGCATATTCAATTTACAGAGTCCGACCAAAACAGTTGTTTTGCAACAAGAAAAAAACTGCTTTAGCCTACTCTACATAAGGAATTCTGGACACAAAAACCAAATCCCTCTGGAAATTTTCTAGACAGGAAATTCATGTTTCTTAGCAACAAGAATAGTTCATTTCAAACAAACAAGAACTCATTTCAGAGGAAAAGCATCTCAAAAGAACACAGTAACATGCATAGCCTGTAAAAAACCCTATATGTTACTGAAACATAAAATCTATCTCTATAGGGCTTAACATACAACATCCTCCTCAAAATCCTAATAGGGATACACTGCAACCAGAGAGGAGCATATGAAATTATTTTAATTATCCTTTGGATTTGTAATACATATCGTAATTAAGGCTAGGTATCATTTCCACTTCAAGTACGCACGTTGGTTAAATCAACAATTATCTATACTTTGATAGCAACCTATCTAGAAATCTATTATTTATCGGTTATCAGATTTTCTTGAATGCTTTTTAGGACAAGTATAACATACTATACTTTCACAACAACAAAATGAAAGTGTTAGTTTACCTCTTTAATGATGCTACTGACTTCATCAACAACAAAGGAAGTCTACAAAAAGAGCAGAATTTTAAATAATCAGTGGACACATTCTTCTGTTTACAGAGTTCAAGCTTTGTTAAAAACACGCACTAGAAGCTTAATTTATCCTTGTCAGATTTCTTGCAAATCAGAAGACACTGAGTCTTCCTTTATTTGCTTATATGTACTCAGGCTCCCTGAACCCAGTTAAGTTAGCATTCTTAGCAAAGTAATGAAAACTAACAGATAAACTAAGACTGGTTGGCCTTTTGAGTCAAAGTTTTCAAGTTTTAACTTGAAAGTACTTTAAAATACTATGTATAGCACTTCTGTACATATATATTCTCATTTTACAATACGCATTAATGTCCACAATTCACAGAGTGGGGTTGCAGAGAGAACCTCAGACACAGCTTACAGTTAAATGATACCAACATCTCCAGGGCACTGATGTGGACAAAACATCAATTCACAGCTCAAGGAAAAGCTGTCATGACAATCTCAGCTGGGGATAAGAAAAAAACTGCCCCTTGGAAACCAAAGGGGAGATCTAGGTCGCTGGACTGCCCACCACCTTCAGCCTTCTCTCAGGCTCTGGGGAGTAGAGATTAAGCATGTGGAATGGGGACAGGGAAGGCCCCAACATTTTACTAATCTTAAAACTAATACCCTTTTTCTTGTATGGTTAGTATGTTTTCCTGTTCCAGTCCCTCAGCTCTTGCTGCCTCCCACGTAAGGTGGTTCAAACAAGCTGCCCCCGCTGCTGGAGGCAGCCCACCGCCCCCCGCAGCTGTTCAAACAGCCGGGGAGCCCCAACGGGCAGGATCCCRTGCAGCAGTGAGCCAGGCACCAGCTGGGATGCTTACTACAGGTATCTCACGGCCTCACCTCACAAACCAGAAGAAAGGAATCAGACAAAAGAAAAGCACATAACAGCAAACTAATTAATTTCAGATGACTGAATAAGGACTTCAAGATTAACCTAATCAAGCATATCTTGACTGAGTTTTCACTGGAAGGTCTGTCAGCTTCTCCAGCTGACAAACATGAGTAACAGCATAATTCAAGCATGCAGGCAGGACATAGTTACACCTGCTCATGAGAATTTCAGCATTACATTCATAAACCTTTGGTCAGAAAGTGAACAGTCTAGTCAGCTGCAGTGACATGTGACATTCAGAAAGATGCGAGCAACTGAGTGTTCCCCCGACAGAAGAAACGACACGCCCCAGGAGATGTGCAGGCTATGCCTTTTCTGTAACTACTCAGAGGCACCAACTTCCTCACACACTCCAATATTTTTAAAAGCTTTTATATGCTGTGGCAAATTGGCTTTTATTTTCAGCTTTTTGACTTTGATTTAATTTTAATATGCCTCATTTGTTTTCATGGTACTGATTTTTACAGGTGCTTGCGTTGAAGGTACACCACCGTATTTAACCAAATAAGAGCTATAATTATCAAAATATCCTTTCTCACAGAGCATAAGTTAAGAATACACAAGCCAGACATGCTGGCAGACATGAAGTCTGCTGTCAGGGAAGATGATAAACCGTATACAGATTTTTCTTCACAAAGTCTAGAACTCTGCTCAGAAATGCCTTTGAGTGAGCACAAACCAAAGTAAACTGAATTAAATCCAACCCAAGTTCTCAAAGGTATTTGGATATCTATTTGTATGAAAACAAGTGGGAAAGAGCCATAGATACGTCTGAGAATTTTGTTCTAGACTCGCTGTTACTTCTCGAACCTCTCCCATATCAGAATATAATGTCCTGATATCCAGCTTTGTGGGCTGTAACTGAGCTGCCAAATAATACAACATTATTCCATCCTTTTATAAGATAATACAAATTACATATATACAACACACTTTTTGTATTAAAAAATAAAGGGAAAAAATTCAGAAGCTTTGTGATTTCTCTGCACTACCCTGCGGCACAAGGAAAGCAAACTTTATGTTTCCAATACCTTGTTTAAAAGGGGCATTCCCTGGCAACAAGCACAAACTGCAAAGCAGTATTATTTCTGAGTAATTCTGAAACATTTTTGAAAACAGCTATAAGAATGATGTTCAAGTATGTTAATTATCAGTTTTTTAAAAATATCTGTAACTGTGTAACACAGGTTGGGCCCAGCAAACAAGACAAGGCTTTTAGAATAGCACAAGCCTGACAAATCTTCACTCCTCACACTCTGCAAGAGCAACCCTTGCTGGGTAGTCATTTAGTCTGGTAAAGACCCTTGATTTACCCGACTTTGTATCTTCGTTAACGGGGTATAATGGGATCGCTGTCTCATTAGTGAGCCTGTACCATGCAGACTATCTGCTTCAACTCTTCTTTCTGCACAAATAGCTTATTCGAGTCCTCCTCACGCTGATCTAAACCGGACCAGCAAACCTTCTACCACAGCACACCGCTTCACCCTGTCGGTGAAGCCAGAAGCCATGACACCCCTCGAGCATTTCCTCAGCGGCCGCTTTCGGGAGAGAAGCAGGCGCGGGCCGACGCCAGGGAAGAGGAGCCCAGCGAACACCCGAGATGCAGACAAGGGGCTGGCCCACCGGCACGGCCGGTAACCAGATCTCTTCACGCCGCCAGAGGGACGGCCCCGGCCCGCCGAGGGGCAGCAGCTCCGCGCGGCCGGGCGGCAGGAACAAAGGCTGGGCCTGTCTCCAGCCGTTGCTCGGGACGCGCGGCTCGGAGACGCCGCCGGCGCCCGGCGTCACCCCGAAGGAGAGCGGCAGGGGCTCGGCGCCATGGGAGGCGGGGGTGCTCCCAACGGCCGCGGGCTCGCCTGGGGGGAGACCGAGGGGTGGGGTCCGGGGCGGACAGGTATCGCCCAAGACCCTCCGCCCGCCCGCAGCCCCCCGAAAGGAGAAGCCGGGGGCAGCCCCGAAGCTGCTCTCCCCCTGCCCCGGGGCGTTACCTCTTCCCCCGACTGGAAGTCGTCCATCTTCCCGGTGGAGCCCCTCACGCCGCAAGCAACAGCCCGGCACCGGCACCGGCACCGCCCCCTCACCACTGCGCCCCACGCGCCGGCCGCTGCTCGCCGTGCGCCTGCGCCTCCGGCTCCGCGGCTCCGCTACGGCGCCCGAGGCACCTGCGCAGTGCTGCCCGCGGGCGGCGGGACCCAGCCACCGAAGCCACCCGGCGCTCTACGCCTGCGCGCCCGTCGCTGCTTGGGTTCCGTACAGCCCGTACCGCCCGGCGCTTCCCCGCCCCACCGGCTGGCAGTGCGCCTGCGCACTCCTGCCCTACCCCCGGCGCCGCGCTCTTTACGCCTGCGCAATGCGCTCTCCGCGTCTCGGGCGCGTAGCAACGGGGAGCGCCGCGGTCGCCGCTCGGCCTGCCCCGCGCCCGGCAAGATGGCGGGGTTGCCATAGCGGCAGCGCCGGGCCCGAGCCGGGCGGGGAGGTGCCGCTCGGCGGGGCGGTGGGACTGCCGTGGCGTCAAACGCCCCAAAGCCTGGGTTTGGGAGAGAGCCGGCTGCTTGTCACGGTTGTGTTTCTGATGCAGCTAGCTTGCCGTTTGTGTTCGGTGGGCGTGCCTGCGGAGAGGTTGGAGCCTAGAGGTCCTGCCCTGGGGAGGAGGATCTGCATCTTGTTTCTGGAAACAGAGCTTGAAAAGAAGGCCTGAGCATGTCATGTATGCCCAGGAACTAAAAAAAAAAACAAACCAAAAACATGGAAAGACATGAAGAATACGTGAATTCTTACAGTTCTAAGCAGATCCCATTATTTTTAGCAGCTGGAATCAGAATCAGGACAATGACATTAAAGGGCACGCTTTTCACAGTTTATGGATCTTTTCTGTGTGTGCAGTGTTTACAGATTGCTCAAATTACTTATGATACCAACCTCTGAGAGACGATGTAAACAGTGGGAGCTGCTGTTCAGTTTCAGAGTGGCCTGGATGAACTGGAGAAATAGTCTGAACGAAGGAGAAAATAACTTACTGGGGACAAGTGCAAAGGCCTTTGCTGAGACAGGAATAACCAGCTCTATAAATGCAGGCAGGGCAGGACCAGCTCCCTCGATAGCCATTCCGAAGGCCAGAGTAGGGCAGTGTATTAGGTACGATTTACCTCAGTCTGTTGTACGATGCTGCTGTTAAAAAAGGAGATACCGTACTGGGAGGTGTAAATGGACGTATAGCTTGCAGGATGTGGGAAGCAGCATTTCTGTTGTACTATGCGCAGTAAGGCCTCACGGGGAATACTGTGACCAGTTTTAGGCGTTGTATTTCAAGAAGGTTGTGAGTGAGTTACAGCCTCGGGGCCCCAAGTGCAGGGACAGGCCTCAGCTGTCCTGATCAGCCTCAGCTGTGGCCTCCACCCCTGCGCCCTCTGCTCCAGGCCTGTCTCTTTGGCGGACCTTGGTCCTACGTTTTGACCTTGTCTCCAGTTCCGTGTCTGGCCCTGCCTCCTGCTTCTCATGAAGAAGACCCTGACCCTGTCACCTCGCTTTGGGACTGTGTGGGCACCCTGCAGGCAGCACCCACTCTGCCCCCGCTGCTGAGATACGGTGGGACTGCAGCTGGCTGCTGAGCTCGTCCTCGGCCCCTCTCCTCTGAGCTCTGTGCTTGCTGCTCCCACCGAGCAGGAAGCAGAGACAAAAAAGTGAGGACTATGGGAAGGCTGAACAAGTGGTGCTTGTTTATCCAAAAGAATAAGAGGTTGTAACTTGGTTACATTCTTAGCGCATATAAAATACTGCAGCAGTTTTCCATGTCCAGGGGTGAGAGGGAAAAATATAATGAGGTAAAAGTGTGGCCATTAAGGCTTTGGTTAAATATTAGGGGAAACGTGGCAGTACGGCTAACTTTCCCCAGCCTGGCTTTGTGATACTACAGGTAGGTCGCTGTGGGTAGTTACAATCCTCAGGTTGTTTCTGGTCTTTCATTTAGTTAAAGTTTTGCCTGAAATGAAGGCCCAAATAATCCAAATACTCTTTGTTGGGCTTAGCTCTGTGCCCTACTAAGAATTGTTTTGTCTTCAGTGGTATGGTTGAAAAAGGTGATTAAACTTGACATGCACAGGTGGAAGTGTTTGAACCTATTGAATTTAATGAGTTTATAAAATTGCAGGCTGATTGATTTTGCCATGTGACTAGAATTGCAGTGCTTTGTTTAGTTTTAACTAAGATTAATATTTCTTAAAACACCCAAAACACTAAGAAGGGTTTCTGCATTGTACATACGGTTTACCTATAGGGGCAGGAACAAGGAGATCAACGTGCAAGAACAGACTCTCTTCTTCTCCAGAATTTGAAATAATTTGGATGTAATTTTGAATTTCTTTACTCACACTTGGTTCTGTAATAGACTGAACTGGGATGTCCAAATCAAATAATGTTTTAACTTTTAATCTTTATCTGACATCAGATTTACCAGTTGTGAGGTAAAATAATTTTCTACTTTTCACAGATGCATAAAAAATGAATTCTTTTGAACTTTTATCTATGCTAATTGCTTTGTCATTCAGATCTGAGTAGAAAACTATTTTGTTTCCAGGAAATAACTGTTTATGATACAAGTGGTGTTTTCTGTGCGAGTCCTGGGGACGTTGAGGTTAGTACTATTTTCACATCTGTAGTATCAGAAAAAGAAATGATGTAAAACTCAAAGCCCACTTCTCTTCCTGTGTGTGGCTTGAAGACTGAGCATATTTTGATGATATCATTCAGCTTTTATAGTCTTTAGTGCAGAGCCTCTTTTTAATGTTAGAAAAATGAATAACTTCTCTTTGATTGCTAGTTGCTGTTGCTGGTAGCAAAACCAGAGTCTTGGCAAAAGCTGTTGTAACACTAGAGTGCATTTGCTTTTAGCTGTTTTGGGGGTGCTCCTCTGTACATATGTTAATCTAATTTTCCTTCCAAAGGAAGGAAAGGGGGTGGAAAACAGCCACCGGTTTTCTTTAAGGAAAGATAAATAATAAAAGTGCTATTCATCTCTTAAAAGCAGTTTACTTCCATGCATCTTTCTTTGATGGCTGCTGAAAAGGTAAGGACATCTTTTTAATCTGTTTTATATGACATTGCACCAGGGGATGCATTTTTACTTACTGGGATGGTGTTTTTTACACTGCAAAGACTTCATGGAAAGACCACAACTGGAACTTAAAAAAGTGTTTGTGTTTGGGGTTTTTGTTGTTGTTGTTGTTGTTGTTGTTTTCTTTAAGTGCTGGGGTGGGATGTTATTAAAATCACAAGACATAACTTTGGTAAAACATTATCAAAGAAGTTATAAATTGCATGTGTGTATGCAAGGATGTGAAAATAAAACTGTTGCAGCCAGGTAGTATAAAATAACACTTGTAATTTTTTTAACTAAGAATAAATTTATGTGATTGGCCTCTGCAGAATAGAAAATAGCCATAAATTCCAGGAGCTTTTGTGATAATTTTTACTCTGAACCTCCTTAATCTGTGTCCTAGCTACTGATGTATTACATCCGTCTTCTGGGTTAATGGATGAAGTAATCCAATTATCTCAAGTCAATGAAGGCTGTGACTTTAGAAGATCAGTTTATTTGTACTTATTTAATTGTCATTATTTTGCTAATGCTTAAGAATGTGAAAGGAGATCAATAATACATTACCTGCAAAATTGCTTTGAGAAAAAGTAGCTTGTTAAGTCAGGCATTTCTAAGTTCAAAAACTTAAAAAATAAGCTATGTTTTGCAAATTTAATCTTGTCCTAGGTAGGTCTTTTGATTGCTTTTCAGTTATATAACTACAAACTATTTTAGCCTGATACAAAAGAAAAAAGCCATGGTCTGCTGAGATTGCACTGTATGCGTGTATACCTCCCTCTCCTAAGATGTGACCACTTTGGTCGTCTCATCTCCTTTACGATGGCTTTGAGACTTTACATGATAGTTTCAGAAAGCTACTGATCCATCTGCAAGGTGCCTGACACTGGGTTATTTTAAATACATAATTTAAAATAGTGCTTGGACAGAATATTTTGTGTGAGCTTTGTGCTGAAAATGGAGAAGTGTCATAGTATTTACTAAAGAGGTTGCTGTTGCTTTTGGTTTTACATAGAAGATGCTTGGCTTTGAGGTTAGCTGACCGTGTAAAACAGCTAGCTAGCTGGATTCAATGGGTAAGCATGAAAAGAGGGCATCTGTGAAGGGTTTTTAAATTGTTTTTTCCTGTCAAGGAGCATCATTACTGAAAACACCACTTCTTTATTACTGCCAGGAAACTAATATAATGCAGACAGCTTTGGTGTTAGAAAAGCTCTCTTTTCTTTAGGAAAGTAGAGAGCTTTTCAGTCCAATTTGAACACCTCTGTGAAATGATTACGAGCTCAAGTCTGTTGTGGTGCACAAGGGTTATCCCCCATTTGGGGGGATATAGTACTTCATTTATTCTTAAAGCTACCTCATCATTAAGATAGATCTTGTGTTATTTTTGAATGTTCAAGAAAAATTGACAGAACACAACAATTTTCTGAGCTTAAATCTTCATGAAGATTAAAAAAAAAACAACTGTAGGAATGTCCAGGTGCAATATTGATAGAGCTGCTGGCTACATGAGGTATTTCAAGCTTTATTCCCTGTAGCGTGTGATGATCTTGCCCAAACCATTCTATGATTCTATAGTCTTTCCCAGCGAGGAGAGAGCCAGAGTGGCTTTTTCCCTCTCTGCGTAGTGCAGATACTGTAGGACGTAGGGCCCCTGGCACTTCGCTCTGCGGTAAGTTTGTTCTGTTGTTTGGTGCCAGAAGATGATCTTAGTCTTTCCATCCTAGTCCCTGTCGGCAGTCTACTGCTGGCATTAGGTTCAGTGCTTATGATTTATCACTGTGAATAGGATATGAAGTGTAGCAATAGACCAACTGGTTTTGATGATGGTGTTCGCAGTATCACTGATGGGCTGAGGTCGAATGCCCTTCTGAAGAATGCTGCCCTGGCTAGGGCAGAACCCGTGTCTCCCAGGGGGAATAGCTGTGAGCAAGACAAAGTGGAAACAAGGGGAGGCACCAAGCTGTTCCTTCCCTCGCACCATTTAAATTTGTGCAAGCTTGAATAGCTGAAAACATAATTTTTTAAAAATTTATATGCATCTCTAAATAAGATTCTCTATGCCCTCAGTATCTTTCATACACTAAGATGTCATCTGAAACTCATTTCCCAAAACAGGCTTGAAATATGGAAAACTTCATGCTCTTCTGTGAATAAGAGAGGAAGTCTTTTTTAAAGAATTTGAAGGAGATATCAAATAGCAACTATTTCTGTGCTTGCTTAACTGCAGATGTTGCTCTTAGTAACTGTTTTACAGTGGCACATTCTTAATAGCTCTGTAAGACATTCATATATTTTCTTTAAGATCACTAGAGCGGTTTTATTGGATCCACCTAATAATGACTGTCATGAATTTGCTAGCTTTTACTGGTGCTTCAGCAGGATTTTCTGATGACATTGTAGATATGCCAGCCTTTGGAAATCCTAGGAGTTTCTAGAAAACATAACTTGTGCTGTAATGGGTGTTTTGGTATCCGGTATAGTGCAGAGGTCCTCGAGTTTGTACTGACTGCTCTTTCAGATTGTATTGACTTAAATGGATTTGAAGGCTCTAAACATGCTCATCAATCCTCGGAGGTATTCTTGAGGTAAAAGATGAAAGCAGGTGAAAGATGCAGGGGCCTTTGAAAATGACATATATTGTGTTAAAAAATTGCTCAGGCTTTTTAGGTTTCAACTGAGTAATTTCCTGTGAAATTGCAGTTGGTAAGAAAATAAAATATGATTATGCCTATCTCTGTCTCTTTTGTTTCCACAGGAAACCAATCTTTTTTTTTTTTCTTCTTTGTTAACACTGCTGCTGTGAAATGCTTTGTCCTTTTAGTGTCTGTTGAAGGGTTTCACGAAAAACTATAAAAGAATGGAATGCCTACTCTTTATAAATACAAATTATCACCTCCTGCTTTTTTTATGTGAAATTAAGTAACTTAATTGGGGCAAGCTGTATGTAAAGAAATTCCCTCCACCAACAAAAATACATTGTCACTATATAGCTGAAGTTTCGGTGTTTGTTTGTTTGTTTTTTAAACTTAAAACTCACAGTATTTTAAAATAATGATCCAGCTATGCAGATAGTTGGTCAGATTTTCAGCTGAGGTCCATCAGTGAAGCACCAGTAACTGCTTTGGGAAAGCTTTACCCTTCTGTTCTAGTGTCTAGACCTTCTGCTTAGAGCCTGACTGTATGTATTTAGTTCAGATTATGTTTGAAACAATCAGTTTTCATATATGCATCTTTAATATTTGGTATACCATAAGTGGAACTCTCTTACATTTCTTGTAATACATACTAAACAGTAGTATTAAAACTGAATATGGTGTGTAAGCTGAATTAGATTGAATAATCATTTTCTTTCTCTGCTTCACTGCAAAGTATATTAAAATTATTTTCTATTTTAGTGGGAGTTTTACAAAAGTGAAGGTCATAGAATATATCCAAAGTACGGTTGTGATTCTGTTTTAATTTTATGCTTCTCATATATTTGTACATTAATATCATCAGTTTGGGGCCAGTTAGTGCACTGAACTGGAAATAATATATATCTTAACTCTTTAGTGTTTGTGTGTATTAACAAAGATAATAGCATTATTAGGTAATAAACTGTTTATCTAGACTTAACAGACATAGGTAATTGATAGAAGTGAATCTTAGAGGGTGTCTTTCCTTCTTTCCTCTTTAGGCTTGTGTTTTGTGTTTTCAATAAGATGAGATTAGAAACGGGCATTTTTATCTCAACCAGTATGACTTTTCCAGTCATGAGGCCTGTAGGCCTGTGTTCAAAACTAACTTAAGCTTCTTTATTAGTTGTTTTATGTTGACTGTACAAAAAATGTGAAGATACATGGCTGAGTGTTAATGGACAATATGGTGAGACTGTCTGAAGAACGGGACTGTCTTAAAACCTCTCCTGTATCTGAATTAGTGTATGAAAGGTCTGAGTATAGCAAAATGTGGTCTTCACATATTATTTGAAATGTCTCGAAGAGGTGAGGAGAAGAGATGATAACATGTATTCTTTTTTTCCCTAGGCCCAGAAATCCCAAATCTACAAGACCAAATGAAAAAAAACTTTCCCCCCACTCCTTTACACCATGTCTTGGTGAATTGTCCCTCCATCTGGTGACAGTTAAAGGCCTATCTGGGACCTTGCTGCAAGCTCTCAAATCATTTGGAACCACTCTCAGAAAAAAAAAAATCAAAAAGAAAAGAACAAGAAGTTCTTTCATGTGAAAAAGACAAGACTGCTGTGACCTTGCTAACTGTTCATATTCCCTGGGTTGCAGAGGCACTTAAATGATGACTTGTGTGAAGACAGACATGGTTATTTTTCTCTTCAAGGGTATGACACAATGAAACGTATCACCAATCAAGTAAGAGCGCAGGCACTTAATAAACACYGAGACCACATTATAAAATAGTATCCATCATCCTGCATGTAGTAGAACCATAGGACAGGAGTCCACAAAATAAGTGAAGTTTGGGGAAAATGGCCCGTGAATTTAATCTGAACTTCCTTAAGGAATTGGAACGAGAGGCTGTTCTGGAAGTCCTGTACCGTGACCAGATGGTGAGACAAACAGAAGAGGAAAGAATAAGGTATCTGCCGTTCCCCTATTCCTGTATTTCTGTTCCTTTTTTCTCAGAAGTACTCTTCCTCTTTGCTGTCCTTCCAAATGTATTCCTTTTTTTTACTTATTGCTAGCTAATGCCTTTTTATTCTTTGGGAAAACTAAGGATTATACAGAGCCTCTTGGATTTACCGTACTATTGACTACTGTACAGTAAAGATGAGCAAATACTGTTCAGTGAATAATCTGCTTGATGAATTTTACTTCTAGCCTTCATAGAAAGTTCAGTTGCTGCCTATATTTTTTCTATGAAGGCTTTATAGCATCCTCATCATGTTCCTATGTATGCCTATATAGTCCTTGTAACACAGAACATGTTCAGATCTTTGGCTGGCTTATTTAACTTACGGTGTGTCAAGAATGGGGTTAAGAATCATTGGACACGTGCTCATTGTGCTGAGTCCATCACTGTCCCTTCTCACATACAACAGCTAGCAAGCACACCACACTCTCTCAGAGGTTGTTACTAGTGTCAGTAAGTGTCATTGGTTAGGAAAAGGATTCTATTTAATTATTTCACACTACGCAAGTATCTCAAGTTGTGAAGGATAAGGGATAATCCTCCAGCATTTTATTTGCTTTATATCAGGACTAGGGCAAGGATTTCCTTGCAGCTTGTACCCTGCTTTGTCACGTTGCATCCCCATGTAAAACAGGGTATTTTTGTTGCAAAGTTAGAAATTTTTAGTCTTTTAAATGTAGAAACTTAAAGTTTGTTTACAGCAAACATTTATGTAAGTATTACTGGACATATTAAATGATTGTGAAAAGTAAGTAAAGGGTTATAAAAAAAAGTCTGAATTCGTTAGAAAATCCCTGACAACTATTGATGATGTAGCTAACAATTAAAAGCATAGATCTTGATTATTGGTACGTGTAATGGAAGCAAAGTTAATGAAAGGGAGGTTTCAATATTTTGGTCTGATGTAGTTTTTGTTTAACTTTCAGATGATGCATTTGTTATGATTATTTGTACTTGATAGAAGATTTGATTCTTGGATAAATATGATAAAAAACATCATCGAATAAAAGGGAGCAGCATTTAGTCTCAGTTTTTGTATGTGAATACATAATCACTTGCATACCCAATTTTGGTGCCCTGCCCTGAGTGTGCATAACGGACACGAACAGAACCCCATTTATACTAGGCTATTACTCTGTCTGTATGCACAGTTGTGGTTGCATATACAGTCACAGTGCAAAAATGCTGGGTGTAGGCGCCTTCAGACAGTGCTCAATTGAGGTCAAACTTGAGGGCATATCTCCCACTAGTAATGATACTGCGTAACCAGCTTGTAACTTACATGGGGGTTTTGGTCTATTTAATTTTTTTATCTTTTTTTTTTCTTTACCTGGGGGATTAGGAAACTGAAACTGCAGCTGCAGCAGCTTCGATGGAAAGGGGCGAGAAATGTAAGCCATGAATACCAGGAGAGATCTTGCGCTCGCTGTCAGAAATCGCTTGGGTTATTGATGAACAGAGGTGCAGTATGCAACGGGTGCAGTCATCGCGTGTGCTCTGAATGCCGTGTCTGCCTGAACCCATGCCTTTGGAAATGCACCGTTTGTTACGCTCATGGGTAAGCAATTTTACTGGTTTGGATAAGTGCCAGTTTACACTGGTTATCCAGTGGATGCACACTGTTTTTGTGTGTATCTGTTGGTTTAAACAATTAATGAAACAAAGCCTCTGGTGGAATGAAAGTGTTGGATGAAGCCCTGGTAGCAATGAAATTGATGGGAATTTTGCATTATACTTCATGTAGTCAGGATTTCCCTTCCTGTATTTAGCAAAATGGATCCTCAAGGTAGGCCAGAGGTAGTGTGGCAAAGATGATAATGGCGAAGCGTAGGAACAGTCGTTAGTTTCTGAACTGCAGATAGAACTCCTTCCCCTGACTCAATGCTGAACCAGTGCATCATAACAGGTTGCTGGAGGTGCTGTTTTGGTGTAGTATAGCTGTCCTGGTTTTGGCTGGGATGGAGTTAGTTTTATTCCTAGTAGCTGGTATAGTGCTGTGTTTTGGTTTTAGTATGAGAATAATGTTGATAGCACACCGATGTTTTAGTTGTTGCTAAATAATGTTTACACTAGTCAAGGACTTTTCGGCTTCCCATGCTCTGCCAGGTGCACAAGAAGCTGGGAGGGAGCATAGGTGGGACAGCTGACCCAACTGGCCAACGGAGTATTCCATACCATATGACGTCATGCTCAGCATATAAGCTGAGGGGAGGGTGTCCTGGGGAGCAGTGACTGCTGCTCGGGAACTGGCTGGGTATCAGTTGGCAGCTGATGAGCAAATGTATTGTGCATCACTTATTTTGTGTATTCTATCATCATTATTATTATTATTTTCCCTCTCTTTTCCATTCTATTAAACTGTCTTATCTCAACCCATGAATTTTATTTTTTTTCCGATTCTCTCCCCCATCCCACTGCGGGGGGGAGTGAGCGAGCGGCTGGGTGGTGTTTGGCTGCTTGCCAGGTTAAACCATAACAATAGCCAATTTCTTGACAATTTCCTCATCATGATATTTTTGCCTCATACCACAGGAGTGAGGAGCCTGGATTGATGAATAATTTGAAGTCATGTTTTGTATAAATTTAAAAAGCAAAAAGCATTAGTAACATTCACAGGAATTGTTTAAACGTGGTCAGAAATCCAAATTTATTTACTTTGAATTAGTTGTTTTTTTCTTTTACTATGTCACCTTGCTTTTGTTTTCCAGGAAACAGGAAACAATCATTCTTTTACTGTATTGGTACCATTTTTATATCAAAATACTCCATCATAGTCCCTCCTATTCATCAGAATCTTTCTAAACCAAATGTTTTAGCTATGTTTCCACCTTTGATGAAAAATAATATTATGTAGACAAAGAAAGATAGTTTTGAAATTGAGTCAACAGCTGTCCTGGATGATATATATCTTTGTACAAAGGGTGAGGATTTGGATGAAATTTTACTTTATGCCACCACAAGATTCATGCACCACTTCACTCCCTCTTAAGATGCTAAAATGAGATTTAAATAATGCCTGAGAAATGTAAGGCAAGGTATTGGTCTTAAGCTAAATGAATTTCTACTACTAGTTTGAAGTAATTTTCTATAGTTTGGAAGAGACTATGAACTATCACTAAAAATATGTTTTTCGAATCCTCAGTTTATTTTGCAATTTATACAAAAAATAGGCAGATTAGCTCCATCTATATTTGATACAAAGCAGTTACTAAATTTTGATGCATGTATTTCACTATCCGTGCTTCACGCTATAAGCACTAAAAGGAAAGGTTAAAAAGTTAGCTTTCCATATTCTCCTCTAGACACCTCCCTCCACTTCCTCTTCTTTTAAATTGGTTTCCAGTTATTTGGTGGCTACAGTGGAAATCCCCTGTAGAGAGTAGCTAGTTGTTAAGCTGCCTTGTATAGTGCTGCGCACCCTTAATTATTTCAAAAGCTTGTCCAGATATTTAATGGTAAAACCAGGAAAGCATTATTTAAATGAATTAAAGGACATTCTTACTTTTTCTTGAGGGAATTACTTTTTTTTTTTGTTTTGCTAATATAGAGGAATTCTTTAGCTGTCTTTGAAATTCTCTTTATAGGAAGGAGACAGCACATTTGATCTTGTTTAGTCACGATGCGAAGTCTGTTAAAATCAGTCAGACTTTTTCCGTTGCCTTCAGTGAGCTTTATATCGAGGCTGCAAATCTCAAGAAGGGTAGGGAGTGCAGCAGTGTGGTAAATGCTACTCAGCGCCTTTTGTTTACCCCAATAAGGGAAAAATAGGGTGATTAAGAAACTTAAGAGCTGATTTTCAAGTCCTGAGCAACCGTAATTTTAAGTCTTGGTTACCACTAGGGTATATTTTCCTGAAAAAAACATTATCAGCAGCGGCATTACTGAGATTCTCTCCTAGACACTAGGGTCGTGTTTGTAACAAACGTGCTTAAACACTTCAGTGGAAGGGCATGCAGGGATGGGTGAATGTTTGTTGTTTACAACATAAGAAATGTAAAAAGCCTTGTGGGCTGACAAAGTTTGTATCTTTCACCAGGAAGAGGCATCTCTTATGTGAATGAAGTGTGTTTTTTAAGGGAATCCTGTCTTCTAGGAGTCTAGAAAGACATTTGCTTTGAAGGAAGTTAGTCTATTTTACCTGACAAGGGTAGTTCTTTATCAACTTCATTGTCACACATTTGGTTATAACTTAGCTTAATACACTCCTCAACCTAAAAAAAAAAAAAAAAAAAGAGGGTATTTCCAGATCTGTTTTCATCCTGTGAGTGGTCTAATCATCACATGAGCCTGTGCAAAACTGCAGATTAAACTCTGGGAAGATAACCACGGGTAATGGGAAGAACATAAAGGGAAGGCTGGAGATGAGAATTGAGGCACTACCTACGCAGAGCTCTTGAAGATCTAGTGCAGCCAGAGATTTCAGACATTTATTAGTCCATCCAAAGTAAATAAGTATCCTGTCTCAAAGTTATTTTAACCTAATTTTCAAACTCATCTGTGTTCAGTTATGCACAAGGATCTATGGTTAGGCATGTAAATAAATAGTACAACCTACACAGGTAGTGAATTTTTTTAATATTCTGCATTGCTACTTACAAAGGTATATTTTAAATGCCTAAAATGCCTTAAAATCAAGCCACAGAAAGAACAAACAGCATCCTACCTATAGTTTGTCTATTTTAACATAGAGTAAGGTGAGGTGTGAAATGGCAGACCCAGGGGTTTTGTTGCCTGGCCTTTGGTGGATATCAGTATAGCTCATGTTTAGAGATATTGTTTTCTTAAGGAGGCAAGCCCTACATGAATTTACTGTCTGTATGCTGTTGCCAATTTCAAGCAAGTTTGGCTGAGGGAATGGTAATAAAGAGATTAATTTCATAGAAGGAAAATGAACTATTGGGTAGAGAAGAAAGTTTGGCAGTGCCTGCACTGAGGAAATTTTTGCAGTGGGACTTCATCCTTTAATAAGCATCAGAAAATCCATAAGGAACAGAGATATTGTATATGCCCCAAAAATTAGTAAGACATTTAGATGAAAATTTGGAACCTGAAGACTCCAGAGAATCCTCAGTTAGAGAGTTTTTTGCCTCTTTAATAATGGATTGCAGTTCAGATTGCAGACTTCCTCTAATTCAGTTGGAGACAACAAAATGCAAGAGTCAAATCTGCTGAAAAACTGCTCTTGATGGAGCTTTTTAGTCTGATACCATTTTATACTTGTTAATCATTACTTTTCTCATCCTGTGATCCTGGTGCCTGTGTATGACATGGACATCATTGATGTTAGCCTCCACAAAATGGAGAGAGATGGGCCGTGAAGCCGTCACACCATCAGGGTCGTGGAGCTCAGTGCTCCCTGGTAGCCATCCCAAGTTCTGCCTGGGAGCACATCCTCTATCATTGGCTTTCCCTGCTCCTCAGACTAGGCTGCAGCTGTTAGCAGTGGTGTCAGCACAAGTGCCTGGGGCTGTTGTGCAAGTTGGTTGTATAGACTGGAGTGGACCCAGGACTCCTGGCTTCAGAGCAATGCCTAGAGCAGCATGTATTGCTTTGCATGGGCAGTCCTACACAGCAAAAAAGAAAAAAAATAATGGAGGGGAGGAATCCTTTGTTTGTAGACCCACATCAAAATCAGTCAATGGAGTGAGCAGTCATGAAATCCTAGTTTTATGGTAGGATTAAGAAGGATTGTTGGATTGTTAAATGGTTATCAAACATTTGAAGAAATGCAGTTTGGAAAATGTTGATTCAAATGTCTCTCGTGTGTTTTTCAGAGATGTGAAAGTAAAGGCTGGTGAATGGTTCTTTGAGGAACGAGCAAAGAAATATCCAGGTGAAGGTAACTGCTGGAACAGACCATAAACTGCTGTGTGATGTCCTCATCTAAGTGAAACACAGAATGTAGTCTGCCACTGTATTTAATGTTTCTCCCACTTGGTGAGAGATTTGTCAGAAATTCTCATGCAGTGCATCTGTCCATGCACTAAATAAAACATGAACACAAACTAGCAGAATGCATTTAAAAGTATACTTTATTTTGTATGAGTAATAAGAATAAGAAAATTGCTGGCCTTATCAATTTGAATTAATGAGCGTGTAAAGCTTCTATACAATGACATGAAATAAATATAGAAATGTTAAAATATATGTGCAGGAAGGAAATGATCTTGCATCCATTGTTTGTCAAAGTTAAAACTCCAGTTGTTTTCACTGAGAAAGTCCTAAAGCTTAAAGAAATGACAGAATGGAATAAAGAAAAACATGTATAACTCTAAATCAACAGAGCGCTAAACACTTACTGTTTCTTTACTTTCAGCCAGCTGCGCCATTGTCTTGTGTTCAGTCTTTTCAGTGCAATTAAAAATACAAGGCCCTAAAAGAAATTATAGAGGATGTGGATGGATTGCCGTATGGAGAATGTGTTTCACCGATGAAGGGGCTGTTGGTCTTTGTTTTCACCTACAATGACTAATAAGGTGGAGAGGATTTCCTTCCTCTTTCCCTTGAAGCGCCACTTCAGATAGGCAACTATTTCACTTTGTGCCTGACTGTAGCTAAATGTTACATTTCATTTCCAGTATCTGCATGGTATCTAGATTTAAGAACAGCTGGTAAAAAGGAAAGCACTGCACCTTAAATATCTCTTGGGAAACTTGAATAGGAAGAAGTTTATAAATGAAAGAACGTAATCAGGCAAATTTTGGGTAGTAGGTATTCACAAAAGACAGCAGGTAGCATGTTAAGAAACTGAACTACAGTTCCTGCTAAAACAATTAATTTAAAATTTGAAAGATTTCACTGAATTCCATTCTAGCTAACACAATTTCTGATTTTAAAGTATTAGTTGACTGATCTTTCAAAGCACAGTTGTACCCCATAACCATTGTTAATAATTTTCCCTCATAGTCTTTTCAACGAGTGTAAAGCCAGTAATTTTAACAATCTCTCTCAGTTATTGGAGGATGCTATGTTGTTCTCAGACAGTGAATCTGATATTGCAAGATACTGACTGTCCCTCTTTCCAGTAAAATAAATGAATTCTCACCTTGCATTATCAAAGCTTTGTGGGTGCTTGAAGCATTTTGCTTAGTTAGTCTAACAGTAATACTGTTGAAGTCACAAAGATCTAAAGATATACAGAAGATAAGCCTGCAGGGAGAAATTTGTTTAGTTCCCTTGATTAGACCAACTGATATAATTAAAGGGATTAAAAAACGGTAAAATTTTGAAACGGCAACCGTAGTAGTTATGTATCCTTCAAGCCTGGAGAGATAGTGCCCTCTTTTGGTTTGAAAATATAACACAAGCTAAGTATTCACTGTAAAGTAAGTTTAACTGAAAAAATACATGTTACAGTGAAGTTTTCTCATGTTGCGGAGTTAAAAAAAAAAGTTACATCAGTATGCTTTTTATTTATTTTGTGTAGCTTCTACCTAAAGAATAAAAATCATATTTTCATAAAAGTGGTAGGTTGCCTTAGTGACTAATAAATTTAAAATCTAAGAAATTATTTAATGCTGCAATAAATCAAGATACTAAATATTACTTACTAATAACAGAGCATTGTCTGGAGTTCTGATTGAAATTTGTAACATCAATAAGTTAATTATTGTTTCTACCACCACCAAAGTCTGCTAGTTGTATGTAAGTAATATGTTATAGTTAATGACATCTTCAGCAAAGCATAGATCACATGCTGCTTTCTATATTAGGAATGATTAGTGACTAAAGCCACTCCAGATATTTTCAGTTGGCCATTTGTTACATGCATTTGGCCCTTCTTCCTGTTGGCAATCACTCAGGAGCAAACTACATTTTTACGAGTCTTCATTATTCGCGCCTGATGGAGCGCTTGCTCCTTGGTGTTCTTTACATCATGTGGCTGCTCCCTGAGGAACGTGACATAGTTGCTATTTCCCCACAGGGATGGCCTTAGCAAAGGGGTTTGCTCATGTTTGTGAGCTAGTCATGCGTTTTCATGATTGTTCAGGTCTCTAGTAGGAAAAATGAAAAAAATTATTCATAAGATGCAAGAGATGGCCATGTGCCTACTCTTGTACACATTTTCAAGCTTTCCATAGTGTTTGAGTTTTATGGTTGAAGTGTGCTTTAGTGCAATGGGCCCAGGCACTACCTGCCTCCTGGACCTCAGGAGGCTGAGAGCACTTAGCAACCTGTAGGAATGGGCCTGTTAGCACCCGTGCATGACTGCCCTCAGCATTTGTGAAGAGCTGGTCTGAACGTGTCACCTGCGAGAGGTAAAGGTGAAATCATGATAGAGTTCGTGATGCAGGAGAAACTTGCGTGTTGCTTGGCATGTATGCTGATACGTCAGGTGGGGGGTTGATTTCACCCCTGACTTGCATGTGCATGAGCTTCTGTAAATCAGTTCCTGAAAAGGCACTGATTTTAAAAAGTATTATATAGGCGTTAGTAGCTGCTGTTGTTGCTAAATGACCTTTGGGTGGTTTTTTTTTTCTCCTTCACAGGCAGACATGAAACAGTTGGTGCAAAGCTCTTGCAATCTTATCAGAAACTGAGGTAAGACTCATAAAAAGACAAAGGTCCTAGGACACTGAGAGTTTGTATAGGCGATATATTGTATGTTATAAACGAGCCAGCAGTTTGTATTTTTTTATTATGAAAAACAAATTTCAATACTTCTGGAGTACAAATTATAAAAGCATAGAAAAAATACTATTTTTATCTCTCAGCAATCCATAGAAATGGTCTCAAGTACAAAAGAGAGTACTATGTTTAGAGTAATAGTTTCTTGTTTACTTGAAATGAAGGGATGTGCAGTATTTTTGTTATATCTGCTTATATTTTTTGCATACCTGTTTACACCTTTATCTTTCAAATTTACACACTACTTCTGAATGATCAGAGATTAAAATTATTTACTAGGTATAACAGCAATAGCGTCATTATTTGCTGAATGGGAAATATTGCTGATTTCATAGGTTTAGGCTAAATAGTAGACAAGAAGCTCTGTATTCAGTAAGGCACATCCGCTTACCAAAACTTAAAACAAGTAAAAAATCCAATTTACACTGAATAAATACTTTGACTTGAGGCCTAAGCCTGACCATACTTAAGTTATTACCAGTGATATATAATGAAATAACAGTCTACTTTTAAACTATATTGTATAAAAGAAATCCTCTTCCTTTAAAAAAAAAAAAGTAAAATAAGATACAAAGAGATGGCCTTAATTTTATGACAATTACCTGTCTAGGCATAGCTGCGTAAGACAGAAACTTATAGTCAGCTAGATATGTTCCTAACCAGGGCTGCATAAGGACTTGCTTGTACCTAGATGTGGTAAAAGAGAATCAAAAAGGAAGTTCACCAGCTGCCTTTAGGGTCTGTGATTGTGCCGTGATAACACACTCGGTCAGATAACAGATTTTTTTCACAGACCTGGGCTATTTGCAGTAGATGAAATGGCTGGAATGCTGTAAAGGGGCTTTAATAGCTCTGGGCCCAAGCAAGGCGGGATCCTTTTAGTATTGTAAATAAAGATGACTGTTTTCTGAAAACATCTCTGAAACGGAGATGGGTTGCGTTACACAGGAATTGTGTTTTAACATTCAGTGCACAGATTGTAATACTACCAACCATATAGAAGTCTGGGAAGCCTGTCCTAACTTAGGTCTTCCTGATTATTTTAAATTAATAATTCTGCCTAGAGCAGCCCAAGATTGAGAAGATAGAAAGGTAGTCCCAACTCTTACAAAGAGGCAGTAAGCCTGTGCTGCAACTCTTAAAGACACAGGATCTCAACCCAGACCTTTAGATTGCAGGGAAGACATAATAAAAATACTATGTATGAATGTGGTTTATTTGTCAATCTATTAGCATAATATATTAATTGTTGCACTGTTTATTGTCTCTTAAATTTCTAGTAAAATTTCTGTTGTACCTCCAACTCCACCTCCTTTCACAGAATCCACAGCAGGAAGCAACATGACAGTAAATGTACGTATCTGCAAAATACACGTATACATGCACCTCTTAGGGTGTCATTCATATGAAAAGGCCAGCCACAGAAATGCAGTAAATAGCAACTGCTGTAGCATCGTATTGCAATATAAATGCTGCCTTATGTTCCTTTGTCTTTTTTTTTATGCTGCATTGGTAGTAGGAGAGAAAGGTCAGAGTCTATAATGAGGGATGTTTTCTATTAGTTTTCAGTTTTTGAGGGAAGTGATTAACCCTCTCTACTTTGCACTGTAATACTGCACCCGGTTTTTGGTGCCTCGCTACAGGAAGGCTGGACTGAGATCTCCTGAGCTCCACTCCAGCCTGAAGGATCCCATGATCCTATGATATTCAATAGTAATTTATAGAGTGACCATTCCATGTGTTACTTTCATTACTGAGTGAAAAACAGTGAATTTGATGGTTGCCTTTGCAATATAGTTTCTAGTGGACAGAATAGTAGGACATGGCTCAGAACTCATCAAAATCGCACTAAATTACTATTTCAGTTCATTTTGGACTGGGTCCTGAGGCCCTGGTTTTGAAGCCCATTGCAATTCTATACAGATTCTAATATGTGCTTACCTGGAGTTTGATGAGAACTCTTTGATTCGGAGGCACAGGAGCATCTGTAATAGATAGGACTTTCTTACTTGAAGTATTAAATATATTACAACAAATCAGTGATGTAATTAGTTGTATTTATGAAATTGCTATGTGATCTTCCTACAAGGAGTTCCACTTACATATCAAAGAGTATGGAACTGAAAAGATTATTTTCCATCTTCGTACATTAGTGTGACAGTTTTCAACCATGTCAACATATGTCCTCAGATGTATTTGTCTACAGAAGTGAGCAAAGGGCTGCAGCCTTACCATCTGATTGTTATGTGGTCTGTAGATATGTGATCATGGAAACTTTAAAACAGCATATATTTTGTGTTTTCTTACTCTTGGCATCTCCCTTTTGCAGGAACTCAGACAGTCTAGCAGTTTTAATAAATCTGTGGAAAACTTGTTTTTGTCTCTCACAACACACATAAAAAGTAAGTAGCTTTCACTGCTTTGTCATTCTAGAGTAACGTAGTCAAATGTTTCATTTTTTTTGCCAAAGTATTGGCCAAAAAATAGTTATAAACAAAGGGTATTGAGTAATGGCTGAAATGACTAATGCCAAGACCGAGCCAACCTGAAAAATAGTACAGTAAATCTAACTCTCCTTCAGTATTCTGCTAGTTGTTTAACAAGTTGATGATACCAACCCAAAATGCCTTTCTTGTAAAGATGTGAAAAGACTGTATCATTATACATATCATTTTTAAGTTTACTGGGTGTTCAGATGCAGTATATTTAACTCACGTTGGCACAGCGTAATAACCACTTTCTACTGTAGTGATCTTTGTGAACTGAACCCCAACTGACCCTGCCAAAGAACCTGTCATGTAATGGAAGTAGAGTTTAATATTTTCATTCACTGGCAGTTTTCAAGAGGACTTCTTTCCTCTTTCTCAGTCTGTCTAGTTGTGTGTTTTTTTCAATGCATACTTCTAAGAGCCAGCCAGTCCTAACAACTCTTCTTTCATTCTGATACTTTTGGTTTCTTCCATTCACCTGTGCCTGCACCTCTAAGGCTAACTACACGGAGGACAGCCAGCCTTTGTGAAGAACAAATTAAAGGCATCAGTGACCAGAGAAAAAAACTTCTGAGCCTTATGAAGATTACAGGGGCTTGCAGATTTGCATGTATTTGAACAAACCTTAGTGTTTTCTTACTAGCTTCATTTTAGACAACCCCAAATGTGAGATTAGACCTGAATAAATTTGGGTTTAGTGCCTTTCCCCCTAACTCTTGTCTTAGCTCTTGTTTGGTCTTTCCTCTAACTTCTTCCATGCATTCTAAAGGCCTGTTCTCCTTTAACTACACAAATTTAATGTTGTGTCTGTGTGAACACATATTAAAGCTATGCAGAGACACAATGGCTGTCTCTCCTGAACRGAAGTGTAGTGTAGGGTAGTGTAGGATAATTTGTTACTGGAAGCAGATAGCTGAGGCAGCACAGAATTGGATGCAAAGTAATTTATTCTGCTTTCTGTTAGTTTGAAGACTGGTCATATCCCACAGTTACTGGTAAAGACTGTCAGGACTGCAGCAAGCTAATTTAATAGTTCACTGCTACCAAAAGGAAAGTGCTACTCCCCCCACGCCTGTCTTCTCTCTGTTTCTGGCCTTATGCTGCCATCGCTTAACTTGAATTAGCACCAGTGTTTCTGGACCCCTCTGGAAACTGATTTAGCTAATTAAAAGGGCAGAACATTAACCCAGACAAAACACATAGCTACTTTTCTGCTGGTTTAGTGAGTTAAATAGGCTCAAGGTAGGGTATATATGTTGGAGCCTACACAACAGAGGGTGCTGGGCCATGTGGCCAGGAGCCAGGGATTGAGGAGGGAAGAGCGGCGGTTGCAGAGGGGGATGGCAGCAAGTTGTTAGCTCAGTTCAGCTGTATGTGAAACCCCACTCAGGTGCTATCATCCTCAGTTAGGGTAGAACCTTTTAGTTTGTGAGAAAATAACAGGCTGTTGCAATCAGTGAAGTCAATAATCAAAAAGTATAGGAAGTCTTATAGAGAGAAACACTTGGGCTTCTTGACTGAAGAAAACAGCTCTTTCGGACAATATGGCCTCTTAATGAAACCTGGTACTGTGCTGATAAATGCTTTCGGTCACGAGTGTCTAAAGTTAGTACTCTATATCTTATCTAGATAAAAATGTCCTAGTTTGCAGTGGTATTTAATACACCCAGCTCTTGTGTATTGCAGTAAATAAACCTAGAGAACCTCATTATGCCTCTGACTCTATCACTGGAGCCAGTGTGTGTGCGTGCCTGAGAGCAGCGGGAACAAAGGATTAGCACGTGAAGCACAATGCCACCGTTGTACAGTCTGCTCTGTATGCTGTTACCTCCTGTTCCAGCGTGGTTTGGCAGCAACAGGAGATTATAATCCAATGGTTACCATTTGGTGAATGTAAAATGAGTGGCTGGTTGTAGTTTTATTTGCAGTGCAAAATCGCCCTTGGCACTAGAGATAGTGCCGGTCTTACTGACCATTTGGGTAGAGAAGCCAAAGGAGGAATAGATATGAAAACTGAACAATCGTTTCTTTCTCACAGTAACCTGTTCTGTAACCTGTTCATTTTAAAGGAGTGTGAAGCAAGCTTGTGTTTTTGCTTCCACTGCTGGTCAAGCTACTCAGATTGTATCTACTCCATTAGATCTCTCACTCCAGTCTCTTTTATGATCTCTGATTTCGCTGTGTATTTTAAAAACCTGATTTCATTTACAGTCAGAGATGAATATGTCACATGATGCCTTAATGGTGTACACAGAGTACAGTAAACATCTGAGGACTGATTGCTGCTAAGAACAAAACTAACCCAAAGTGGCTTTAAAAATCACACTTAAGAATGCCATTGTTTTTGAATACCATAATGACATATTGTCTGCTGTCTGAGGTTCCTCCACAGAGGCTCATGTTGTGAGAGAAACATTTATTTCTTCTGTATGAATTAAACATACGATAGCTATTTCATGTACCACTTATAAGTTATTAATTCTTCATGAGAGACTATCTGGGATTTACAACAAAGTGTCTGCTGCTAAGCCTTCTAGTTTTCAACTTCAGAAATCACGGATGAGTGCTGCCCTTCCCTTTAAGTGAGGTTCTGACTGTACCCTGAGGAATAAGAAGCGAAAAATGGTGCACTAAATGTCCAATTGTCCTACAGATTTATTTGACAATAAACTAGATGTTACTGAAGTGCTAATTCAATGAGGTTCTTAAGTATGGACATAAGCTTATCCATGTGAGTAATGTTACTGAAGTCAATGAGGGCTACTCATGTTCTTAAAATTATATGTGGTTTGGGACCAGAGTATTTAATATCTCTCCTTTCATCCATATTTTGGATAAATTTCTAAATATTTTCCAATATGCTCTGCTTTCTAATTTCCATTGTTGTGTCACTTTATGTTGTTATAATGATCTTGCTTTTATCCTGAACCAAACCAAACTGCTTTACAAATCAAACTATGTATAGGGACTGTAATAGCTACTTCTGCAAGGAAACTGTATTTGGTAGCATACAACAATTCCTTGCAGAAGCTATAATGATAGGAAGCAAGGAATATAATTTCCAGTTGAAACAGCAAGAAAGGTTTAGCTAGGCAAGCACTTGCCTTCCCTTCTGTTTCTTACTCTTAGGAGATCGATACGAAAATTGGAGGATGAAAGTTTGAAAGCTACAAAATTAGCCTATAAATCTACAGGATTGCTTGCAATGTTTGTTACAGTGACTTCTCTCTTTATTTTCACTTCAGAAATCTCTAAGTCCCAGAATGATATGGCTGACAGACATCTCCTAACCACAGATTATGGGCAGAACATGGAAAGAAGGAAGCAAAGAAGGAGCCAGTCTGACACTGCCATCAACATTACAAGCAGGGTATCCATATTATTATACACAGTCTCTAACTGTAAGGGCTGTTTCAGGAATGGAATATATTTGTAAGAATAATAACTTACAAAGTGGAATTTTACTTTTATTGTACAAGCAGGGCTTAGCTGATGTTCACTGACAGYGGCCAAAACTTTGATTCTTCACAAGGTTTTTGACTGAGTCTGCACACTGGATCTCAGCCCAGAGCTGAAATGTTAGACTGAGATTTTACAAAGACCCTCACATAGGGAGGGAGAGGATGGGTCGTTTTGCTCTCAGACTCTTGAGGCTGATTGATGTCTGCTCTGTGTGATTTTTGGGCTGCAGGGAGGTGCTCTGTCTCTTGTCCTCCTCCTGCCCCTCTTGCTGCTGAACAGGACCAAGCTGTGACCATCCAAAACCCATCCTGACACTTTCTGAGCACTTTTTAATTTGGCAAGGAGAAAACGTTGACTGCTGTTAGTTGTTGGGCAACTTCCCTTTTACTTTTGCTTTGGTTACAGTCTCTAGCTTTCAGTGTTTTCTTGAGAAGTCTGAGAAAAATCCAGTCATCTGTTATTCCACAAATTGTGCAGGGCTGAAGATGATGTCACATATCTGCTTTAAAGTTACACTGAAGATTTTGTTTTGTACACTTTCACCTCTCAAGTGACTGAACTTTGTCCATACTCAATTTTCCACATAGTGGGTACTTACTGAATCGCCTTGTTCATCTGAATGAGGTAAATGTGGTCTGCTAAGTGCCTGAATTAGCTGATGAGAAAAGCTTTTGCTTTGAGCCAGACCTCATGGCAAATACTACTCACAGCTCCCTTGGTGCACACTTTTCACTTTCCTCTGAAGTGTTAGGTGTTGATAAATGGAAGAGACAGGATGTCAGACCACATAGACTAGTGGTTTGAATTGGCCCAGCAAGGTCTGTGAACTCTGCAAAATGAGTTCTGGTATTTTTGTATGCAATTATATTGTAACAAAATTGGCAACAATTATTAGCTATCTGAGTGCTGCTTTCATTGTGGCAAACCACACTTCAGTGTTACTTTATTCCACTGGCAGAGCACTGCTCTTTAATGCATCAAGAAACATTGGAGTTGGAGATAATATGAACTTAAACTATGCTTCACTGCATGCTGATCACACACAGCCTGTCATGTTTAAAAGATGGATATGGATTCTTTGGCTTGAGAAATGTATTAGTAGGAGATTCCAGATTATTTGTGTGGGTTTTTAATTGCCCATTTAAAGATTTAGGACTTAATTTATGTCCACCCTTTGCATTACAGGTTTTGAAAGATAGATTTCAATGTTGTTTGTGTGTCAGAGCTCTGTTTATCTGAGTCAGGGAGCTTCTGTTTCATTCAAACCAGTTAGACTATATTTAAGCTTCAATTTTAGTTTTGCTAGCATTACTGTTGATCTTTTTTTCTTGTGAATGTCATCTTTGCCATTTAGTTTTTTTTAATATTGAAGCAAATTGTACTCGTCTGTCTCTGCACTTATATGATGGCTTTTTGTATCTTTACTGTGATTTTAAAATTATTTTTAATCTCTGTCAATGGCACTATTGCATTATTCTTCCATTTATTTTTTTCTTTTCCATCTTTGTTTTCCTTTAGTAAGGGTAGCTGTTTACATCCTTACTAGAACTATGACTTAAGTTTAGGGACAGAACCTCTTTAAATTACACTTGCAAAACAACTAATTACTCAAATTTATAACTAAATATGATGTAGAAATCTGACTTGTTGTGATTTCCACCCCAGAAAGAACTTTCATTTTTGGAGAATGAATCAAAACAGTTTTTTTTTTCCACTAGAAAGCGTGCATTTTTCTCCTAGGAATGACTGGGAAGTAAGAGCTGTAACTCTGCCATTTTGAATGTGCAGGGTATATGACTGGGGCTTCACTTCAGTCTCAAGAGCATTATCTATTTCTTAAGTAAGTTTTCCAAATTTGTGATACATTCGGAGCTTGATTGCTTCAGATTGCAGTTGAAAGAGATTATATTTAACTTCAGTAATAGTGAAAAAACAATCCAATGGCAAGGACTACCAGCCAGTGTAAAATCTGGATTTAGGAAGTTAATTGAATAGTGTTTTCTAGGGCCTCTCACCATCAGAATCTCTAAGTTCATTAAAGGAACTGCAATTATACTTGCTTCACTGGGAGAACAAGCAGACATATGCAAGCTTTGGAAGCTGTTTGTGGTGTGTCGGTATCCGTGGGTTACCCCTCCTGTGACAGCAGATGCACGCTGCTGCAGACGTTAGAGCTCGGCCACGTAGGAGTCTTCCTTATGTGACCTGATGCTAAGTTTAGCACTGGTAGTTATGTTGCCTTGTCAATCACTTATATTCTGTTTAACACAATAGAGAAGTCTTTCTGATCTAAGTAGTAGCTAAAATTCAGTGTGTAGTAGGTTGTTTTGGTTAGCAAGTGAAATTGGTGGTGTTTCAGGTTTTATAAAGCAGAAGACAATTTCTCTGCTGAGAAATATGATGATGTTTTGGTTTTGTTTGGGGTTTTTTTGAGGCTATATTCTGAATGCATTTTCTGTCTGTTTCCTTCTCACAAGGGAACTTAATGAATTCTTACATCTATTCTTAAGGTAGGGCAGTCACTACACATAACAATTTCTGTGTGTTATAATAGCATACTGGTTTGGATTTTGCACATCCTGTTTTTTCAGAAGTAATCTCAATATATTATCTCCTTCGTTGTCCTCATTCTTCAGTGCTGTCTGCTGATGGTGCAGGAGGGGTTCACAGGTCTGTTGAATATATATTATCTGTTTCTTCTATGCAAATAAGTCCCAATCCTTTTGTTGATTCGGTCACACTATATTCTTTCTAGTCTGTCAGGTAATCCCTGTTATACAATTTTTTTGAAGATCCTAACCCTGTAAAATTTCTTACCTCACTCTTTTCCTACACATTGAACTGTGAACATACTTTTCATATATTGTATTATCCAGGGGTAGTGGTGTGCCAGAATGAGCTAAAATCTATTTTCAGCACATTTCTACCCACATGTATTAGTCTTTTGGCATTTCATTCTGTTAACTGTTCTTATTGGTAACAGAGGTGGCTGAAGGTAAATCTCAGTGAGTTTTGCTACTATATATCTTAATTTTCCACAAATTATCAGGGGTTTCATGGGAAGATTGGAAAGGTGAATGGACTTAGTCAAAGCAAAGTCAAGAACACCTTGGAAAATTAAACTTTTTCTATAATCAAAGATAAATAAGAACTTGTGAGTCTTTCTATTTTCAAGTCTCTTTCAATCTATATTCATTCTTGCATAGGTAGACATGGGCATGTGTCATGCCTATTGCAAAATACTATTTTTAAATTTTTTAATTTCCTGGAGACAAGATTTTTTTTTTTTCTTGCAAAATTACTGTTTTGTTAAAGGCTAATAAGGTCTTTCATTAGTATATTGCTACTTTTGGTGTGTTATTAGAAGACTGTTGTTAGTAATTGCTGTGGTAGTGATCCTTAGATTAGGTGATGGGATGTTGATTTTAGAAAATTATTAATATAATGAATCTACTACTAGCTGGGATGAGAGTTGTAAATCAACATCTAAGTTAAGTTACTACATTGTCTTTGAAAGTGTGCCACCTGCGTGACATTGATCAGAGTGAATTGTAGCTATTTACTGAATTTTCTTCTGATAGCATTCCTGAAGGAATCAGGGCATTTTTCTTAAATTAAAAAAAATTACTTGCTGAATTTCTTACAGATGAAAAGTCCACCCAGTCTTCAGCAGCTCCACACTGGTGCCCCAAATGACAGTGAAATTCTGACCAAAAGGAATTGCGAGGAGGAAGAAGACATAACAACCAGTCCCACAAGTGATGCAGTTTTCTGTGATGGCAGAAAACATGTAAGTTGAATGGTGAAGCACAACAGAACAGGTGCCTAATGGGGACAGACATAAAAGCTAATACCTTGTGCAAAATGTTGGTGTATTTTGGATTATATTACAAAATGAAGGAAGATTTTTACTCGAGTTTGTATCTGATGAAAGACTGACTGCCTTTGGTACGGTCCTCATAGTAACACTGTGAACTTTTTGCAGCATAAGCCCAATCAAATTAATAATGGATAATTGATAGATGGATATACCCATTAATAATGAATAATTGATAGATCAGCTTCCTCTGAATTTTGCAAATGCAACTAACATTCTTCCTGTTTTATATTAGGGTTGGCATCACGAACATGTTTCTTTCTAATCTAGTAGCTATCTTTTTCTCTTAAAACTTCATTTAACTGAAGGGTTTTGTTACTCTGCAAGAACTGTGGTAATGGAAATGTCAGTGGAAACTCAAATGTCACAATGTCAGTGAAGAGGAAGCTGACAGTGACAGAAGCCAGGGGAGGAGTTCATAGGTTTAGGGGATGGCATTGAATCATCCTCTGATGGATGGCATTTTGAATACTGCAAATGAGAGAGAAGGAAGCCAGTTATAAATGAATTCAGCACATGCTTTAAAGTATGATTAACTGTGGAAGCTAATTTCTATGTATTAGTGATGAGGTTAAGCAGGGTGAAGTATCCAAAGAATCCATGACTGATATTGTAAAGAAGGGAACTAAAATGACTTTTAGGGAATCAAAATTAAACCAGCCTGCTCACTTTGCAGATGAGTAAAAACACACACAAGGACCTTGGTGATCTCTCATAGTTTACTGCACTGTGGAGTCTGAGGTGTTAAACTGMCAAATGGATAACAATTTTGGGTGACATTTGTGGTTCTAACAACCACCATTTGAACTGGGCCATAGGCAGCCCAGGCTTAAAAGTGAAATATTTTCTACTGTCTTATAAAGGGGAAGGTCAAGTTCCATTAAACTTCACTTTATGGGTAAGTGTTGGATGTTGATTACTGCTCCATGAAAATGTATCTTCCAAAATATCAGACGGCATTGCTTCCAGTCATGACAGCAGGAGTGTAATACATGAAGTCATTGCTAAATCCCCGTTCACTGAACCAAAAGGATAAGTGATTTCTACATTGAATGTATGTGACTCCTGATCAGATGGGAGACATATGTAGTGATATTCAGTCCAAACATCATTAATCAGAACACCTATCCAGCCTCTCTAAATAAATAAGAGGTTCTGTGGAATAAATATTAGGGACTTTTGCAGAACTTTTTTTAGGACATATGAACTAGGACAGAAATCTATTTGCATTCCTTTCTCATGAAGGATTTTGGTGGAAAATAAGCATTTTAGAATCATAGAATCATAGAATAGTTTGGGTTAGAAGGGACCTTTTAAAGGTCATCTAGTCCAGCCCCCCTGCTGTGGGCAGGGACATCTTCAACTAGATCAGGTTGCTCAGAGCCCCGTCCAACCTGACCTTGAACGTTTCCAGGGATGGGGCATCTACCACCTCTCTGGGCAACCTGTGCCAGTGTTTCACCACCCTCATTGTAAAAAATGTCTTTCTTATATGTAGTCTGAATCTACCCTCTTTTAGTTTAAAAACATTTCCCCTTGTCCTGTCGCAACAGGCCCTGCTAAAAAGTCTGTCCCCATCTTTCTTATAAGCCCCCTTTAAATACCGATAGACCATAACAAGGTCTCCCTGAAGCCTTCTCCAGGCTGAATAACCCCAGCTCTCTCAGCCTTTCTTCATAGCAGAGGGGTTCCATCCCCCTGATCATTTTTGTGTCCCTCCTCTGGACCYGCTCCAACAGGTCCATGTCTGTCTTGTGCTGAGGGCTCCAGAGCTGGACGCAGTACTCCAGGTGAGGTCTCACCAGAGCAGAGCAGAGGGGCAGAATCACCTCCCTGGACTTGCTGGCCATGCTGCTTCTGATGCAGCCCAGGATACGGTTGGCCTTCTGGGCTGCGAGCACACATTGTCGGCTCATGTCTAGCTTTTCACCCACCACCATTTTCTGGTCAGATGAATAAAAATATGTCAGTGAGTGAAAGAGCAGAGCTGAACAAAGCTGCAAGGGAGATTGATTACACTGGTGCACATCTCGTGGAGGGAACAAGATTACATGCAACAAGCATCAGGTCAAAATAGTCCTAACATTTCTTGTGACTTCCTCAGTAAGCACCTGACCCTTCTTTTGTCAAATTTGTATGTTTCTTAGAGCTTAGAAGGTAGATAGCTTCTTTAATCTAATTAAGTTGTTGGTGTGAATTTTAAAATGAATATTTGGCAACCTGCACAAATGAAGAAAAGCATCTGCATGGAAGACAGATAAGATCTTATAAACACTACTCTGCACTCTTAGCTGCTGGGTTGTGCAACACAGAACTCCTTGGTTAACCAGTCCTGTGTGGGTTGGTGTTTATTTTCAGAGGGAGGAGTGATCTAACACACATATCTTAGCAATCTAGGACAATGTTGCTGTGAGATTAATCACAACAACAGTGTCTTCGTGACATATGCTATGTAAAAAGTTTCTAGGGCTCACATTAAAGAATATCATTCTAAATGAATGGAGACCAAACTATTTTGATTGAGTTGATAATCTGTTACAGTGAAGGCTAGGTAGCACCATTAAGTTACATGTCTATGCTGGGCCACAGAAAGGATTATAGTCTCTTTCTTCATCGCAATTTCATGGCCTCTGTAAATGCTAGACACAAATGTTGTTTATATATGTGGATGGACAGCATCCAAACCTTTGCTCCATAGATGAAAGGAGAACAAAGTGGCTGAGGTGAGCTAGGAAACACCTTCTTTATGTACCAACATATGACAACTGGATGTCTTCGTATTTTAATGTTTCCTGAACAGTCTGCTGCTGTATGGGGCATGTCATTTTTACATGGTATTAGGGGATCTTGTAGAATATTTACTGGATGTGCAAGGCCACTTTTGTTTCCTTTAATACCTGATAGAACCTAACCTCTTGGCAGCATACCCTACTATGAGCTCTGTGTTAAAAGCAGTCTAGTTCAATGTTTTGTATGTTCTTAGATTTCAGAGGTTTTTTCACTCTCTTCCTTTCAGACACCCATCCCATTTTCTCATGGGAAGCCACATAGCAGTTTTATTCGGAGACAATCTATAGATCTAGAAGTTACCTAAGAAAGCATTTTCTTAGCCTAGAGAGCTTACTGAAGAGAAAAAGGCAAAGGAGTAGAATTGCAATTACAGTAATAATTTTCAGGGCTGTTATGGAAGCAACAGAATGTTGGTTACCTTAAATCTTCATGATTTGCAGTAGCTCTACAGTCATGTCTGTAAAGATACTGACCTTTGAGGCAATTAAATGTTTTGTCCTGTTTGATCTGAAGCTACTCTTCCCAAACATTTGTCTTTTCCTAGGGGAGTTTGTATAGTCTTAACAGCACTTGCACTGAGTCTGGCAATTTTGGCAAAGCTAACGTCACAGGAGAAATAGAGTTTGCCATAAGATACATCTTCAAAGCTTCCATCTTAGAAATTTGCATCAAGGGATGCAAGAATCTGGCTTATGGAGAAGAGAAGAAGAAAAAGTGTAACCCGTGAGTATTTTGTAGAGAAGGAGAAAAAAATAAGGAAAAGATTCTGTTTTTAAGATACTTATGTATGTTATGATTGAAATTGAATGCTATATGATGGTATCCATATTAGCACTTTCAGAGCATCCAGCATATATACCCTTTTTACATATACACACTGCAAGACAAATAGGTTTCATACCTGTGCTTATTCCATTCTCACCATTTTCTGCTAGTAATTGTCTCTTTCCTTGCCTGTGACCAGGCAGTTGGTATCTGTGTTGCTGATGAGCACCTTTGGATCTCAAGTATAGCTGTTCAGATTTTAGCTCTTAAATTGTGCCCACAAAATTAATACATAAGTGGCTAAAACATGAGATGTCATGTTCCTAATTACTGACTCACTGTGGGTCACTGGGTGATTGCTATACTACTACTCTGCTTCCATCTTCTGTAATAAGAACAGAAATTTCAGATACTGCAACACCTTTTAAAATCTAAAGCTGTTTCGAAGTTACGTATTATTGTAAGAGGAACAAATACCTACTTCTGTGGATAAAATATGCCATAGAAATTTTTTGTTGGATAGTTAAGCCTTGGTGATTTGTCTGTTTATTACTAAACGATCCTCTCTGACCATGCAGCAATCATTCATAGAAAATCATCAGGTAGAATACCTAACTACCTGTTCTTGCCCCTGCTGTTACACCATGTTCGAGCACTTGAGTGACCACATTGGAATTGTGGAGTTGCAGTCACCTTCACCCAGAAGGAATATGGCTTTTGCACATCTTGCAGAGGATGTTGATAAAGATGAGCTTGGTGATGAAAGGCGCCTTGCTGGAACAGCAGCTCGTGAAACAGGGCAGTTTGGGAGCACTTCAGATGTGGGTCAAAGTTCTTTAAGTCCCCTGGTAATTAAGCCAGGCAAACAGTTGCAGGAAGCCTGAAAGGCAATGTGGGAAGTGCTGTGTCGTGAACATTATATTCTCTATTGGTATATATTTATATATTTCTGTTGGTTTCCAAGCCAACAGAAAAAGTACCGTCAGTGTATTCACTTAATGCACTTGCTGAAAAGCAGACTCTTTAAAACCTGTTGAATTATTCAGCTTGTTAACTGGTTTGAGGTCTGACTGGCTGCTTTTTAATTAAATTGATCTGGAGTGATAGAGCAAGAGGCTAAAACTTCTAGTACCTGAACATTTTAAAAAGTAGTTTTACCTATGGATAAGTTTGGAAAGACTAGGGAAGATGTGTATTTCTGCACTGACAATATGAGATACAGCTGATTTTATTTACCCAGTAAGTTAATCAAGAGGCTGTTTTAAAATCGGTTTAAATCATGATATCTGAAATATATACAAGTACAGTTTAAAAATATTTAGTATTATGTTAACAATCGCTCCTTTCCCTGCCAAACTGTGAGCAAGCACTCTCTATTGCTAATACTCTTTAGTTTTGAAGCCATAACACAAATACAGCCCACTGAACTCATATTAAGGGGAATATTTAAGTATTAATGTTCACGTGACCTACACATGAGAAACTTTGGATAGGAATCATTGGTGCTTGATATTGGTCCAACTCAGCTTCCACAATTTTTTTTTTGCTGGTTTTCATTGAATCAATGTTAGGGCAATTTTGAGCACTTTAGAGAATTTCCCACTTTCATTCTAGTGGCTGTTATAACAATTAGCATTTGTGAGAGTTATGAATTATTACATACTATTTGTATGATTATACCTTTTTTTGCTACATGGTACTTGGTTTTGTAAAGATGAGATATTTTCTTCATGAACAGGCAGCAATGATCTTAAAGTTGATTGAGTTGATTTTTTTTCGGGGGGGGAGCACGTAATATACTGTGTGTTTTCATCATAAAGCTGCCACTACAACTGACAAGGTGACTTCCTTGGTCACCTTAGAGGCCAAGAGTATGAAAACAAAAGATCCCTATTCAGATCCTAATCCCTTTCCCAATTAGAGTAGGATTGAAACACATTAGCTGAATGATATACAGGGATCCTTATAGTCTATCTGCTTTTATTGAGAAAGGATATAAATCACAATTTGCCATTTCATTGCTTGGAAAATTACAAAGTCAATAAAATTGTTTAAGAATTAAGAAAAAATTCCTCTCATCTAATTAATTTTTCTTCTTAGTTTGATTTTTTATTTTCCTTCTGGTCACTTCCCATATATCCTTCTTTCTATCTCCAAGGTATGTTAAGGTTTACTTGCTTCCCAATAAATCTCCTCGGAGTAAGCGGAAGACAGCTGTCAAAAAGAGCACAGTGGATCCAGAATTCGATGAGACTTTGAAGGTACCGTTTGCAACTGTGTGCGACTAAGTGCGCTTTTCCATGGTAATGCCTCCTTTTGCAATGTACAATCCTGCAAATTCAGAATCGTCCTGATGGGGCAAATCTAGCAGTCACTGACAACACTAATTTAAAAAATTATGATGTTTTTCAGTCCAAACAAGAGAAAATGCTTTTGGAGTTACAATGGTAAATTGCAAACCATCAGAAGAGTCTGCCTTTGTCCATGAAAACACTTTTAATGAATTCCAGTGTTGTTCTGAGTTGTGGCAAAAGCAAAGTGTCTTCCATAGACACTTTTTTTTGTATGTTCAGGAACTGGGTGTATTGCAGAGCAGTTAGTATTTTACACAAATATCCCTTTGAACTGATGATACCCCTTTTGTCAGTGCCGTTGGGAGTGTCTCTCTGCAGTTAGCTGAATGCTAACTGAATTCCACCACCTCTAAAATGTTGTCTGCTTCCTTTTCCCCATGCAACTGATGTCAGGCCATCTCTTTGTAGTGTCTAATTTCAAATGTTAATAATCCCGCCACAGAACAGTAGTTATGATTTTAATTCCTTAATGCCTTGCAATGCCTTACTTCTTGCATCCTTTTAAGAACTGTGTGTAGAAAATAGGAGCCATTATTCTCACTTCACAGACACTTAATGAAATGTGAAACTGAAGCTGAGTACTGTCAGCTGGGAGGGTTTCGATTAGTTTGGTTGTTCCTAGCTCCAGTTTTGTATTCAGATCACTACAAACACCCTTTTTGTGCGCACCAGCAAGCTGCAATCGCATGTAAGATGATGAGTTCTTCAGTAACATGTTGTCTTGGAAGAGATATGAAACAAAGTTAATGGAGGGACAAACTTGTGTTGTTGCTCCTTGAACTACACAAAAGTTTCAGTGTTACCCCCATCTCTTGGCGTGTATGAACATCAAAAATTTGTAGTGAGTGAAACAGGCAAAATGTTTGAAAAGACCGTTGTTAAAATTTGATAACAACAAAAAAAGATTTGTGTAATGTATGTAATTCTCATATATCCTGAAGTCTGTATATAGGGTTTAAGTTGGGAGAAAAAAGAGCCTGAATTTGGAATAATTGGTCCTAATTTTATAGTCCGTTTTCAATGCCAGCGTCATGCAGAACTGATAAAGGGAGAGTGAGAGCCATGCCTGAGCTGGCTGCATGAACACTAAAGGACTAAAGGTAGTTTAGTTAGAAATCCTTTAAATTAGTTTAATTATTAGTTCATCCAGAGTAGCAGAAATGGTCAAAAGAGCATAGCGCTAGTGCAGGTAAACTACATCCTGACACTGAGATCCAACTCAGTGGGATTCATCTGCAAATTAAGGCACCTGCATTTAGGCAGCTGCACGTGTGAGGTGTGTAAGTGCTCCTGGGAATCACTGGAGCCTGGGGTGGTTCAGGGTGATTCACCCCAGAGCCTACACCCAGCTTGTGATTTGCAGCCTAAATGTGGGTAGCGATGTCCTCATCCATGCCATCGCCTCCAGCTTTCAGTCCAGGTGGGTACAGGTCACCTGTAGGCTGGGTATCACGTTTACCAGTCTCATGTGGGTATATTAGATACCCAACAATGTCTCAAAGGCCTCTAACTATGTTTTGGGAGCAGATCAGGGCTTTATTTAGAGGTCAGCTGAATTACTTCCTTGCCCCTACTGACTGCATTGAATAGATGTCTACTGACCAGAATGGAAGTTTTAGCACCTTAATCTTCTTWATCTTGAATTGGCCTTCAGAGCAGCCAAATTCTGCTGGGAGTGTAAAACAGAAATATGAAAAAAACCTGCAAAAATGTTCAAGAATTATTTAAAGTTCTGAATTAATAATCACAATCTTTAGCAAGGCAGGCCAGGGTATTCCTGGAATGTTGTTTCATATTTGGATGAGCATTATTTAGCATTTAAGTAGTGGTATAATATGCAAATTGCAAAGCACAGTCAGACAACATGGTTTGGTCTGCATCCAGATGCCTTCAGCCATGCTGCGGCTGGGCTTCCTTTGAGCAGGTTATGAGGATGGGCCTGCATTCATCCTGTGTATTGGTTTGTAAATGCTGTTTATCTTTCTAGTACAAGATTGAATACTCGCAGCTGGGAAGTCGGCAGCTTCAGATCTCTGTGTGGCACGCAGGAGCATTCAAATACAGGGTGTTTTTGGGGGAAGTGGTGATTGCACTGGCAGCGTGGAATTTTGAAGATAACTCGATGCAGTTGTTCAACTGGTACCAGCTCAAAGCCAAGGTGATTCTTAATTCTTGTGCTTAGTTGTATTTTAAGAGCAGGATGTGGTGAAAGCTATGAAAAAGATCAGCCTTCCAAAGTCATGGGGGGAAGAATGCTGTCAATCCAGCCCATTACTAAGATGTGTTGCAAACATAAATAAGCTGCGAAAATTATGTGGAATAGAATGATTGTAGTAATGCAGGTTTCTGTATGTCCCTTTCTTCAGCTTGAAAAGCCTGAAGATGATCTTATACAGTACAGCGGCGAACTCCTTGTGTCTGCAAGACTGTCAGTACCAGCCCAGTATAAAAATTTCCAGTTTGAAGGTATAAAACGTTTCAGCATACATGAATCCCTTGGCTAGAAAAGAATTGAGATCAATGAAGGACTGACAATGTGTCCATATAATATTCCGGTATGGTGTTGATAACAGCTACTGCAAACTGTGGTTTATGGTGTATTATATTGTAAATTCATTAATCCAAACGTTTGCCAACTTAATCTTTTTGTTCTTTTTAATGCCAACAAAAGCTGCACATTATAATGGCAGCAGTATGATGCATCCAGCTGTTTGGCTGGACAGCTTGTGCCTGTCATAGTGTTGCCAGTAGACCTTATTCTGGAGGTGATGCAGCAGTTTTACTGCCCAAGGCAGAGCCTGCCAATTTAGGGAAAAGGTGGAAGGGAAATGGCTGCGAGGGTACCAGGCCTGCACCTGGCTTGGCTTCCTCCAGTGGTCTCATTTTAGAGAGTTTGTTTCACTTTGGAGATGCTAGGTTCAAAATGTACAGTCAGGATTCAGTTTTTGGTAATGGAAGACTTGTAAGGTACATTAAGTATTGCTGTAGTGTGTCAGAGCAAGCACCTGCTGGCGGAGTGCTTTGGGGGTAGGGCATGGGACAACCTCATTTTCCTTACCTCCCTAGATCATAGTAAGATATGCAGACATTCAGAGCTCTAGTAGTGCTCTCTGTGTTCAGGATCATAGCAACAGGTAGAGACCAATAGAAAGATCTAATTAGCTGTTATGTTAATTTTGTTCCATTTTCTTTTCCAGATGACCCCAAAGTTACCAGCTTGCTTGCTTCCATTTTTCTTCCCTATGCATGCCTGTGTACTGGTCTCTGCTCTRTAACTAGAGCTGTAACAGAGGAGCGGTATCACACTGTGGGTTTGGCTGTTTCTCCTGCTTCTGGCTACGTTTCACAGAAACATTCCTGTGGGCACTGCCCTGTGTTTACTTTTCACAAATACAACAAAAAGCTCTGTGTTTGGAACAGGAATCACAAAGCAACCTGCTACTCATTGCTTGCTTTTTTGTGTGAATCATACACTGTATAAGCAGATTAAAATCTTTCAAATGATCCTAATACAGTACTATGAGTCCTTACCACAGTAGTACTGCTTTTTTTCCTACTTAGTTATAGCAGCATCTTAGGCTAGCAGCTGAACTAACTGGTTGTTTAATGTGATAAATGCTCCTGTTTCAGGAAAAGATGACCAAGGAGTTCCTAACTGCCAGCTTCAGGTTATGATATTTGGGGCCAAGAACTTGCCCATGCTGAGATCTGCTGGAATGCCGAACTCATTTGTTAAAGGGTATGTATGAGACCTAACACTTCAGACAGAAAATGTCACACACATTTTGTGCAAAGGTATGCATTAATGTGTTTTCATCAGGAGACTGGCATGTGAAAGTGGCATTGTCCACATTCTTAATCAGACTTCCTTGTAGTGGTGACATTTGGATGTCTGCACAACAGCAGCACTCAGCAGGGCAGTAACAGGTCTCACATGCTCTTTGTGTCCTGAATGGGACTTCAGAATTTACAGATGTAAATTAAAATTTAGTGTTCACTGGTTTAAGTATCTGCTTTTAGATATTAAGAGAGGAAAAAAAAAAAGTGCAAATCAAGAAGGTATTTTCATTCCTATTTTCAGTTGTGCCTTTGCAGAATTAAATATAGCTTTGTTTACATTGAAAAGGAAACTTTTAGCCTCTTCATTCTAGACATTGAGAAGAGGAGGGACTGAATTTTTCTTCAATGTATGTGGGATCRTTTTACTTTCTTACTGTCAGGCATCAGATGCCATTGGAAGTATGATACTGGGGTACATTTACAACATCTTATAAAGCCATTTCACCTGCTGTGGCACCTATCTTCAGTGAAATGGGTGAGCATTTTATCTATTGAAAGGCAGGTTTCAGGCAGCATTGGATAACAGAACGGCGAGTAAAGACTCCCTCAGCAGTCAGTGCCAGCAAAGGAAAAGCAGATGAGAAGAGCCTACTTGCACCCACCTTGAAGGCAGACAGGAAAAGGAGCAAGCCCCAAAATAAACACACTAGCACCATGTTCTACCTTGCACTTAAGCTGAACTTTTTTGCTATTTAAGGTAAACCAAAGGGCCCTAGTTGATTATTGCAAATGTTCTGTTTTCTGGTTGAGAAATCAGTAACCTTGCTGAACCCTCATTGTTTTGGGGAAGATGTCTTATCCTTCCAGATCAAGCTGAGGTAAAGCAAAAGTCTCCTGTCCTGAAGAAAGAAGCCTGTCCTCAGTGGAAACACTTGTTTGTCTTTGATGGTGTTACCCCAGCTCAGCTGCAGCAGTCATGTTTACACTTGACTGTCTGGGACCAGTCAGCTTTCAGCTCAAGCGATCAGTTCCTAGGAGGAGCCAAGCTTGGTGCAAGTAAGTTCTTTATCACTAAAAATTGAGGGTAATTTGGGAAAAAGTTCATTTAGTTTACATTCTAAATAATAATATTTACACTGTGCTATTTATTACCTGCTGTCATGTGCCTACACATACAGCCCCAGCCCCTGTCCTAAGCAACTTGCAACCTTGGGCTTTGAGCCTGTAAGAACCGATGCATGTGTTTTGGTTCAGATCTGTGCAGAAGCTCAAGGGTGTCAGGGGGAATTTTCAGGAAAGCCATTTGTTAACCTGGTAACTTTTAGAGCCAGAGCCTGGCCATGCAGAAGACAGAAACAGAAAAGTTGGGTGGAGTCAACTCATCTAGAGCTTTTTTTTGAGACTTGTTCCTTGAGCTGTTTTCTATGAATTGGCTACTTTTAACTACTATCTCATCAAAAGGAAGAACAAGAACTAATGATCTAGTAGACTCCAACCTTGCTTATATTTGTGCTTGTTATTTTACATCCACAAATCAATCCAATCAATGGGAGATACAGAAAGTGAAACTTGCTCAGAAAGGCCTATTGCATGTCTGAGTTTTGGGCTGTGTTCTAACATAAAAGCCCTCTTTCTCAAGGCTGAGAAACCCTCTGCTCACTGAATAGGCCCTGTTTAACTGGCAGTTGAGCAGGGAAGTATTGTCACGTGAAGACTGTGCAATGGAGTTTCTCCCCCCTATCTTCCCAGAGCGTAAGTGCTTTAGTTTCAGTATTTGAGATGAAAGGCTCAAAAAGATCGAGGCTCAGTCACTTCGTTGTGGTATCAACATGCGCTTTAGAGGAGTATTATCACTAGTAGTAACTCAGTGCTGTCCAGGCTTCCTCATGAGCTTCTTTTGATTGTCCTACCCAGCATTTTCCTTTCTGCTAGAGCAGGGACTGCCTGCTTCTGACTGAAGACTATCCAAGCCCTAAGCCTAGTAGTGCATTAAAGTCACTGGAGATGAACTGAAGCAGGAGGCTTCATGCCATTCTGCTATTTTTAGTATGCACATTTGCTCCTCTGCTTTTAAGTCATACAACGAAAAAAATTTTCTTTGCTGCAAGCTAAGAGTGAGTGATCCTAGTTTAACAGGATGTAAACAATGCTTCAAAAGTGTAACTACAGTTTATTGCAATTAATGAAGTAGGAGAAGCAGGTTGGTTGCTACCTAGGCAATTGGTCCAGAAGTTGGGTAAGGCCAAGTAAAAAGTAACCCTGTGATCTTTCCTTTTGCTTTCTTGCAGAGGAATCGTTTGGCTGTACAGACCTTGTTTCTCAGCCCGTGCTCCAATGGCAGGAAGTGCTCTGCAGTCCAAACGTGTGGATGGACTTTACACTTGTACTGCATTCAAATAAGGAAAACTTTAAGTCATGAGAGATTACTGCACAACAACTTTTCCCTCCCCATGTGTGATGTTTTAAATTCAAGTGGCACATACCTTTCAGGTCTGGGGAAAGGTACGCTGCAACAGTACCTACTCCAGCTTTTGGGGAATAGTTACGCATTTGAAAGTGTGACATTCTGAAGGTTTTATTTCTCCAGAAGTTATGGCTTTGTTATCTGTGTCTCTAGCTGGAGTATAAGGTCAGTATTGTTTCTTTAGGAGTGACAAACTCAGTTTGAAATGCATTATGGTGGCAAGACAACAGTAGACACATGATATGCAGTTTTCCATTTCTGGGTGCAGCAGAACTGTTATTATTTCATTTAATCACAGATAGGAATACTTCTTAGAGAAAATAACTGTTACCTTAAGAAAGTTATATGCTTTCACTCTGATCTTGATGTTTTATACATGTTCAGAGAGAGTTAAAAACTAGCTTATCTTTAACTGCTTGCTGCAAATGGGTGATGCTAACACCTCTGTGCTTCAGAATTATCTACAGTGCCAGTATTACTTCACATGACCCTAAAAAGCTCTGGCCTGCGGCCACATGCCTTTCAAATGCGTGCTGTACCACAGTGCTTAAAACCAGTTAAATGCATACACTCTCCCTCAGCAGGAGTGTGGGACAACAGCTAACAGAATGAATGTAGTTGTAGGAAGTTCCTTGTTCTTATCAGCTGCCGACAGTACTAACAAGTGCTGTATACCATATGGATCAGACAGGACAAGAGTTTACCATTTATTCATGTGAACTGGTGGAAATGCAAGCTTAAGGCCCAACCACTGTGTCAGTTCACTTTGCCTCAGATGTTGCGTTACAGTCAGCAGAAATTTCCTATGTACAACTGTAACTAGTGCTGCTGCTGTATACCTCTTCCCTGGGACCTGGGTGAAGATGGTCACGCTAGTCATTACAGCAAGTATTCTCCTTTCTTCCTTTCCAGGTCAATGTGGCTTTTAAGGACTTAGGAGTTAAAGACAGAGGGATTCATATGCTAAGCTCAGGAACTAATAGAGCAAGTAAGCACACCTTACACAAAATACACCCCACACAAGAAACACTTGACTCCAAATCCTTTGTTACTTTGCAGATCTTTTATTTAGATGTTTGCTGCTGCAAATAAAAAAACCACACAAGATTCAACTCAAGTATAAAGCAGCATAGATGTCGTAAATGGAAGAGAAGAGCTGACAACATACTGTATCTCACTTTCTAACAGATTTTCAAGGAAAGGGGGAGATTAGTGGGGAAGGAGTGGTCACAGAAATGCTCTCTAGTAGAGAGAATACAACTGTGATATAAACAAGCAGTCCCTTCATCTTTGGAGTCTGAAACTTTAAATCAAACATTTAAAAAAATTAGAAAATTTGTTAGAAAAATAGGTGCAGTAAAATTGTATATATTGGATCATGTGTACATATAACAATTTTCATTAAGTAAAAAAATGATCTTTACAAATAATGCTTTATAGCAAATAATCAGCTGCACTGTATCAGACTACAGCATTGTTTAGGCATTTTTACAGATGCAAGTCTTATTAAATCTGAAAAGTAACAAAATATACAGAGCAAAACTATTTCCCTTTAAACTAGTATTGCATGGTTTTTATATATATATATAAATATATATATAAATACTACACTATAACTGATCAGTAATGAAGCTGGAATGCAAACACAGTAGTGTATTAGATTCCAACAGAGTATTTGCCTAGTTGTTATGCGAGGAGGGTATCAGTGTCCCTGTGCCACACTTCTGAGCCATCACTGCAGAACTTCTCCAGTTGAGAACAGCAACCGGAAAAAGCCCAATTTCTACACAACGTAGTTCTGAGGTGTTGTCAGTTCTTTTGTCTGTGTGCAGGGCTGGGGGCGGGAAGGTGGGCATCAAGACCAAGACAAAAAACAGGGTGTAAAAACACATGTGCACGTGTGTACACACATACATACAGGTGCTTGTAAATCCCGAGTTCTACAACCTGTCTTCTCAACTGTTGGACTTTACACTGTAACTAATAATACAAAGACATATGGCACAAAATTTAGCCACAGTTGCTTATTTTTAGACCAAGCTGAATCCAGCACCTGCACAGGACACATATCTTCAACTAGAAGCATGGCCTATTAAAATTTGTCTTGCTTGAAGAGAGATGTGACATAAGGCCTTTTGGCACTAAGCAAAGGCATGAGCAAGTTACCAGGATCAGGGGTGCGATGAGTTCTTAACTATACCAAATTTAATAGAAGGAATGGAATAAAAGGGAGATTCAAACACCTCTAGGTTTAGAGAACATTTGTTAAATGTCATACAGAGACCCCTCCTCAGGGGAAAAAAAAAAAMCAAAAACAACAACAACAAAAAAACCCAAACAAGAACACAGCATTAAGATCTGCCTTTCCCATAGTCCTGCCTTCTTGTTATAAGCATCATTACATCGCCTCAAACTCATCAATTCTCTGCTTAGTGTTGCCTTGCCGGATCTGCCGCAGCGTCTTGTACTTGTCACGTCCCTGTCGCATGTTCTCTGAGTGGATAATATCATTGTGGGTCCTCTTATTTTCATCTCTGGCCTGGGCCAGCTCATCTGTCAGCGCCTGCAATATAAAGAACATTAAATACAGGTTATACACAAGAAGCTTTCAGCTCGTAACAGCAGTGCTCTTTGGTGAGAGTTGACAGTTGTTAGATGACTGGATAGATCAGTGATATGGATACAACATGTGCTTTCCATAAACACTATGGATGATGTAAGTAATCTCAAAGCCTGAGCAACAAGAATTATCTTTATATAACTTGTCTTTAATTCAAACTGCCTACAGGAACTGTAAATGAAGAGAAACTATCATGCTTTGTGTGCTTAACCAAATGGTTAAATGATCTATTTTCCAGGAACGATTTGTTTCATTAGTCCCCCTCCTCCAAACATTTTCTTACCCTCAGTTGCCTCTGTACACGTTCATTCTTCTCTGCTTCAGTAATGCGTTTCTCCTCATTGCGGTCATTCCTGATCCCCTCGCTGGAGAACTCTGCGCTGTAGGCAGAGTACTCGGATCCTTCATCTTGCAAGTTATCATAGACGTGGTAGTTCACTGGCTCGTAGACAGGCGGTGGGGGTGGCGGCGGAGCGGTCATTACCAGATGTAGCTCCTCCTTTGTCTTTACCAGATCCTCCTGGGCTTCCTTGGCCTTTGGGAAAAGAGTGAAAAACATTTTCATGCATTTCTTGCTTTAAACCAGCTTAATGAACACTTCAATACTTATCTTCCCAGTTTTGTCAATCTACAATGAAAAGCAAGAAAGAGGGAATTAAATCTCTGCAGCTGACAGTACTCTGTTACAGTCTTATGCAGAACATCATTTATTTTTTTTGGCTAGTGATGCTATCATCATCCACTGTGTAATGTGCAGGGGATCTAAACAAAGAATCTTCTTCCAATAAAACAGTCTAGGAAAAATAGTTCTGTGGGACGTTACAGTTACCTCCATTCTGTTCTCCATGTGAAGAGCTGTACGTTGTAAACATGGGTTCCACAGAGCAAGAACTTAGATTCCTGAGTTGGCATTTTTAATGCAATTACACACTAGGCAGTCAGCTTCCTTGCTGCTTCAGTGGTTCTGCCCTCCCAGGTGGTCTGCAGCGCTAGCTAGAGGGCACTGGGAGCAGCAGGCACTCCGAGCCTCGCATGGTTTATTTTGKGGTTCAGTGCATCAAATTATTCAACTCTCCCGACCCGACCCAGGTACAAGGAAGCCACTGACCACAGCACACACTCCTCAAGACTGGTACCTGCAGTGTGGCTGCATTTGCAGCATCTTCTCTTGATCGATGTAATGTTTTCAGACATTACATCATGGATTAAATGTATCATTTATACATGCGACCCTTCCCCTCCATGGCTCCAAGATGATGAGCACATTTTTAAGTTTTATACAGGCTTCCATTTTGAATTTTGACTGAAGGCTTGTTGAAAGAAAGGTATTTTGCAGGCATATTGCACATTCATCGCAAGTCTGCCCTTCTCTGCTGGTGTACGGATGTTTGTCTCCATATGTTTAGTGAAGTCATACCAGGCTACCTGCGGTGTGCTCTGCTCAAGTGTAGAACTTCAGAGCAGCTTTGTAAAACAGAGATACTCACTCTGATTTGCCACTCTTCAACCTCGCTCTCTTTACGCTTCCTTGCTTCTTCAAGAAGGGCAATCCTGGCTGTATACTCTGCAAGCTCTGTAGCCTGTTGAATAATAAAACTGATATTATAAGGACTCTTAAAAAAACCAAACCAAAACAAACAAAAAATGAAACACAACAACAAAACACTGTTGACTGAGAAAAGACACAAGTGTTACACTCCGCTGTAGTAAAGACTGAATAGGAAATTAAGAACAAAAAGTAGATTGCTCATAATAGAAACCAGTGCCACAATGATGCTATCGCATGATCTAGTACTTCACTGCACTATCTTTCTTCCCCGAGAACAAGGCTTTGCCTTACTCAAATGGCATAGTAACATGCCTGTATATCTTATTCTCAAAATGACTGGGTCTTACCAGCTGTTCCTGGCTCTTTATCTGGTCCATAGTTTGTCTCTCCAGTTCTTCCTTGGCCTGCAGAGCAGCCAAACGATCAGCTTCCAAGCGTTCTGCTTCCTCCTGGGCTCGTCTTCTTTCCTCCTCCAGCTGAAGGGCTCTTTGGATCTGATCGGAGAGCTCTGGAACAAGACGGATCAATGCGGTTAGTCCACAAGCCTGGTCAAAGCAAAGGACCTAACAGACTGACTGTAGTCGACTGCAGGAGTCATGACAAGCACTTGACTCCAGCTTGTAATACCCCTTCCCTGTGCACCTCAAAGTAGTTATTTGCATAATACATCACGTAACTGAATTCAGAAGTAGGCAGCTGCACATTACAATTAAATCTTCTGCAAGATATTTGCACTGAAGTCTGTAACACTGACATGATTTTGCTGCCCTTAGTGACAGCTTACTGCAAGGACCAGATGTTGCTGTCTCCAATCAGCGCATCTGTGCATTGAAACAGAAGCTTCTATTTGACTGTAAAGACTTGTTCCCAAAGTACTTTTTCTGTCAGGAGTTAAGTAAAAAGTACTTGAGAGCTGAAATCTTGCTCACTGCTGGAAGAGGCTATACTACTAAAACCCTCTTTGCAACAGGGGAAAACAGTCTGTGCCCTTCACTTCCCAAATACAATCAGCAGATTTTATGCTACTTTCATGCTTTGGATGATCTCAGCAGTGTGCGCACATCTGTGTATTTATCCGTACAGGTAGGTGTTAGCAAGCCTTGCCAAGAGATCCCAGTGTCACCAGATTTAGGCTAGGTGTAGGCAGCGACCCCATATAACCCTTCTATGGAGCACAATACATGTGATCTGGTCAGCCAGCACAAGTACTTTACCTTTCTCTGCTTTCTGAGTCTTCACCTCATACTCTTGTAGCCTCACCAGCAGCTCCTCCTTCTCCCTCAGCATTTGCTCCTTCTCCCTCTCAATTGTCTCCCTCTTCTTCTTTTCATTTTCTAGTTGTTGCCTGTTAGAAACAGATTTCGTGCTTGAAGTCACTTTCAGACCTAGGCTACAGCAAGGCAAGAAAGTTGGCTGGGCATCTCTCCAGGCGGTTCAATGGGAAGTGACCGCCACAAAACAAGAGCCAGAAGACAGAAATACATAGAGCCTGTTCCTTCATCACTTCAGAAATTTTGCTCAGTTTTGGATACCCCATTTCATAAAAACATTTGTATTTTTGTTGCCCGCCACAGAAATTTAGAACACCAAATAGCAGAGATGCAGAGAGAGAAAGCCAGGACTCTGTACTGCACAGCAGAGGAGATTTAACTTTGTTACTTCTGTCATAGTCAAAAGGAGGTGTAAAAACAAGAGCACTGAGGGAATGAAGACAAACAAGCCACAAATACAGGAGAAAAGTAACACGATTTCTTGAATCATAAGCAACCTGCAGCCAGTGGTGGAAGTCCAATGGAATTGCTAATCCTTTTTCCTCACCTGTAAGAGGTCTGCCAGTCCCCTCTTCTCTTTGTAGCGTACACACATGCTCCCTGTGAAGGTTTCTCCCTCACTCCCAACCATCCCGTGGTCCAACATAAATCAGGTCCTAACACCCAAGAGTCAGGAGAAGCCCTCTCTAGCCGTGTGCCACCGCACCAGAGACCACTGTGCCTCTACTCGCACATCTCCTTGCAACTCTCAGGACTGCAAACAGGACAGCAGACTACACAGCCAGCGGTCCGAGCCAGAAGAGCAATGCCTGCAGTCCCGCTGCAGGATATCCTGAGTCCACCCCCGCAAGCCAGAGCTCTTGGGCCGCACGTCGGCCTTATGAACGTGGGACGGCTCATGGCCTTGCCTAAGTGAAACCCGTGTTACCTACTGCTGCCCTGCAGGTACAGCTGCCTGCTGAACCCTGGCAGCTCGGTGTCATTTCTCTCCGCCACCCCATCCCCGTTGTCCATATTCAAGCTCACCTTTCCAGTTGTTTCTGGTGCTTCTCCTCCCGGGCCTGGGCTTTCATCTGTTGCACCTCAATGGTGTCGGGCTTCCTGCGCCGCATATACAGTTCATGGTTGCCCATGCAGAGCTGCAGGATCCTCTTGTTAATTCTCAGACGAGGGGCATAAAACACAAAGTCCTAGAAGAGAGACACGACACAGTCAGTTTTCCAAGCACGCTTTTTCTTCACCCAGCTAGCTGCAGACAGATCATCTGGCCACTAATTTCACTGTAATTGAGACATATACACAGACCATTTAAATATAGCAGCAGGGACTGCCAATATCATCTGAAGCCAAAACAATTGTTATTTATATTCTCCATTTGAAGCCTGCACAGAATTGACAAGTTACTCTTCTAGAAAAAGTACCTTTTAGAGAAAATTAACAATCTCCATTCAGAGGAGACTTCGTGGAGTTCGCAAATGTTGCGGAAGATTCTGGGTTGGCAGGTAACCATCTGGGCAACTCACAGACCTCTAGTACTGAGTAATTAGTTTTTAAGTTTGCATGGTTTTGTGACTTAAAGATAATGCATGAAACTAAAAATGTATTGCAGACTATTAAAGTAACTTTGTGGAATTTCCTGATCTGTTTGAATCAATATTCAAGACACCATCTGTGTTTTGCAGAGAAAGAGAAGAAATACCTTCCAAAAATCATTCTTTCCCCTCCATGGCATTTCCTAGTTATGTTGACCCAGGCTGTTATAAGAGTGTCAAATGAAAGCTATTTTTTTTGAAACACCAAACATACGGGTTATTTTGAATATTGGGTTGCAGGCAGTAACAAAACATAAGATATTCTACAATTTCTAGTTCTGCAAAAAGAACAGCCCCAAATTTCTTATTATCTGTGTTATAACCAGGCTTTTACAGAAACTATACACCAGACTGGATCTAGCAGATCTGCTAAGAAAGGGCCAAGTTCATTACCTGCCTGATGATTTTTCTGAGTCCAGAACCATACATGTTTACAATGCAGTCTGAACTTACACAGTGACCAAACTCTGCATCTTTGTGCCTTTGTGTGCTATGTGGACGGTGATATGGGCCGTGGGCAAGCTGCCACACTACCGCCATAAACCAGTACCCATTCCTCAGACTCACTCTGCTGTGGATTGCCTCACTGCTAGCGAGAGGTGGAACTGAGAAGGGGCACAGAGGCTCTACACTTTTGCATGGCAGCAGCGATCATGTTTTTAATCGCCTGAGCTCAGAAGCACAAGTTGTGGCTATCTCTGAGAAAACTAGAAGTCACATTAGAAGCAATGAAAAGCTTTCCAAGTACTATTAAGATGAACATGAATATGCTGGCAAAGACTCATTTTCTTCAATGCATTTTCCTAATTCACATACTGACTGCAAAAGAGGCAGGCAGCGCCGTGTGTTGTGCTCCCCCACTAAATCCCGCCAGAGCCATTCTGAGCTGCCCAGCTCTGATACTGCTAACTGTACCTCTAGCTATTCATCCAATCTCCTATTTCTCACAAGTAATTTTAAAAACAAACAGAYTGTGTACCTTGTGATGAACAGGTCCTATCTTGAGGCAAGGATGACCTGCATGGAAGTAAATACTGAGGGCATGGATGGTGGTTGCATTTGTCATTTAAGGCCATAACCAAGGGACAAAACATTCACATAAGAACATAAAAGAATCCCCTCCTTTCTTCATCCCCAGCCTCCTCCGGTCTCACRCAACTGGGAGCATTGCAGCTTGATATTTTAAAGATAATGTGCTGAAGATGTTAGAGTATATGGGCAGACAGGCCTAAAAATTAAAAACCTTGTTCTGGGCAAGGTGCCACAGGATTCTACCCAATACATTAGTGTCCATTTAAACACTGACATTTAGAATCCTCCAAATTAAAGGGGAGCTTCCAACCCACATCTGGGGTGGACTGAGTATAGTTATAATACTTGTCTTTTTAAAAGGAGACACAAGCATATGAAAAGATCCAGACAACTTCCTGAATGCTCAGAATTAGTGTCCAGATAAAATTCTTCTTTCACACATAGCTTTAAACATAACACCATCCAGAGGGAAAAGGACAATTGAAACAGAGGGAGGAAACATAACTGAGGCTTTCAATGCTAACAACTTTCTGTATCAGCCTCTTGCAAGTCTCCCATTTCAAACTCACTCAGATTTCCAGTGGATGGAAAGCTGTGATCCATAAACAGGAGATTAATATTTTGTAATGTGTACAACATGTCCAAGGGGCTCTTCTATTGAGGAAAGCTGACAGAGACCAGATTTCTATCTCTGTGGAGTTTTGTTGGCTTTCACTAACAGCATCACAGAAAGAAGCTCCTCTCCCCCCACCAAAACCCAGGCTGCTATCTGGAGGAAAGCCCGGCAGCACACTGTGCATTAATATCCTTTAGATTACTGGGAGGATCTTTTTCTGTTAAAGAGATTTATAAGCCATCACCCTTTGCCAAAGCCAAACTGCTTATTATTTCTCAGGGCTGTACTTGCCCACCAAGGCCAAGTACTGGGGTGGGGGAAGAGAAGAAGAAGAGGCCTTCCTCAATTATTCCAATAGTTTCACAAGACTGACAGAATGAGATCCACCTATACCAGTTATTCCGCTTTATGTTCTCAACAGGTCAAAGTAAGTTGCTAATTCTTCACTAAAATAACTCTGAAAACATGTTTCTAAGTATTGAAAACCAACATTCCCAGTAGCTACATTTCAGTTCTCCACAGAAATCACACCCTTGCCATTTACCCTAGTATTCAAGGTCAATGAACAGCACGGTCCTTAACTGGCTTTTACTCTTTCAGCAGCGTGAAAGTGAGCAGTGAGCGTTAAGATGGGAAGCCATATGTATCCATGTGGTTTTGCAGTAGCATTTGAATTTTTTTTTTTTTTTTTTTTTTTTTTTTGCGGGGGATAGGGGGGCGTTTATTGAACAACAAAAAGAAAGTTACACACCAGCTTCCATGCACTGAAAGAAATGGGGACAGGACTAGTCTCAGTATAGTCTGGCTACACAGAAGACTCAGAGCTAGCAAACAATCTCAGATTTAAGCATAAGGCTACCTAGTTCACTAGAAGAAAAAAAAAAAAAGGACTCTGCAGTTGTAAAATCTTTGTCTTTTTCCATGTTAGATACCACCACAAGCCCTTTATTTATGCTGCACAGACAACCAGACATCTCTAAATACACCCTAAACACTAAGGCTCATTTTGCATCTAGAATAACTGCAGCTTTCTCCTCTCCAGAGACTACTTTGTTTTGAGATGAAACAGTATTAGTTGTTCATATGCAGTATGCAGGAATCCATTCTAGATATACTTACCGGTGCCTTCTTGTCAATAGGTTTTATAACAAACTTCTTGTCATTGAAAGAGATGTTTCTGATTTCGCTCCAGGGGAACCCAATCTTTGGAGTCAGTCTGGAAAGAAGAGAAATATTTTTAAGAGATGCTGCAATGAACATTTTCCCCCCGCCCCACTTTGCTTCTAACACACACACTCAGTGGGATGCAACATGTCACACAGCTCTCCCAACAGAGAGAAGACAGTGGTTGAACCAAAAACCCACAGGGAGTAGGGAAAGAAGGCCAGTCACCTCCCTTACAGAGTCTCTTCTCATTTTGGCCAGCCACCCTACTGCCCTTTGGCTATGCAGTAGGGATGGTCTCTACCAAAGCCACACACTCAGCTTTACCAAACACCTGCTTTAAGTTCATTTCTTTGAAATCAGGGACTAAAATCTGCAGCGTCCAGACTTTAGGTATATGTGCTGTGCTGTGCTTCCAGGAGGCTTCTTGTATATCATGCGGCCAAAGTAACTCAGCTGTTCCCCACACCTTCTAGCATCCACAGAGAAGTCTACCCTGCTGTCTTACAGCTAGCCCAGTTACCCCCACGCTGCCTTCACTTCTGAAGCGCTGGGCAGGCACAAACACAATTGGTAGAAGCAGATTTTTTGTCTTTGTTTTCTCCCCTAGATTACAGGCAAGGCTAGTAACAAAGAGCCCTGATCTTTCCTTCCATGCAAACTGCTCTTTCAAGCCCATCCCACTGGTCATGAAGCAGAACTTTACATGCTGGTCGTGCAACGAGCTGTGCCACGTGGCACTCTCCTGTTGGGAAGCACCCCTACGAAGCAAAGGGCAAGATTCAGACTCCCAGTTCTCCCTCACTGCTTAGGAGTTCAGGTCTCTTGGTTTGTTTAAAATTACTTCTTTAAGCTTCACTAATAATTTGATATTTTCCTCTGCTTTAGTTTCTCCAGACTCTTGCATATAGAAAGCATAGAGTTATTCATGAGACGAAATGCTTCCGAGCCATTCCAGTACTTCACCCTTACATACCTGCCCAGCTCTGCAGCAAGTTCTGATATTACAAGGACTTGTATATTTGACTGTAACTAATTCCTTTAATTCCCCCCAACCAAATATTTCAATTTTTATGTTTAATATCACATTATTATTCTTTTATTCTTCTCGTATCAAGGGAGGGTATATTCTCTAGAGATAGCAGTTAACGATTAAGAGTTGTGTCTTACATAAATGATAATACCAGCAAGCAATCTTCTTGTTATCATCTAACCCCTCCAATATACATCCCTGACACATGCTCAAGTGCTGACAATTATTTCTAGCAGATGGTTTGAAGACACAAGTATTTAATGTTTAGCACTTAGAGAAACGTCTATCATCATGGTGAACCACTTGAACTCTGTAAGAATCCCTTCTATGGAGCTCAAGGGAAAAGTTGGCAATTTTGAAGGAATTTGACTCATTGTCACAGAGGTGGGAACCTACTACATAGCACAATTTCGCTGGGCCCAAGCATAAAAAAAAAAAAAAAACAAACAACCTTGCTTTGTTTAAAATCAGACATCAATAGAATACATCCTCTTCAGAACTTACCATTCCCTAACCTTTAACTCAACTGCAAGATTATGCAACAGTGTGTGTGTGTGTAACATTAAGTAAGAACTATAAAGAAAACGATTTGATTAGACTAAGATTAATTACTCCAGCCTCCATCATATTTGCTTAAGTGTTTCAACCCTAGATAATATAGTATGACGGACAACTAAAATAATTCACTTATTAATAAGTTCTATTGCAGATTCTCCTCTTTAATGCAGGAAAAAAAAAAAGCTTGAAAATACCTAGAAGCGGGACACTGCCATACACTGCAGTATAGAGGCTTGCATACCTATAGCACGGTCTCATTTTCCTCAGGTTGAACTTCAACAATGAAATCTTTGCTTTTTCACCTTTGCCCCAGTCCCCAAATTTTGCACGTACAAACCAGAGGCGAGGTACATATTACTATTTTTCTAGTCCCTGTATCTGCTCAAAAGACTTAATTACATAGTAGCAAGAGTTACAGCAGAAACAAGCAGTTTATTCCAGCACTGTATTTGTTTTGCAAACGCTCTTGATAGCTCTTTACATTCAATGGCTAGATTCTGTCTGCTTCTGCAGCTCGAAAAACCTGTTTGTGTGACCATGGTTACCTAGCAAGACTAGTCATTCAAGACCGAAGTATTACATGAGCGAAACTACTTTTCTTTCAAGTGACACTCCTTGTTTTCTGGGTGACAGCACATATTAGCATTGCAGAAAAGACTAAGACTGCATTTCTCTTTGCCATCTTAACAGAAGCTCCAGAGAGTTCCAATTAATATTTGGGTTGCATTCAAAGCTTTTTGGAGGCAAAAATGTAGAACAGGTGAAATCCCCTCTGTGTTGCAATGGTAGTCTGCTATAGATTAGTGACATGAAACCAAGACTTGGAACGTAGGGGAAGGGGAAAAAGAAAAAAAAAGCAAGCAGCAGTCTAGACAGCAACCCTTCATCTAAGAAGATGTCTATTTTAACTCCCCTTCAGTCCTTCAATTGAGGAGGATTAGAAGACACTAGCAGGCTTAGACACAGCTGTTCTCACCTTCATTTTATGTTTGTTTATAGATGTAGTCTATCATTCCCCACCTACTATCCAATTAATGATGGCTCTGCCTTTACCAGAAGGGCTGATTAAAACTGTGTGTACCTCAGCAAGACCTCATTTCATTCCTCGTTCACAGTAACTACCTAGGTTAACTCCTCCCTGGGTTCTGGGTGTTATCCGGCTGTGGTTTCGTGTCCACCCCATAATCTGTCTTTTTCAAAACCAGGCAGTTGTACACACATCTATCATTAACTTCAGTATAGGAATGGCCTTAGATGTCAAAACACTCTGCAGATATGTCAGCCTATCTAGGTTCTTGTATTGTATCCGCTGCTGGCATACCTGGCAACCTGACTCGTGGAAAAGCTTGGTAAACTCTTTAGTTCAGGGTTCAGCTCTACAACTGTGCAGGATTTACCAGATGGCTTTGTACAACTGACCTCTCCCTTTACACGGTAGGTAGCATTAGCAGGTCAGGCTACAAAAGTCAGGAAAGTCATGAAAATATAAATGATGTGGAAGCTCAATTCCTAGCACAGCCTCACCTACTGATTTAAAACTGGAACATGAGCAAGTTCTAAATTTTGCCCTGATCCTGTTAATGAGAAATGCCCCTTGGCTCCCACATCAGTCCTCACTCTGGGAGATCAGAGGTAAAAAAAAAAAAAAAAAAAAAGGCAAAAAAAGCGCCTTACTTATCATCCTTTTCATAGATGTTGAGCCCCAAGGCATCAACGCCCAGCCAAAGGTCAGTTCCTTTCTTATTCTTGATTTCAAAGTAGTTGATTCCATACATCTCCAGGTCTTGAGCAATCTTCAGGTATTCCAGCATGGCATTCTCTCTGGTTGAGAAAGGAAGGAGAGCAGATGTTAGCTTCTCATTTATCTGACTACCTCAGAAAGCACAAAGTCCTCAAGAGAAACAAGTAACTTTTCTTAAACCAACACATCAAACACAAGAGTTAAAACTGAACATTCAGCATTTGGGATTCACTTTAGGAGTTACGATATTACACCTATGAACACACACACACACACACACACGGAGTACTCAATTAGAGATTGGAGCCCCAATTAGATTTACCAAGCCCTAGTATTTCCAGACATTAAATTAGCAACATGCAGCTCTTCCAGCATTCAGCCTTGTCTCAAGGTACAGTCAGTGGGAGAGATACAGTACCTGAGCTTTCCCCATCTGCCAATGCAAATGCTTCAATGAACTTAAGGTTAGATGCACAAGTGTACTTTTTTTTCCACTCTAAGTCATCACTGATACACTGCACCTAGGTCCAGGATTTTCAGGAAGCCATCCAAGAGACTGTTCTCAGCACAAGTGTGAAAATCCTATTGAGTTTTACCATGTGATTTAGTGTTGGACTAGAAAACATACACCAAGAGTTCCCACACTTGGAGTCTCTTTCAAAACTCTTGGAGTCTATTTCAAAAGCATGTTGTAGAACTGCAAGCTTGAGGTAATCAACCAGCGACAAAGTGACTGGCCTAGGGACAAATACAAAACACTTACTTGAGCATGCCACTGTGTTCAGCATGCCACACCTGGATCCGTTCTTCCCACTGTTCTCTGGAGAGTTTATGCTGGTCCATCACCCTACACAAAGAAAGAGATGTTAGCAAGATTAGACTTTGTGTTCTGCAGTGTCCATTGATGCTAATCTTTGCTATAGTCTTACTGAAAAATCAGTCCCGTACATGAAGCCTTACTGAAACCAAGAGGAAGATCCTACCCAGCCCAAAGATGTACTCTGTGAAGCAGAGTAATTCAGAATGAACAAAAAACCTCTGCAAAGCCTTTCTGGTCACTGACCAGAGACATGAGAGGAGTAAGCAGAACACTGCAAAAGAATCACATACACGCTGTAGACACCAGAGGGTTAAAGCAAAGCAAAAGGTGGTGTCATTCTTGGAATTAGACACTGTGCAGAGTATCATCAGGAAGTGTAAACAGAAGCCATTTGTCTGATAACATACACTTATCCTGTGTGGGGATGGACTACGTAGCCTCAAGACATGCTTTCCAGATACAGGATTTTTAGGACTGTACATTAGGATTAAGGACACACAACCCAAGCTTCTCCAGTGATGACACATTCATCACTGAAGGCTGCTCTTTTCTTCTTAAAGAGGAGACATTCATACTGCCAGTTACCAGCACAGCAGCAACGTTTAGGAAAGAAAAGCTGACTTCAAAAGTATACTTCCTCTCCCTAACCAACCCAAGGAGAGAGCACAAAAACATACTCTGACAGATAGAAATAAAAGAAGGAAAAACTCCAAGTGCATATAGTTCAATCAAAAAAAAAAAAAAATCATGCTTTCAGTGAAACTCTTTGTATTAGCTACAATGCAAATTCTTGACTTTAAAAAAAACCAACAAAAAACACCAAAAAAAATGGGAGACTGCATCAACCAACTCCTTCACCTTTGGGGAATCAGACGCTCTGAATTGAGGTATCCAGGCTTGTGCACATCTTTATTGTAATCTCCAAATTTGGCCTGCACAGCATAGGAGCCAAGAAGTACTGCTGTTTCAGGAGGACAGTAGATCTCATCACTGAGGATCCCTTCCTTCACCTGCAGGAAGAAGAGCTTCTGTGTGATGTCCTGGATCAGCTCTTCAGACACATCCTCTGGAAAGAACTTGGCGCGGAATTTGAACTGGAGGGGATTCTCCTTTCTGATTTCTTGAGCAGAAACCTGAGGACAGAGGTGACACCACAACTGAGCAGGGTTGCAAACAACAGAATAAATTGCTGATACACAGAAAAAGGGATTTGGGGCTTTTGCATTAAGAGGCGAGTGACCAACAACTCATTACTGGCATTCCTTAGTTCTGGCTGCTTACTGGTGTGAGAACACAGAGGAGACGCATTATGTTTTCCAACTGAGCCAGTAAAATTCTGCTTGCACAGAAAACCTTGGTCACTGGAGAATGATTTACCATGCTGTATCAGATGGCAAACCCATCCAGTATTGTATGTGTTCGACAGAGAACAGCCCCCTGTCATTAAACAGTTATGTCACGGACTTCCCCATCAAGAAAAACTGTTCATACCCTCATAAGAATTGCAAGTCCACAAACAAGAGCACATCAGAGGCACATGCGCTCTGTTACAACTGCCCAGCCCTGAAGTGACCTATCTTTCTGATTAGTGCAACATCTGATCCTGCACAAGCAGAGACTAAAACGATCACTAGCCAAGATGTTCCTCCAGACACAGCAAGAATAGCTGCTTCTACCCAACAAAGTATTATATCAAGCTGCTGCTGTACATCTGACAAATGCTATAAAGATTTCTACAATTCACACAGAGAGAAAGGGCAAACTTCCACCATGCCACACCTCACCCAAGCAGTTCCCATGAAGATGACAAAGTTTTCTCTAAAAATAATCCTGGAGTTATGAGAATTAAGGAACAATCAACAACAGGTAAAAGGTTTATAAAGTTGCAGCCAATAACACATCAGGAATCATGTAAGCTTTAACCTTTGTTCAGCAATTTGCCCAAAGTCTGTTACCTTTTTATCAAGCTTCAGCCAAGTCTGGAATCCTTTGTTGTCCACATACTGAAGACCAAAGTACCACACTTCTCGCAGACCTATGGTTTTAACCACCTGCAACAGAAAGGTCAAAAAAAAAGTTACTGTAGGTAACAGTTCACTTGAGGTCCAGGTATCCTCTCAAGTCCCGCATCACCTGTGGGTGCAGGCAACAGCCTAAACCTACTCATCTGGCATCTCTTAATTGCATCTTGTAGACAAAGATATACAGCTGCCGCAGTAGATGACAGCAATGGCATAGGCTAAGCTACTTGTCCCACCCAGTTCCTAGGAGAAGATGATTCTGGGGAAACCAGGAGAGACAAACGGGGCAAGTCACAGCCCACCAACTGCTAGCCTGGTACACTGGCAGCAGGTGGGGCTTCTGCTTCCTTGTACCTACTGGCCCTTCTTAAACTGTACTTGGTGAAGCAGGCAAGTTACTTCTCTCACCAAAGCTTATGGTGAGATTGTCTGTAATGGTGTTAGTACTAACTACAACTAGTTAGCAGTACTAATGGCTCAAGTGATCTTGTCTGCCAGTCACCAAGGATTATTTGGCTGGAGGAAGCAACTGAGGGATGCTTCACGCAGCTGCTGCAGTAAGCTCCCTGTGCGGTTTTGAGAATTAAAATAAGCGGCAAGTATTCTCAGTCAAGGGTATTCTTTTTTTAAACTCACACAAAGGCTGGTTTGAAGGACAAAATATACTGATGGCCCAACAGTAGGACAAATTTCATTTCATATATTGTAAACACTAACCAGATGAAAAATCCAGAAACACCATCCGTTGACTGGATGGCACACTTACTAGTAAAAATAGTCCTGTTTCGACACGTTCCTTTTCCTCAGGGGTAGAGATAGCCTAACAAGTTTCTGACCTCCTCCTACTCTTGACTGCTTGTTCTTATAGCCCAGTAGTTTGCTGCCAGCTCATCTACCTCTAAAGCTGTGCTCTAGACAGAGCTGAGATCTGGAAAGATCCACTACATACATATCTGGATCACTTCCTTGATGTTATTTGCAGAGTTGCCCCTCAAAAAGTGATGTGGGCATCACCACAGGGAGCTAAACTTTTTAAAACTACTTTGCAAGTTAGGAAAGTGTGACCAACTTGAGAGGGTGTAGTTACATGTGCTTCAACAAGTTTAAGATCTCAACCAAGGATCTGTTTCACCCTCCTCATTTATAGTATTGCTGGAGACACTCTAGCTGGAAAGCAGACTTGAGAGAGACAATGATTTTAGGATACTTTATTAGTTTTTGCTGTAGTTTCTCTTAAATTTTCTTACTGGCAGGCTAGAAGCCAGCAGTCTGTGCCTGGAAGCCAGACCTTCCCGGGGTTGGTACGGGAGATGGGGAAAAATGCACCATCCTGATTAGCACTCTGAGAATTACTGTTTGTGTGACATTTTTGAGTAACAGGCAGCCTATAAAGCTTAGTGATATAAGCAGACCAAGAAAATTGCATAGCACTAAGCAAATACAATTTTTAAGGATAAAGAGCTCAGTGCCTACTAGTTGAGGAAACAGGGTAGCTTCATAGCTAGACACTGTGGGCTATATTCAGTAGGCTACAGTTTATATATTCTACTTCAGCAGGGCCATAAGTAACTAGTTATAACGAACTAGAGTTTATGCTAAAAAAAAACAAACAAACCCCAACAAACAAAAAACCCCAAACCCCACAACTTTTAAAAAAGAGCTGGGGTCTAAAAACACTTCAGCCTTTACTTGACTAAAATTCCTTTTCCCTCCTGCCCCAAAGTTGCTTGTTTCACCACAGAACAGCCAAGTTTTCCAACAGCTAGATGTTTTTTTTAGAAGGGTCAGAACGGGGCTTTACCCAGCCTAGCAGAAAAGCAGGGGTATGTGGAGTGTGGTACTTCCTGTTGCACAAAAAGTGTTGCAAGTTTGTTAAAATAGAGGGTTGCATAAATCAACCAGTTATCAGGTCATTATCTCTGGATGTTTCTTACAACAGAAGTACACTTTTTCTATAAATCAATTTAGAAAGCTTGCAGAAGTTATGACCCCTCAAGTTCTTCCCAAAAACTAAAGGCAATGAAGGAAAAGTATTAAGCTAAACTTCACAATTTGACCATTTGGGTTCCAATACAAAGAACAAAGACATGAATGTTTTAGTCTGTATTCTGGGAAAAGGTTTGTAAACTTCCTCCATAGCAAACCAAGGAAGAACTAAGAACCAAGGCTTTATATTCAAGGTGGGAGACACCTCCCCCAGGCTCCTCAAATGCATGAAGCAGCAAAACTAAGTCTGCCCATTCCACCCAGAAACTGCCAGTGACACACTCTCCTCCATTGGAATCTCTTTTCCTCGTGGCCGGGATGGCACACGACTGCCTGGGAGATACTCCGGCCCGCTGCAGAGCCCACTGCGCTGGTTCTCGGGAAACCTCGGACCATTGTGGCGTAAACTCTGCACAGGTCTGGCTTGAGCAGAGCTGAACTCAGTATTCACAGGGTTCCACTATTTTCCCCTTTCTATAGAAGGGAGCTGTAATCCACCTTACATGCAGGATACACTTACGCTAGCAAAGCCTAAAGCACAAGGGCTCTGCCAGAGTAGTTTTGCTAGCTGACAGGCAGGCCAAGAAATCATCTTGTGGTTTTTAAAAATAGCTTGCTTCTTCAACGCCCTTTTCCCCCCACAGTGGTTCTGCAGTTCAAGTTGGGCCACTCCCCATACCTGCGAAAACCTGTTGCCTCCATAGGCTTTATCTGAGTGTAAACTCCACCTGAGATAAGGGCCTGGGTAAAARGCTTGCACAGCAGAAGTGAAGAGAGGATGTCAGAACAGTTGCAGCTAAACATACAGTGTTCACCTTCACCGGTTTTGTGCTGCACACTTCTACCTTAGTCTTCCCTTGATGTGCAGACGTGCGCTCTAACAAGGTATAGACTACGGATAAGAATTTCCAATCACAGGTTTTAAACCTGAGCCACAGGAAATAAGGAGCAAATCTTCATAAGGTGATAGTCTATCCCAGTAGTGCAGCAAGTGCTGCAACAAGCAGTCTTCAGAAGTCCAGAACTACCTAGACAGAAAGCTAGAAGTATCTTGGATCTGAAGCATCCTGCCTTTTTCCATGTTCTCAGGATTCTGTGCTTCTCAGCTAGAGGTCAAGAAAGTGGTTCTCTTCTGCCAGAGAGATGACTCTGACTCTTAACAGATGTAAACATTAGTGAATATATGGAGGGAAAAAAGTCCTTATTGAATCCTTGTCATAAGGAGCATCAGACATAGTTACACTGTCTGATCTAAGGCATTGCTTTTAAAAACCTGGCTTTTAGTCATTTCGATTTTTGTACCCCCAGAGATGAAACTAGAGTTCTCTGGTTTGGGTTAACATGGAAGGGGCTGGGGCAGGAAGTTACCCTGATGCAAGGGTGATCAGCAGTGAATGGAAGGTCAAACACCAAATGCTGGTTCCATAAAAATGCAGGTTTCATATGCACTTCACCAAATTTCCAGTCAATGAATACTTGACCTTTATTCCACATCAGTAATAATCAAAATGAATTAAAGTTAGATTTAATGCTAAACACAATTTGTAGTACTCTATTTTGTACTGTGAAGTTCTGCAGTGATTATAATTTGGTTTTCTCTCTCCAAGAACCCACTAAATGTTTTTTGTTTGTTTGTTGGGGGTTTGGGGTTTTGTGTGTTTGTTTTGTTTTGTTCTCACTGCACAGTCACCATGAGGCCTAAGAAGTTCTAGCTAACTCACTGAAACGAGAAATTGTACCAATAAAAACTTAGAAAGAATGGATATTGTTTAGCCAGTTCTTCCTACTTGAGCTAAAGGACAACCACCCTTTGCTATCAAGGCTAGCAGGGGACAAGGGGAGAAATGCAAAGGAATTGCTGTAACACTTCGTAAACGGTTTAACGTGTAACTGAATTCTGCATAGACCAATTCGTAGTTTTCAGGGTTCCAGCAGGAATAGCTAGAAGCAAACTTTTGGTTTTTTAAATTCCAGAATAGTAAGTTAAATTTCTCTGCTGAAATCTAGGCCTTGCTTCAGTTTTATAAGAGCAAGCTACTTAAGAAAAGAATAACAAAGTTTTACAAAGTGCTCTTTGTTTATTTTAGTTGTCTTTATCTGACCTTTGTAAGTCCATCTCCAAACAGACCTGTGTATTGTTAATGCAGTAGCAGGAAGAATAACAGCAAGGGAGGAAAGTCTTGGCTAGTCATGCCCTCGCCTTCCCTGGGAACCCCTGGAGGCAGGCTGGACAAGTCTCTGCTCCATCCTGCTGCACAGGGGCTTCTTATACGGCATGTTGCTATAGTTGCTGCATGGAGATCACAAACTCTTCCAGTTTTCCAGTAGTTTGGTAAAGTCGAACACTTGTGGCAAATGGCTACCACCAACCCAGCTTCTGAATGCCTATGCCTTCGTCAGCCACCTGAATACCTGATTCTGAAGAGTTTTATGCACAGGGACAACATTTCAACTTTAGAATTTAAGAAATAAACAAGAGCTAAGCTGTATTTCAAAGCTAGAGGTGCATTTTTACACGCTACCTATTCGGTCTAGACATTTTAGATCCCTTAGGACACTTCATCACCCAACACTGCTAGGAAGACAGGTTTCACTGGAACATAACATACCTGCAAGGATTTTTGCTTTTTTCTTTTACCGTGATGGAATTTAGAGATCTTAGTTCAGACCAGGGCCCTTTGATTAGGAGGTAGAGAGAAGAAAGGAAGGTAGGTTTGGAATGCAGTCTTAAGAAAACACTATAGCCTGAAATGCACTCCAAGCTTAAACAGCAAGAGCCCATACCAACCCTTCACTGACCTGGTCAAACAACTGTTTGCCTGTAGTGTTTGGCTGGATGGCAAACTCCAGCTCTGCATCCACAGTAACAACTCGAACATTGATCTAAGGAGAAAAACAAAAAGCATTGTTTAAGATTTATTGAAAGCTATTTCTCAGTGTTAACACAGTACTTTGTGTACAATACAGTCTCCACGCTTTGATGCACTGCCGTAACCTCTATAATATACACACTTAAGCCCCAATTAGATTTGTGTTATCACACCAGCAAACTTAATTGGGGCACCGACTTTGCTGTCTTATCCAGATTGCTCTGCAGGTTTTCCTACTCAACACAGGATTGGACTGAGCTTCTGGTTAAATGAGAGGGCATTTTAGAGTTGACCATTTCCAGGCCTAAACCCCCTTGGAATAAGAGCTCCTGTGAGTGCACAGCATAGCTGCCTGCAGGCCATCCCTTGGATTATGAAAGGCCCTAATGACTAAATTAAATTTAAGACTTATAATTTAACTTCCATTTATATTAGAGCTGGAATTAATCTGAGGTTTTAAAGGCAAAAGGCTGCAGATTATTCTTAAGAAGCAATCAGCATTAACCTGATAAACATTCATTCTTTCCCTCATAAAAATCTACTCAGCACATAAAAACAGCAGTTACAGGTACTGAATGAGACTACAGGGCAAGAGTTCACTAAGCTATTGCTGTTAGTGAAGAAACAACACAACCAGATTTACTGCAATGGCAGAAGTAGACTGCAAGACAGAGGTTACTATTGTATGCAGAAGGCAGGAATGTTTAATGACTAGAAAAAGTCTAGTAGCAGTTAATCAGGAGGCAAAAGCAGCAACTAAGCTTGCAGGGAATAGCATAAGGACCAGCAAAATGGCAAATCAGTTAACTTATGTCCAACTGTTCTGACTACAGGAGACTATATCGCTTGCAATATTATACTACGTCTCAAAAAAACCAACCACCCCRAACAAATAAAAAACCCCCAAACTGGGATGATCGTATAGTATAGTTCTACTAACAAGTTAGATTTGTAGCTTGGTATTTAAAGGAAAGAGACAAAAAAGTGGACATGTAAACACAAGGCCAGACAACAGGTAAGATTGCATGACAATTTCCCAACATTTTCTAAATGCCACCTTACAGAAAGCCAGAGCTAGCAGACCAGGAGAGCCTGCTACAGCTGTGGCACTGGTGCCCAGCGCAGAGGCACACATTTGAAGAAATGAGAGGAAGGGGCAGAAAAGGAATAGAAGCACTCACTACAAAACCTTGACACTGCAGCAGTTTCCAGCCACTTATGTATATTTAAACTCTGGGATAAATGTCAGGTAACACAATATTACAGTTAACACAGAACTGTGAATAAAACAAGTTGCCTCAGCTAGTTTTAGTCAAATATATTAGAAAATTTTGCATTCCTTTTTTAGTGAGACATGAAGGCATCAAGTGTCTTTTAGCCTTTATAGAGTTGCTTCTTTCTCCTGCTCTCTTTCTCCCAGATGACAGAGGACTCCCCTATAGAAAGATGACTGAAGACAGTTTCCAGGCATGGAACCCCAGAACTGAACCAGAGAAGATGATTGCTTAGGTGCCCTGTCACTTTCAAGCTGTATTTTAAAAGCAGTGTCCTTTAAATTAGGATTTTTTTTAAAGAAATTCCTCTATTCCTCTAAAAGCAACAAGAAAGAACAAGCAAGAAAGGTTTTCTAAGAGCTCCTTTTCCCAACTGTAGCATTTGGGATCCATGATGGAGCACAGAAGTATGCTTAATGCTTTCTTCCTGTGCCTCAAGAACCAAAGGTTTCCCAAACAGCGTTTCCAGTGTAGCAAGGGAGGGGAAGTTCAGACAGAGGAAGTTATCAGGAACAGCAAGACTGCAATTCGAAGATGTGACCTTAAAAAGCTCCTGTTGCTTAATCCCTCTCAACAGTAAATCCCTAATCATATTCTAATCCCTTTCTACCCCCTTCAAGAAAACATATGCTCATAATCCGCAGTTTTGTATTGTGCAAGTTATTTGTACTTCTGGCTGAAACACCACAGTGGGTGTAAAATAAGTATCACTTTACAAGCTAAAGAACTTGAAAGGATGTGCTTCCCACTGCTTACCAGAAAACCTGCAGGATGTTGGCTGAGCACAGAACTCCAGTCAGTACTAGTACGCTCATCTTTTACTCTATCTCCTTAGCAGTTATTTGCTAGTAAAGAAAAAGGTAAACTCCTTTAACTTTAACTAGGGGAATACTCTGTACTACTCCAACCCTAAAATACCCTTCTGGATACAGTCCCCTTCCTAAAGGATCAGCTAAATAGTGAGCTATTTAGTGCTAAAGCCATCTACCTGCTACATCTTTTAAGAATGATTTTAGTATTAAGACTAAAAGTCGAAGTCATCTGCTTTCCACTTCAATCGTTGAAGGCCATAAGCATGCAGGAACATGACTGCTTGGTTATCCAAAAACTTTCAAGGGCACTTGGGGCATGTGGTAAAAGTTAATTTCTGTATTCTCAAAGGGCTGAACGACCGGCAGGATACAGAGGAATTGCCTGGTGTGCCCTCAGACAAACTGCTAGCCACATGACAGGCAGAGCAAAAAGAGACAGGGCCTCGAGCAGTTGTCACTTCAATGAGTCAATGACTGCCTGGGAAAATCCTTTGCGTCTCCTTCCTGCCATATTAAGTCCTCTTGCTTCTCGTCTCCAAATTTTAGCCTTGGTTTCAAGAAGAACGCAATGGTTTTAACAGTGTTTCTAAACAGATGTCCTACAACCACTCCACACAAGCTTTTAGCCGCAGAGAAGCTGGTAGTGAAGCAGGCAAACAGAGCTCGTTAACCCACTTGAAACCCTGGTTTAGACAGTCTGAAGAAACCTTGACATCTGTTAGGCTGAGAGCAGATAAGTTTGGCATTCAGCTCAGACCACATGAAACTCCCCATGGCGCCAAGACGATTAAATCGAAACCCAAGATGCTAACCAATTCAAGATACTGTTGGGGAGGAAAAGAGGGAACAACTCAGACTAATTTCTGTCAGCAAAAAAAGAGAGCAAGACACAGTTAAGACAAGTCTCCCAAGTGAAGTCCTGCTTACCCTGTGTAGGCAGGGCAGGTCATTTGTAAGATACCTACCAAATCCTCGCAGTATCCCTGGTCAAAATTGAAGCCATAACCAAAAAGAAAGCAGTTTTTAATTGTTTCAGAACACAGGTGCTTGGAGAGGGGAGTAGAGCACATGGCTGTATACATGAGATAAGAGTTTTCAAATGCACATAGCATGCTAAAAATCCTAGACGGTAAGGTGTAACTTCCTTCTCAATAGGCTGATGCCGTAACACTTTATGATTATACTTTTACATCTGAGACTAACGTACTTAAAATTATGACAAATAGGGCCTTAGAAGGTTTCCTTGTGTGTACAAAAACATTACAGAACATAAGGTTTTCATCTTACTCTGTCTTAGAAAGCATAAAATTGCTAACAAATTTGATTCAGAGGGGAAAAAACATGCTGTTGAAAAGGCAATGCCATTTGCATTAAAAGGAAAAAAAGCTCCATGAATTATAAGAGACAACAGAAACTGAAGACCTTACTACACTGAATGACTGAACACATTCCATGACTTCAGACTRCTCAGGGTAGACTGTAACATGTTACCTACATTTCCAATTGGGACAAGAGAGTGGAAGTAAAGTGAAAGATGGAACTGAAGAGAACTTGACAATATAGTTTAAATAATCGTAACACTATGGAAAGTTCTTGTACTAGAAGTTACAGTAGTTAGAATGGGATCTTCCTTGCTTTAGTGGTGCCCTCAAGTCATGCATTTATTCTTACTTTTTTTGTTTTTTTAAGACAACATCTCTTCTAATGCTAAGTCAGTAGATCAATCCATGGGACACTTCAGCCTTTCAGAGACTGTGCACCATACAGTATCTACTTGGAAAATTAAAGTGCCATTTGAAAAACATTCAGAAAACGTTGTCTCTTAAGGAGGCAACACATTGCCAACCAGCTCATCTTCTCTGTGTAAGATCCAAGACCTAGATAGGAACTGTAGATGACTGCCTCTTCAATCCCTCTCTCTCATAAACGTAGTTTCCAGGTGTGTTGGACACTGTGCATGCACAGGTAGGGTTTTTTTCTAAAGTCTGACTCTTAAGCTACAGCCTGTTGGTCCAGAATCTGTCTCTGGTTGCAGGCAACATGGTATCTTCGAAGTTGACCATCCACCTCCTGATATTTAACTGCTCCACTCTAAAACATCAGGTGGAACAGGAAAAAGCCCACAGCCCTCACACACCGTAAGCCATCATGGTTATTTTGCAGCCTGATGCATAAAATCCAATACCCCTTAACTTCACTTGCATAATAAAATAGGTCAGTGAAACCATGAAGTTGTGCAAGTCATTTAAAATACCATACAATTTATTTCCAGTGAATCCATAAGATAAAGGGCAGTAAATACCAACTTTTACCCATATACACAAGACAAGCCAGCCATATACACAAGACAAACCAATACTTAATGTGTTGCACACCATTATCATTATGCAGCTCTAAATGCCTCAGACAATGCTCAGGAATGTTTTCTTCCTCTTTCCAAGGAGGGATAAAGACCAGAGTCTCTTAAATAGCAGGTTTACAAGTGCAAATGCTAGTGAAGCATCTTTCCAAGTGGTGTCAATTAGTGCTATGATAATGSAGAAACCTAGATAGGCATGCCTTCTTTCTTCAGTCACTGGATGTCTGGAAATCCCAGGCAAGCAGCTAGCACACGTAAGCAGATCAACCACATGCACAGCGGGGATAAGGGTTTTTCTGAAGTGCTGCACCTGCACAGCACATACCATGAAAAGCAGCATGCAGGCTTGTTAAGGTTTCTTGCACGTATGCAAACTGACTGTATGGCACATGRACTGGCTTGTGCTGAAGGAATATGGCAATCTCAACCACAAATAAAAGAAAACAGTAGTATTAAGAATACTATTAAGAAAGCAGTAGTATTAAGCGTGCATCCTCACTTCTGCAGGTCTACTCTTCCACCACACAAGCAATAACTACTATTGTACTTGTAATAAATACCAGACAAGCTTTTTGCCCTGAGTTGCAATGCATCTGCATGGACAAAATAATCTCATTTCAACCTTAGCAACCAGACCTGTTCATAGACATGTGTAGTGATTATGTATCTGGTAACAGGAAAAGCAATTTAATGCAGCAGCATCAGAAGGGCACTGAAACTGCTCTCTATTCTTCCACCTTCCATGCATTAGTGTTCATTGGTTCCAGGCCCAATAAGAAACTGTGCTAACTGATGGAGTAACTGCAGTCCCAGCTCCTGGAAACTATTTTGGGAAAATTTTCAACTTTGTTAAGGAAAAAACCTGAGAGGCTCTAGAGCTGACCTGCTAACACTTCAGTGGCTGCATTTCTTGGTCCTCCACAAGTTATTGAAGTTAACAGCTAATGGTTCTGAGACTGTGGAGGGGAGAGGACAACTCTGGGAGAGTAAGTACCTTGAATAACCCAAGAAACTGGAGAGACATTAGTTCAGTTTATTATATTATTCTTTAGTACTTATAAACACCAACATGTACATCTTAGAGATATGGTTTATTTTTAGGTAGTCCGGCRAGGAGCAGGGAGTTGGATTTGATGATCCATAGGGGTCCCTTCTAACTTGAGACATTCTATGATTCTATGTCAAGAACACAGCACTTGGAGCCAGTTTTGTTTCTTCTCTGACAGAGTAACCTGCCTGATGGATCAGACCTTATCTAGTAACGTATTTGATATGGTCCCATATGACATAGACTAGGAATACAACAAATCTAAGCCATGTGAAATTACAACTGAATGACGAGTTGTGCACCTAAATTCTCCATAGCTTCTGTCAAAGCAGGAGGCAATGTCATGAATATCAAGCCAACAGCCAATTCTATTTGCTGTTGCAGGACTGTCTAAGCATGACCTCCCTCCCAATTGGACTCAGCATCTTCATCTTGCTGGAGCGACTGTAGGGACACGTATTCTGACCTTTTCATTGCAGACCAAGGCCTTGGAAGGGGGATGTCTGTGGTGGGGTGGACGGTGTCAGAAAATGCAGTTAAGTAATCTCATGGTCCCTGGAAGGCACAGTACACTTCCAAGTCCACAAACAGCATCCAGTCAAGAACTAAAAAACTGTTTAGGAGGACTAGGCTAGAATTCAAAGAACTTGGTAGGTCTGACAAATAGTTACAGGTGTTACACTTGGAGAGGTGAGAATGGACAAGAGGCAGACAAAGAGATGAACAAATTACAGGCTTGCAAACAATGGGCTACAGCAGGACTGTAGACAAGGATGTGGTCTATTATAATCCCCAGAAAAACACCACATTTCCTGGTGTGATGCTATTGCACAGAAGGAAAAATTACATTCTTGAGTGTATTTGTCACCGGAATCATTTCAGAAGGTGACAATTCTGTTCTGCTTGCCTGATGACTTGCCAGTTGGAATGCTGTCACCCAAATTTGAATGCTTCTTTTGGAAGGGAGCAAGTTAATGAAGGAAAAACTGCAGATCAGGTGTTTTTGGGTTGGTTGTGGTTTTTGGGGTTTGTTTTGTTTCAAACRGGAATTGATTTGTTAGCATGGCACTGATCTCTTCCAAATGGGAGTTGTCTGAAACATGAAGCATTTATAGAGAAGACAGCAACTTTTAAACCCACAAGGAGGAAAACACCAAACACCCTCTTATTTTGCAGGCTGGGTAACAGGAAAGAAACCAGTAATTGCTTGAGTGGTAAGATATTGGGATACTATATAACCACTTCCATGCAGCCTTCAGACAACATAGGTTCCAGTCCTCCCCAGTGCTACATTTTTGTGATTTAAAGTATCTCCAAGAAGCTAAAATGAGAAGGCAAATGACAAACCTGCAATTTCTCTTGTGTGGGAAGGAGAATCTGATTCCTATGAGAGTGGGAAAGTACAGCGCAACACTGCAGAAAGCCTTTCAGTACGATCCACATGCTCCTCCCCTGCTCCCATGCCAGAATCCTTTCTGCWCTACCTGCCCAACACTCAGCGTTTCAGAGAGGGCAGTGGCAGCACAGCAAAATAGTYCTGAGTGTTCCCTTCCACACTGCAGAGCACAGAGTTTGTTAACAAGGGAGAAAACAGCCTCATCGGTTCACAAAACRTGAATAGGGGTCGGCCTCATTGGCATCCACTCGACTGACAAGGCAAGCTCATTGCACCAATTTAGCCGACCCAGTTTCTCAGCATACCATGTTAAATCAAAAAGACCCGACTGTGAACCGAAGGACACGTTCCATTTCAAATCTCACTGTGTTAAACATTGCTTCCTCATTGCAAATAAACGGGAACATTAAGTCACGTTCCACTGGAATTCCTCCGAGTCTATGAAGCAGAGTTAGGTACTGCTGCATTTGCAACAGGTAAAATTAAAGTTGAATAGGCTGATCTTTGTTCCTTAAAACCTTGCTCACCTTCTCATGAGAGGGGGAAATACCACTGAGGGTAAATACAGTTTTATATAATAATCTAGAAAGCTAGTAGTTACTTTAAAATTGTCCATCACAGTTGTTAGCCTTAACTACTAGTCAACTTTAATGCAACAGCCTGTACAACCTTTTTTTTTTTTTGGTAGTAATCCTCAGTATTTAAGGAGCAGTAACTATATCAGCTATACTTAAATGAAATTTCTTAAGTTTACTCAAGGCAATAGGAGCCCAGGTATTTGCTGCTCTTGTGTAAGTTGGAAAAGCCTTATAACTTCTTCTATGGAAGTTTTTCTGAAGAGAGAAAAAGTACTTTGAGGGGAAGTCAAAATAATTTTGAAGTGAAATCTGAAAGCTAGAGACTCTTTGGGATGAAGTGGGGGGGAGGGGGCTCATGTGGGCAGGAAAACCTTGAATACCCATACCTGGGGAGTCATCCAGAAATTCCAAGCTTAGCAAAGCAGGTTGAATTTTCAGAACAAACTTCCCCCTCCCCGACAGCATATGCAAACAGATCACAAGAAAGCCAACCCACTGAGTTTGGTTTTGTAGCCAGGTCACTTGACTCTTTGTGAGATGGCATGAAACCTTCCTCATAATTAAACATGAAGATAATCCTAGAACATAAATTCAAACTCTTTTAGTTTATTTGTGCAGAAGAAGGTGCCATACTAAATTACACGTCTATCTCAGTTTCCTTAACCAAAGCCTGATGTATCTTCTGTCAGCATATAATAACTGCATAGCAGGCATCTGCATGAAAAGCAGCCATAGCTGTAATCCAGTTCTTTATCTTAGGTGAACCAATAACACTCTGCATGCCAGAAGATCAGGAAGATTTCATGCAGGTGTGGCAAGCACACATGACCCTGCATCTCTGATGGCCCTGGTTCCCAAATGAACCTCAGCCAGACTTCCAGCATTCTCCACCTCTGGTCAGCTCTGTATGTTTAACATTAGTTGCTCAGTGAAACAGTAAAACCAAGCAAGTACTCTTCCCAGAGAAAAATCTTTCTCCACCCACCAAAGTTTCCCCCAACTCTTTCGTAACAAGCAAACTGCATCATTCTGTCTCGAGTTAGGTAGAAGTTGAAAAATTGAGCGACAGAGGCTTTTTTAAAATTTTAAAATTCAAATTTTTTAAAACGTAGAATTACCTAGGGACAGCCCAACGTTCTGACAAGACATAAAGCAATGCAGTTTAAGCCTGAAAGGCTCCAGGATATTGCCCTTAAACAAAGCCCCATACACTTAGGGAGCCAGAATGTTTTTCATGCAAAACACTTGCTCTTACTTTCTCTGAGGGCTGTAGGAATGGTTTACTCTGAACACAGACAAGGCTAAGAAGTGGCAGGAGGGTTTATGGTGTTCTGTTGAAATATATTCACATTCACTTTAAAGACTCTCTGATGCTGTAAAATACTCTATTACGCGTTGTCGGAGTATCTGTGTACAAGCAGCAGTCTGTTCTTCAAAGAAGGAACACACAGCCAGTGACAGCAGGCTCAGCACAGGACCACTGCTTGGATGAGCCATTTGCCCTCAACAGATAGGATGGATTTAAGAACACAGACTGCAGCAACAATAGGTCCTTTGTACCTAAAAGATAAATACAGAGGGAAGCTACAGGCCACTGGATCAAACTCCTTCATACACAGAGTGTTTTATCATGACAGCTGTCGCATCTAATTAAACATAATGAAGTTGTGTGACTAAGGCTTTACACATGAAGTTTAAAGAAAGCCCCAAAACCAATCCTCAGATAAGCTTTATCTCAAGAAGTCACTCGGAGTCCAGACCGAATCAGACCATCTTTTGCGGTCTTCCATCAGAAACATCAGCATGAGGCYAAGTGCAGATAATATAGAGGTTTAAGATCTCAAGTTTTATTATAATTTCAGAGTCTTTTAAAGAATTTAACATCTCCAATATGAGTCAGCTACATAAAGTAATATGATCCTTCTGCAATCCCCGCAAGGGAAAATAAAAAAAAATAAATGAGTATCTTATAGTCTTGATCCAGAACACAAACACCATTTCATACCTCTGCTTGGCTTTTTCATTTGGAAATGACAGGCATGCAACAATTTATGCAAAAGCTGAACTTCACAGTACCAAGTCACAACAAACAGGGGCAGGGTCTGAAGGCATGAATAATCTAAATAAAAGCTGCAACAGCCCCAGAGCTTCCCCTGAATCTGAGCACCAATACTGGTTCCTTTTATTCCAATTCTTATGCAGAGGCATAGGTTCTAGAGAGCAATGTGCACGGAAAACCCAGAGCCGTTCCGAAGAGTCAGAAGTCTGACAGATACTCACCTAGAGACCAGGCAACAACACAGCCTGTCAGCTGTTCTTCTGAGGTGGAAGAGCAGCACATTATACTGGAGCAGGGTGGGCTGTGTGAACATGAGGAGAGTCTATGACTTACTCTCTCACAGGATTATGCTCTCAGAGTTTAAGGGGACCAAGAACCAACTGTTRGAGAAATGTTCTCAACAACTGTACTCTTCCCAGATGGAGACATTACAGGATGCAAAGCAGTATTTTCATCAGATGTGAACTGGAAGAAGCTCAAGGATGTTCAAAGGCACGGAATAATTTCCATGCAAGGATCAGCTAAGCTGGTTAGAACTTCTCAGTTTGGAAGAAAACTAACTGAGGCTAGGACATAAGAGCATATAAATTCATGAGTTACATGAACAGGGTGGATGAGGACCACATGTTCWTTGCTCTACCAACAGAATAACTACAGGGCATCAGCACTTTGAAGAAGAAAAAAAATTTTCAAATAGTTTTCTAGCAAGGAGTTTGTAGATAACTTTCCAAATAACATGAAGGTTATCTAGGACAGCCTTTGTTAAAGCATACTGTGGATGCTGGAGTTCACACGGTTTCAAGGGGAGACTGGACAAATTTACAGAAATCCATTTAGTAACTCATTATATAGGAACTTTCAGCCTCCAATACCTCAGCAGCTCAGAGGAAAGCAATGGTGCATATCTTTGAAATACTCTTCCTCAGGCATCAGCTTTTGGCCAACRTCAGAGGCATACTATTAGGCTACAGGGGCTTTCTGACTGACCTAGCAAGGCCAGCTTTGTTCTTATAAAAGTCAAAGTGCAGAAGGAACATGAACTCCATTTACTTAATGAGAAATAGCAGTGTAACAAGTCACACAAGGCCAGTGATGATGTATGTTCATTCTGCATTCTAGATATGAATCCATTTGTCAAAGAAGGATTTATTGATTCTATACCCCACCCTTCTGTTTCACCTGTTCCATAATCAGGCTCTTTCCTTTTACCTCATGGACTTTGGTGGAATGTACCACATGGCATTTGTGAAATTTATGAGTGGGATTATGTGATGTGATCATCTCTGATAGCTTGATAACCTGATCTACGTCCAATACACTACAATGCTTACACTTCCCAAAAAGGTACTTCAAACAGTATGCAACAGGTACTATTTGCTCCCAGATAAAGGTAGGTCATTGCAAGTCCTGGAATGTCACCTAAGCACAAAAAGATTGTTCTTGAGAAGTTACAAATCGTACAGAAAAAGTGATTGGAAGGGTCAGCAAAATACCCCTTCCTCACCCCTAAAACGTGAGGGCTTCTGAGATGAAACTCTTCATAGGCCCTTCACTATAGAAGTGTGATGGCAAACAAATATGCACCAGTGATTCCCAAAGTGTACCCAGAGCACAGTGGGGGCAGAAAAAGTAACTTTCAAAAGTTCGCCTGCACGGCTGTATCAGTTTTTAAAGGGGAAAGCTATTCTCTCCCACACCGAGATCACCAAATATCAATTATGCAAATCCACCCAGCAATTCACACCATATATTTCGTGCACCAGGAACTTTCGATAATCACTTATCTCTAACAAAGACAAAAAGTTAAGCAAGCTATGCTTTCACAATTAAAGTGTATTCAGCTAGATGTTAAAGAATAACTTTAGCTCTCACAAAGAACTCTGAAGCCCAGATCCTACGGTACAACTTTGAAGTCCTCTATGTGCTACACAGGCTAAATTCAGACACCTGGATACAAATGTGAGATTCTTTAATCTCTACTTCTTCAGGTAGCAGGCAGCGCACAGATCTGCTCTCTTCATCTGCAGAACGGTGGTCTCTTGGCAGAGTCAGGCAGCTCTAGACCCATTTAATAAGCCTGCTCAAGATTCATCAACTGGATGTCCATCCACTCATCCCCAGAGGAGCCTCTCACACACATTCCACACTGAGGTTAGAACAACCACAGCAACCATGGACATTTTCAYGCAAAATCAATAGAGGAAGAGATGGTGATAATGATGCCTCTGAGTTTTACACAACAGCTAGAGCACTTTGCTTATGAAAGTGGGAGGGAGAAGCAAGTGCACAATAACCCTCTCTCAAACAGGGCAATTCCATACTCCTTTCTCAAAGCTAGCAGAAGGCTACAGACTTTGTGTAGGGGTGCCAGCACCTCTTCCATTGACCCTATACAGTATGTAGCCAAATACAAGTCCTTGGTCATCAAGCCACAGTTTCTCTTGCTTACTCAATTAGAAGATGAGAGTCCTGCATTTTAATTCTTAGACTCAGGATTTTTATTTTAATTGACAGCTGATAGTACCAGGTGCTCATCAGTCCCAGCTGAGCACATGGCTGCTACTCATGCTCTCTCAAAGATGAGAGTACATGCAGAGAAGGCAGGTGATTTTTCCCCACTATGAAGTAGCAATTAGAAAGAGAAGCAAAATCTGGATCTGAACAGATGAGCAATGTGGAGGCACTATGGTTAGCTGTTACACCGAGCTACACCTTGTTTCCAGCCTCACACAGCAACAATTTTCTCCCTTTCCTGGCGGAAAGGATCTCGTACACTGCTCAGTAAAAGCCAGAAACTTCAGTTGCTTCTGCAAAGTGCTGTACTTCTCAGATCACAGGCTAAATGTTATCTAATGCTGAAACCAGGCTTCAAAGCAGGCACACAACACAGCTAAAATACATTACGTAACACAGCGCACAGCGTGGTTCAGTGATCTCAGGCAGCATTGCCTTCCTCCAAGGTCAATTGGGTGATTATGGGATTTACAGTGCGCATAAAGCTCTTTGGACACAGAGGGCCAAACAAGAATGACCCTGATGCGGGAATCTTCAGTGGTCATCAAGAAGTCTTATTCTCAAAAAGTCCTGACATACCGCAGCTTTTTTTTTTTGTGGACAGAGGAAGATGTTCATGTGGGCGGAGGGAGGGAGAAGAACAGGAAGGCTTATCTCCCCTCCTCTGCCCTTTAAGAAGGCTAAGAAATTCTTTAAGAGGTGACTAACATAACAGTTAACACCCTTTATTTCTCTGCAGCAGCTAACATCCCAGAACAGGCTGCCCTCAGAAATGCTTACTCAGCTCACACAGTAATTCAAGTTTTTGCACAATTGTGAGCTCATTCTCTTATAACTTTAGTCACCCATTAACTACTTCCTAAATTTACTATTAATATAGAACCCTGTACCTTCCTTTTGCAGCTATGAGTGGGAGTTCTCACATTTGGCAAATGGAAGCGTCCTTACATTTCCATTTTGCACCAGAGTACACAACTCCTGGTATCAAGTACACCATACACCATATCACCTGACGTACTGCAATTGGTGCTTACAAGGAAAGGATAAGATTTTATTCCTGACTAAATCTATAGCTATCCATAAGCTAAGAGTATTTTAATTAATTATGAGCACTTAAGAATATGAAAAAATATTTCTATTTCAGTCCAGTTATAGCAATCGGCTGTGAAGAACTTGGAGATAAAACTGCTATGTGTAGTTAAAAGATACACAGTCAAGAATAAATTGGGAAGATCTGGGAACAATTATTATTATTACTTATTTGTATTTAGAATAAATTTCTGTCACTATACTTGCATCTCTTTGGGCTGGCTTATCATAAACTTGTTGAATTTTAATGCTATAATCTGTTCACAGACAGCTAAAGGTTTGGCAGAAGACTTACATGCTGTCTTCAAATTCTTTTTTCAGAATTCATGTATATTCAACATCAAACAGGTATGGAAGACTTGTCTAACTACTTAATGTCTAGCATACACTAGCACATTATTAACAACACAGGGCTGGGAAAAACCTTTTGAGTCATCAGTTCCAGCTCCCCACTCCTGCAGGCAGCAGCATTAAATTGTGTCCTTGTCAAACTTTATCTTAAGGGATGTTAGGTCTCCTAATAAGACCAAAAGGGGGGGGGGGAGGGGGGGGAACCCCACTCACCCACAAAAAACCCACCACACACACTTAACTGCTCTAATGTTTAAGTCTCTTAAACTACAAATTCTGCTTAAAGCAGTTCTTCCTTGGTGCTTAAACCCCTTACATTCTACACAGCTCTTCTTTGGTACTTAAACCCCTTACATTCTATACAGGTGAAGGAAAAGGTAACTTGTTTAATTCTACCAGGTTAAACTAGCCAGTCACTCTGTTATTGTGAGGTAGCTTTCTGCCTCTAGTCATCCCAAAACCCTTCTCTAGGTTCTGCTTTGAATCTGTCTCTCCTGGACACAGATAAGTGCAATCTATATTCAAGGAAAGAACTCACTAGCACCTTCTATTAATGCTTTCCGTTAGAGAAACCCGATGCATTGCAGATGATATGGACAAGATGACAGTCACCTTACCACTGATTAATCCATATCCTTCTATCCTTTAGAGTGAGCAACCTTCTTCCCCCACCCCTCCAAGTTTAACTATTGCAATGGGACCTTATCACCCCAGTCCTTCAATCCCCTTTATATGATGGCCCTCTGCATCCATAATACCTCCCCCTCAACAGCATGCCATTAGCAGATTTCATTAGTATGCTCAGCTTTCGGACCAAAGGCCATTAATAAAGGTATTAAAAAAATAGTGCCTCGATATTATTCACTTGTATTTCCTCTTTAGCACCAAAAACTGTTAGACTCTATTTACTGCTGTCCTCTCTTTACACAGTTTTATATACATGCACACAAGTATTAAAAGTTTTTGCGTGACGCTACATCAAATGCTCTACTGCAAAGCTGACTTCACTTCTTGTGAAGCTTTAAGTTTTTTGCCCAAGAGGAAAAAAAAAATTCACCTTCGATAAAGTAACAGAGAATGCTGGTAGGTCAGATCAAATTAACAGGTCTATAGAACAGAGATCACATTTCCTTCTCCTTCTGTAAGTAATGTTCATTAGCCCGCACCCATGCTGTTCTAGCCACAATTTATTAGATTGGTTTGTTTTGCAAAAGGATATAATCCAGCTAAAACACCATCCATTCAATGAGTCAAACAGAAATAAACTAGTAACATGCATCTAGGAAAAACACAGAGAGCACACAGACACTCCAGTAATGAACAGATGCAAGGCTGAGCAAATAAGTTTATTTAGCATTTCACTTGCTTTCAGATAACACAAGCAAGATTTGGACAAGATGACACCTCTTGCATTTCCTTACACAATAATTCACCATCTGTGAAACCTAATGAACCTCCGTACAGACTAGATGGAAATTATGTATCTGAACTGTTGATGAACTCCCAGCCATAAACCCTTATGCACTGGGTACAAGAAGTTATATATTTATAGCTTACCTCAGAGAGATGTTGTTACTTTGTAACTGTTACACATGGCAGAATGTCTGTGTTAAATTATAAACTAACACTTGCCTATATTAACAAATGTATTTCAGAATTATTTTCTGGACTGTTGCTAAAATTTATTTTAAGCACTGTAGACATGCATCAGATCCAATTAATTGTGAGTAAATGTTACCACAGAATATGGAATACAGTTGGCTTTCTAGCACTTCACTTTGTACTCAATTAAAATACAAAATCACTAACATTCTAGTGTTAATGGACTGTTTGTTTATTGTGAAAGAATAAATTCCAAACACTATCTGTAAGCTTTGTGTGTGCTTGCATATTTTTGTTAAAACAAAAGCTTCATATAAAGGTTTAACTTAGTGGTTGGGGGGGTGGGGGGGACAGGACGACAGGGCCAGAATTTTGCTTTTGTTTACAAGTAAAGATAAGATGACAACTGATGACCAGTTTGTCAAACTTCACCCACAGCAGCATGAAGTCTGCCAAGCAACATCATATATACTTCCGCCAAGCAGACAAGACACACGCAAACAAGCGTAGGCAATAAATATTTAGTACCCATGTCAAATACCCATTAGAAACTAAAACTGCCTCCCTGTGCGTCCCAAGAGTTTATGCTATCGTTCCTCACACATGCCAAAGGCTGCTGTTGTGTTCATCCCAAGAACAGTTCTGCCTCTGGAGTGACAGCTTTACATCCTCTCTCTGTAAACTGACAGGAACCCTATTTAGCTGTATTAAGACCAAATGAGCTGGGTTGGGAAGGATCCAAATCCAGTCTCAGTCTGAAGCAGTCAGACCAAAGAGTGCATTTTATTAAAATAACCTCTGCAAAATTCCTCTTTTCTGTTTACAGTAAGGTGGCAGTTAGCCCCACTGAGCAGCAGATAAAAAAAAAGTGCTTATATTGTACAAACTATTGACACAGTCTTGTCCATAAATCCCAGCCAGTAAGTCACGACCCAGAAATCATTAGAGTGTGACTATCCTTCCTCATTGGAAAGTGGTTTACACCATCCACCTTTGTTATTCACTGGCTAGTCAGCCAAGAAACATACAAAAATCACCATCTATGAGAGAATATGAACATAGCCATGCCAGGTAAAAGGATGAACACGGCTGTAATTTTTTTTTTTTTTTTTTAAAGAGATTGAAGAGTTTTTCCACACCTATCCATGGCTTCCAGTACAATTTAGTCCCAAACCAGGATTTCAGATTATTCTGACCAGGATATTTCAAGAAGGCACTCTGTAATTAGCAAATGGCTAATAAGGCAGAGAGAGATTATTCACACACAATCTTTCATATCCATGCTTTGTAAATTATGTATTTTCTCCCTCACTTGCAGAAGGGTCCTTTCAGTATACATTTTTTATATGCAGTAATATATCACCTCCTACTGATGAAATACACCCAGGGAGACTGAGGATTTAGCAGTTCTTAAAAGGATTGAGTGCATTTTTTTTGGTAGGTTTACAGAAACTGCAACATAAGTTAACCTAAGCACTCCTTTTTTTTGGAAAAAGAAAAAAAGTTTAACTTTGATGTTATGGTGGTAAAACATCAATTGCTTATTACCATAAAGATAAGCTTGTTTACTCCCATTTCACAGGGTGTAGCTAATACTCACGTAAGTCCTTCATTGCACTGCATTTTAAGAAATATTGCCTCTATTGAAAATAGATAGCAACAACAATCTGTTCTGATTATGCTCTTCAGAGTTCAAAAGTGCGTCTGCTCCAAAGACTGCTCAAGGCTTTGCATTAGGCAGTTAGTTCAAGGGAATTGTTGTTTCTAACTAGCAGAATAGTAGCAGATTTTAAAACAAAACAAGCAAAAAAACCCACTAGAAAATCGAMGGGGGAGGTGTCAAGAAAAAAAAGGAGGGATGAAAAAGACAGCCAAGTTTGTTCAATTAAGAAAAAAAAAAAGGATACAAAAAGAAGAAACAGGTTTTTGATAATGACTGTTAAAGAATACTGTGGAGAACTGCATTAAGAGTCCCTGGTATTTAGTTTTTAGATCACAAAGCAAGGGGAAAAAAAGCTTCTCCTATGTTTAGAGAGAAATACACGCTTCCTGTAGACAAATACATAGGCCATGCAAATGGAAGCCAGTACAGTTTTGCCATCTCTCGTTAAGTGGGAGTGTCATAAAATCTCTTCTTTTAAGAGTTGCTCGGGAGGTCTACGTGTTTCTAGCAAGGAGAGCGTTGCAGAAGACGGAGTAATCCACCCTTCGATCTCTCTAAGCACTGCTCCCGAGGCTCCTTCCCCCTCTCCCCGCGGGGCGGGGGAGCGGCGTCCCGCCGGGCGGTGGGAAGGCGAGGCGCACCCCCAGCCCCCCGGAGGCGCCTCCGTCCTGCCAGCGGCCCTGCGCCCGCCGCCGCCCGGCCGTTACAGCTCCAGCGCCGCTCCGGAGGGCGCAGGCAAGGTCTTAAGCAAGCTGCCGAGCCGCTCTAGCTACTCCTCCTGCTTAAAGTAGCCGCTTATTTAGTTCTGGAGCGCCGGTGCGAACCGAGGGGTGTCCGCAGCTCCCTCCTTGTACCGCGGAGAACTTCTGCGGGTGTCCGTGCCGAAAGGCCCCGTCCCGGCACGGGGAGCTCGGGCCGCGGGCGCGGCGGCGACTTCGGCTCAACTCTTCCAGCGTGGAGGCGGCCGGGCTCCGGGAAAAGCCCACACCGCAGCACCGGGAGATGACCGCCCCGTCAGGCGCCCGGGCTCGGGCAGCCCCTAACGGCCAGCGCCGGGCGGGCCCCGGTACGGCCCCACAGAGTACCTCCCTCCCCCTGTGCCCCACTTACCGGCTTCGGCATTTTGAGGGCTGCTGGTGCTTCTCCTACTCCCAAGACAAACGTTCATGCAGCGGCTGCCTCGCCTGAGCCGACCGCCCTGTGAGGAGGAGAAGGAGGGCGAGGAGGAGGAGGAGGAGGAGGAGGAGGAGGAGGAGGAGGAGGAGGAAGGAGCCGCTCCCGGCCACGGCAGCAGCACAGCCCACGAGTGCGGCGCCGGCCGCCCGGCGGCGGTTAAGTACGCAGGTGGGGCCGCGGCGGTGACTCACCGCCGCCGGCCATTACCCGCCGCTCCCCCCGGCGCTTTCTGAGCGCGGGACCGGCCTCGCCCAGCCGCCGGGCACCCCCGCCGGCCCCGCTTCGACGCCCCCGGGGCGCAGGGGAGACGCGGGTCCGCAGCCTCCAGCCGCCCCCCAGCCCCTGCGGGGTAAAGGTGGGCGGGGTCGCCCACGAACCGTCCGGCAACAGGTGCCGGTGGGCGGGGGCGGCGCCGCCCCGGTAACCCGCCGGGCACAGCCGAGCCGTGGCGGGGCCTCGTTGCGTCACCTCTTCTCCGTGCCCCCCACCCAAGACCCCCGCGGGGAGACCCTCGCCCGCGGCGCCGTGCTGTGCCGCCCTGCCCACCACAACATGGCCGCCGGGGTAAGCCCCGCCGCCACGCCCGCACCTGCCCCTGCCGCCGCCAGCCACGGCGGGGGCCCAGCGGCGCCCAGCGGGCAGGGCCCCTCCCGGTGCGGAGCGACCGGGCCCGGCGGGGATGGCGTTTCCCAAGCCGGCGGGTGGCTTGGGGAAGGTGTCCGGCTGAGGGAAGGAGAGGAGTCTGAGGGAGGGCTGCCGTGCATGGGCTGACTGAGTCCCCTGCTGCCCCTGCCTCCAGCCTGGGCTCCCGGGAACGGGGAATGAGTTACTGTTTCTTGTAATGATGGGCACTGGTGCTTCGTCCGTTTTATTCCTAGTCTGTAACAGTCGCTGTGTTTCTTGAAGTCCAAAGTTGGAAGATATGATTACTTAACAAAACACAGGATTGCTTTGTGTGTTAAAGCATGTTTTCAGCAATGGCAGCAAGAGAGAAAAGTTTGAAAATCCATCTAAGCTCAGAAGCTAGAAAGCAAAGAGTATACTTCAGCTGGCCCTGATCTTTCATCAAAAGCAAAAAAGATCATGCAAGTAGCCTTATTTATAGGCATGCCAAGATGTCTCTGCCCCTTGTTCCTTCTCCCTCCTCATGCATGATAAAGTGTCTGCCAGCTCTGCAGGAGCTGCTGGCCTCCCACAGCATCTCCTCGCTTGGCTGGTCGCAAGAGCACATTGTATTTACATAGTCATGGGCAACGGCCTGTAGGACACAGCTCTTCTGCTGTGCCGGCAATGGCATGTAGTCGAGCCGTAAGATTAAGGAAATCGCCCAGCCTGTACCCAAGCTGCTGTCTGCAACATCCCCACTTCAAGCAGTGTCTGGCTGTTTGGTCAGAAAAGGCATAGGACGGGAACAGGGAGGCACAGAACAAGGCGATTAACAACCCACTAAATAGAAAATATATAGGACAGGAGAGAGCCTGGGAAATACCAAGGGATGGTAACAAAAAGGCCAGCCCTAATAATACAGTTCCTGCATTGGAGAAGATCCAAATGGTGTCTTCCCTCACAGAGTCCACTAGGCAACAAGTGGTAGTGCCACATTAAAATAAAAGAATCGTTACTGTGTCAAGTCTGTGAGAGAAAGGGGAGGGGAGCTGAGTCGGAGGCTGAGAGAATTCACAGTAATATTCCTTTCCTGTTGCATGATCCTTGGGGATTAGAGGAGGCTTTACCATCAAAACGGAGCCATGGGGGTGGCAGCTTGCAACAGCAGGTGAGAAGAAATAGCCTAAGCTGAACAGCTTCTAAGAAAAGGGCCATGGGATCAAACTTCTTCGGAAAACAAATATGGCCTCAGTTTTCAGATGGAACAATTCCACTGAGGTTTACTTGGATCAGGTTAATTTAACAAAATGTGATCTGTGAGGAGACTTTCTACACTCTTCTGTTAAACTATAAGTTTATGCTAGGATTCATGCCTTATTCAGTGGGATGATACTGGAGATGGACTAGACCAGAGTATCACAGTGTTTTGGGTAGACTGCCAAGCACAAGGAATGACTGTTCCAAGTAAGGAGTGCTGTAAGAGCCCAGCTTTTGCAGCTGTCACTCGGAACCCTAAGTGGTGTTTGTGGATTTTTTTGGGGGGTGGAAAAAGGATATAGATGAGATACTTTCATTCCTTAGTCTTAAAATCCAGATTTTGCCTGTGACTGGAAAAAGAAAAGCCAAAACAAATGTGTGTGTCTGCATACCCTAGAAACAGGGTATTGCACAGATCTAATGGGAAGCCCATTTCCATCCTGGGAGATTTCCATTCCCAAAATCCTTTTCTGTCCATAGCTGAACATGGGCTCAGAGATTGTCACCCTGCGGCTCCATGTTGGAGCGATTCTGTGTCAGAGTGATGCCTCATTTAATAGATCATAATCTCTTCAATGTCTTGAATCAGTCAGGTAAGTATTTGTTTCCAAATGTTACTTATATATCCAAGCTTAAACCCCCGATTTTTTTTTACACTTACTATTGCTTCCTAACCACACAGACCTAGAGGCAAAAGGAATTTAGGTGACTAATAATTAAGTGTGGCAACATATAATCTTTAGGTTCCTGTTTGCCACAGCACATAAACTTGTGCCATTCTCCCACAATCACCTGCAATGCATGGGGAAAGGTAGATACCTCAATGGTATCCGTAACTACCAGCTTACTCAACACCGCTCTACCCAAAACCAACCACCATGAACATGTTGAACTTAGACAGGCAGAATCATTTTCTGTGGAAGAACAGTTGCCAGCTTGGAGTATATGTTAGAGACCCTTCACCTCCTTCTTGGGGTTTTGCCTTCTGCTAGGTGCGTTTTAGAACCCCCTTGGCTGAAGAGCACGGTGCCTTATTAAACACTCAGGTAGGGTACGAAGGTGTCTTTGTTACAGTAAGAAACTCTCTTCTATAGCTGGCTCCCTGAGCTCTTTACGTTTCTCTCCCTACCTCCCCCCCAAATGGATATAAATGGTATATAATGCCAGCCCCTTCTTCCCTTTTATACAGAAGCCTACTCATCCTTTGCAGATGCAGTACAACCAGTCCAGCTCCCCTCTCCAGCAGAGTGGGGATGAAAGCCCTCAGTTCTCCGGTTTTCCTGAGAGTGTCCTGACAGTCAGCATACTGAATTTTTGGAGCGTGGGCAAATGTGTAATACTGTTAAGCATCATCTGTGAATGCTTACAGACTGAATCCCCTTTGGAGTTTGGGTGAGGGAACATTGGAGCAGGCATGAAACGGGCCCAAAGCAATCAACCCCCATCAAGACAGCCTGGGGCAGAAATACAAATATGAAAAAAACAGATACAAATGTAGAAGCTGGAGAAATTTTCACATGAAAAATCTATGGAACTTGGCTACTCCTAAATTTAGGCATTAGCTAAGCAAGAAAGAGCTTTTATAGCCACCCGAACTACAGCATCTTCAGTCAGACCTCATAATTAAGCGTAAGACCCAACTCAAAATGAAGCCTTTAAGTTATAGGATTAAGATCTGCTCTGATCCAGCACTTATTTTTAACCTGCTTTATTAAGGGGATAGCTTTACTAACAATTTACAGGAATTACTAAGGCAGAGGAGGTGATGAAAGGATCTCGATTGCTCAGCAGGTCAGTAGCAGAACCCAGTCTCTGTTTTCTTCTCTGTAACAGTTCCTGCACGTTACTGACCCCTAACCAAACTGTGTGTTGTCATCCTCATCAAGCCTGCCTTACCTGTTTTAAAGAGAAGACCCATTTAATTTTCCTGTTCTACTTTAATCTGTAATAACATTCCAACTTGATATATAACATTTATGAATTCCAAGTATTTGCCAGAATTTGCTCAAGCAAGTCCTATCACTATAAAGTGGCTTTTGCTTAACAGGCTTGGTGCCAGCCAATTTTTAGTCAACCTAAAACTTCCTAAGCCGGATCATCCCGGAAATGGGAACATGGAAACTTGTGCCCTAAAAACACCCTTCTTGGTTGCTCATGCAAAATCAATAGTCTTAACAAGAGGCAGCCTTGAATTCCCTGTTTCTCCATATAGAAAGCTTCATCCAGGTTTAGGAATTTTGGCAAGGCATAGCTGGAAGAGTTTTGCAGCATCTCTGCTGGTTCGTTTGCAGTTTTACTCCAGGGCTATTTTACTATCTGAAAATCTATAGTAGCTAACTCTGTCCTCTTGACAACTCACAGACTGTGCATTTAGTATAGCAGTTAAAAGCAAGGACATTCAGGATAGTAGTTAAAGGAAAGATGCTACGTTCTAAGCCGTGTTGTATAGATATAACGAGATTTGCTCTCATCCAGAACAGTCAAGAGGGTGATTTGCTTTGTCAATTGGATAAGCTGTAGGAGGAAAAAGAACCATATGGTTATTATTGACAATAGCTTCTTTTTCCTTGTGCATGACTGAATAGGCAGCTTATTCCCCCTTGCAGTTTCTGAAATTTTGGCACTATATTTCCTGAAATGTCAGACTTCAGGAAGAGTGGCCAAGGACCTGGAGAGTTCTAGTTCTGTCTGCACTGAGAGCTGCTTCCCCCCTACCCACATGGAGCTTATTGAAAACCCAGTGAATTCAGGTCACAGTGGACCAGCTTCTGTTGACAAAGCACTGTTGACATTCTCTGGGTTTCTTTTGAAGGGGACATACGTGGCAGAAGAGTGCAAAGCTTGTGCCTCATCTTTGGTTGTTCCTAAGTGAGAAGCTGCTGCCAAGTTCAGTTAATGTTTTTTTTCCAGTAAGCGTGGATTCCCACAAGTTTATTTTGTACTAACAAATGGTTAGGTGGGTTCAGGCCTGGAAATAAACCTCATTAAATGATCCAATGGTTACATGCTGGAAGATCGTTATCTTTGCATTCATTTTATTTTCCAGCTGCACTCCCAAGTATTTCTTGGGATTACCTGACCCTCTGATTGATCATCATGGAGCCCTATAGGGACATGCTAGGTTATGAAGAAATGTATAYATAATGAAGTTTATGAAGGATTATGAAGAAAAAAGAAAGAGACAAGACTCCAGGCTTTTATCTGGTTTGTTCTTACCCATCATAAAAAGAGAGAAAAGCTTAAAGGAAGATTATGAATATGTTTCTTCTACTCAGCAAAAATTCTGAAAAGTCCCAAGGCCAGTTTGCTTTCCATTCCCATGAGAGTTGTCTTAGTAACAACTCTAGTAACAAATTCTTCGCTCTTCTTCCACAGGAAACTTTCACAGGGAGTGATGCAAATAAAAGTGTGCAATAAAATCTTATTTTGGACTGAAACAAAATGTAATTTGGCATTTACATTTTGAGTATGCTGAGACTGAGAAATTATCTACAATGGATGGGGAAGGCAAGACTTAGTGACAGGTAAAATATAGATAAAATATTACTCAAAGTAAAAGCAGGTTTAAACATGCATGATCAGGGAAGGAAAATCTATGGTAATCATCTCTGTAACTGAAATCCACAATGAATTATTGGTCTTATCAACAAAAATAAACAAATAGAAGAAGCACTGAGAGTTTTCTGAATCTATTGAATGAGAACAACCATGTCACAAAGCATTGTTTAAAAATGTGTAAAATGACGAATGAAGTTCATGACATACTGAATTTGTGGAGATTATACCACACGTGTAAATCCAGACATGTTTGTCCAAGACTCAAAGCAAATGGAAACTAGGGGCAATGCAGCTTTTACGTCTCAAAATGAAATAATGCTCTTAATGCGTATGATAAGAAAGGAAAGAGGAAGGGAGTTCCCCTGGTTAAGTAATCTTTATTCCACCTTGATATCTTCCTTTGTGCTTTTTTATTTGGAATCTGATTAAAAGCAGAGCAGAGTGCCATATACTGCAAATACCCCCTGCAAACCTGAACTCTTTCTACAGGGACCGGCTCTTTTAGTTTTGTTTTTGTTTTTTTTTCTAACATCAAACTAGAGATGTATTTTGTCAACAGTGTTGACAAAAMCAGCAGGTTAAATAATGTTAACTAACTTAGCTGATGTGCTTCACAAATGGAGCACAGAGGTATGCTTAGAGCAGGTGTGAGTATTAAGAAAGGTGGAGGCAAAATAAATGCCCAATGGTTGACAGAGGGGAAAATAATTCAGCAGTCTATGTATAGGAGGTTTTTTTTACTCAAAGTTGTTTTATAATTATATATACTGCTGACACTTGTATCGCTCTCACTGTGGGAATGAGGCTGTAAGAGTGAAAAAATACAAATAATAAGCTATTTCAACTTAACTAAGAGCGCCAAAATTCAGAATTTCAGGGCTAAAATAATAGTGCAGAGTTCAATGTACAATTAGTGGACACAGAGCACATTTTCTTTTCCTGTGATATGATGCTGACTCACACCTTTTAAGATCAGAAGGACTATGTTGTTTGACTTTCAGCATAAACTGAGATGTTGAGTTTTGCCTGGTGATTCTCAAATCAAGCCTGTAACATTAGAAAGGCCTTAAATCCCAGTCTCAAGACTGAATGACAGTGATTCTACCTGCTGTCCAGTTCTCTCCACGGCCAAGTGCTCTTCCAGTATAAGTTGTGAAAGTTGTTTGCATTGACTGGTACTTGTATTTCTCATTCAATTTCAGAAGATGCACTATCTATAATGCAATTTGCAATTGAATACTGAGCCAAGATAAAACATCTAGCATGGCTCTTGCCTCAGCTAAGTCAGTAATATAAGCTGTGCATTACTGTGCAGTTTGGGACCAGCTATCAAAATAAAAGATCATTTTCTCTTATTTTTCCCTAATTGAAAGAGAAAGAATTGCTTGATGCAGAGGTTAATAGGTAAAGTTCAGAAGGTCCCAAATATCACTCTAGCCTATTTTTCCACTCAGGACTGTCTCTTCAGATTATCTTCCAATAATTTGCCTAGCCTCATTTAAGTGCTCTATGCAACAAGGCCTCTCCTCCTTTGAATATTAGAGATCAGGTTTATTTTGTAGCATAAGGCTGGTTAGCCTTAACAGCTGCATCCAATAGCAAGAGAAACAGAAAATATGTAATATTGGGGCTGCTGTTTATTACTGGTCATACATTTGCCCTCCTACTCTGCATCACTTCTGCTGTAGACAAGAACATTTCCAAGCACCATTAGGAGCTGAAGTTATTTCTGCTCTGCTCAGGCCGCAGCTGCCCAACGGCAGTGCAGGCTGCACAGGGAACTGCCAGTGTAGAATTAGAAGAGCATATACAATGGGGACTTCTTTCGCAGATAAAGGAGGGTAATTTTGACCTTAGTATATCATGAGTAAAACACGAAGCTGGAGTCTGAAGTACAAGAATCCACCTATCTCTTGGGAAATCCTCTGTTTGCTCTGTGATAACACAATAATGCTGAAAACAGGCAGGCACTGATAAAGATGTAAGACCAAAGACAAGGCAGGTATAAGCAGGGTGACATTGCTAAACAAAGCAGAACACTGCCTACTTTCACCAGTCCTGAATTTTAACTCTGATATTTTCCAAGGGCTTACCTAGAACTGTACCTCAATTAAATATTCATTTATGAGAAAAAGCTATTTGCGTTTCATAGAGAACAGCTCATACACAATTTACAAATGGTTACATACATCCTTAATTAGTTTTCAACAACCCCGCCAAACAGTGAGGGCAAACTAAATCCATTTTATGTCAAGGCTGCAGATATACAGTCACCTTATCTAGTCAGCCCCAGCTGCCTTAAAGCCAGTAACTCAGAAACAAAGAGGCTACCAAACCAAGTAACTTCTGTGAGGCCTCCCTGGAGCTGGAGGAGAAGGGGATCAGCTTGATTACTGCTCACCTGCCACACTGAGGCATGCAGGCAACCTGAAACAAAGGGAGTTTTCAGTGCTTCCCAATGACACACCTAGTTTGTGAAGTAATTACTTCTGACGCATGACACAAAAGATAAACACCCAGTCTTGTAGCGTGTTGGCTAGCAACTCCTCAAAACACTTTGGAAAATAACATCATTATGCTACCTTTAAAATAGCAGGTGAATTCCACCTGCTTGCAGCAGGTAACTCAGGACCTAGGTACTAATTGAGTACCACTTGAGCCTTCAAAATAGAGCTGAAGTGCTGCCTCAGATGTAACCAGGATTTCACACAGACTTGATTTGCTCCTAGGCAGAACACGGCTCAGCTCAGTGTTTCACTTACTGATAAGCTGATTATCTTTTAAAGGTGGCGTGATGAATTCTTTGGTCTCTTTTACTGAAAGACAAATGAAAGATGAGGGGGAAAAATCTGTAACATGTAACCTTATGATCACCTTCTGTACCATGGTTTCATCTGCACGACCTCTCAGCAACTGCTAGCAACGCCTTTGGAGCCAGATTTGTTGCTCCACTGCTGTGTTTTGACCTTCAAGTGCTTACAGTGTGGGAGGAGAAGGGTGAGGTGCTGCTGGACTCCAGAAGCAGGGTGTTGTGTCCCTCCGCCTGGTATCAGTTGAGGGTGAGGATCTGGTGACTCTGGAGCTAGTGGTTCATGAGCTAATGGTTCAGTATGTTTAATTATCTTGGAGTGGTAAAAACATTGTCGTTGCAGCAATCAGACATAAAGCAGAGTTTCTGTATCCAAGAATTTTGTCTGTTTTTCCCCAACTATGTCAGTTGGCCTTACAGACTTTGCTTTGGGTGGTTTAGCACAAACATATGTCCATTAGAGACCTTCATAGATTTGCCTTGGATTATCTCTAAAGCCATCCTCAGCTCAATCCTGGATCCGAGAGATACAGGGAGCACAAGAGCTGGAAACACCTTGTAGACATGAGTGAACCATGTTGTCCCTAAGGCATGCTATGCTGTTACATGTGGCATTTTCCTATGAGAAAGTGGGTTGCCCTTTGTTGTTCTCCCTGACTGTGGTCTGCCTGCCAGGGCAGGTGGAGAGTGAGGTGAAAGTACGAGGTCAGCTATGGCTTTCTTTTGCAGAGTTCAGTTTTAAGGCCAAATGCTGCTAGCACTTGGGATGTTGTTACAATAAGGTCTTCACAGTAGGCCATACTGGGTAACATGGCCTGTTTTTGACACAGCGTGTCTATTCTGAAGCGCAGTSACCCCAGACACGGCCTCAGTTCAGTGTCCGGGTGCTCTGGGCCTAGGGCCACGAGTGGCTTCTTGCCTACCATCCATGGGGAAACTGGTCTTTGAGGCCTGTTTGTAAAAGCCTGCAAGAAGGACTTCCCGAGGGCAGACTTTGGCCAGTTTAGGAGACTGGTTGACGGAGTCCCTTGGGAGGCAGTCCTGAAGGGCAAAGGAGTCCAGGAAGGCTGGACATTCTTCAAGAAAGAAATCTTAAAGGTGCAGGAGCAGGCTGTCCCCATGTGCTGAAAGGCGAGCCAGCGGGGAAGAAGACCGGCCTGGCTGAACAGAGAGCTTTGGCTGGAACTCAGGAAAAAAAAGGAGAGTTTATGACCTTTGGAAGAAGGGGCAGGCAACTTTGGAGGACTACAAAGATGTTGTGAGGTTATGCAGGGAGAAAATTAGAAGGGCCAAAGCCCAACTAGAACTTATAGAATCATAGAATAGAATCATAGAATCATTAAGGTTGGAAAAGACCTTAAGATCATCGAGTCCAACCATCAACCCAGTACCCATGCCCACTAAACCATGTCCCGAAGCACCTCATCCACACGTTTTTTGAACACCTCCAGGGATGGTGACTCCACCACTTCCCTGGGCAGCCTGTTCCAATGCCTGACTACCCTTTCAGTGAAAAAATTTTTCCTAATATCCAAT
>JASVER010000084.1:1259399-1343984 GCA_030449065.1 Oceanodroma leucorhoa | reverse complement strand
TGGGTGAATACTCTGAGGATCACCAGTCTGACTACTAAAGACTGAGGCAAAGAAGGCATTAAGCACCTCAGCTTTTTCCTCATCCTCGGTGGCAATGTTCCCCCCAGCATCCAATAAGGGAGGGAGATTCTCCTTGGCCCTCTTCTTGTCGTTAACGTATTTGTAAAAACATTTTTTGTTGTCCCTGACAACAGTGGCCAGATTGAGTTCCAACTTAATCTGGCTACTGCTGTACAACACAATAAAAATGTTGCTATAAATACATTAACAACAAAAGGAGGGCTAAGGAGAATCTCCATCCTTTATTGGATGTGGGGGGAAACATAGCAACAAAGGGTGAGTAAAAGGCTGAGGTACTTAATGTCTTCTTTGCCTCAGTCTTTTAATAGTAAGACCAGTTGTTCTCTTGAGCTGGAAGACAGGGACAGGGAGCAGAATGAAGCCCCCATAATCCAAGGGGAAATGGTTTGCGACCTGCTACACTACTCAGACACACAAAGTCTACGGGTCCGGATGGGATCCACCCAAGGGTACTGAAGGAAGCTGGCTCACCAAGCCATTTTCAATCATTTATCAGCAGTCTTGGCTAATCGGGGAGGTCCCAGTTGACTGGAAGTTAGCAAATGTGACGCCCATCTACAAGAAGGGCCAGAAGAAACTATAGGCCTGTCAGTCTGACCTTGGTGCCGAGGAAGGTTATGGAGCAGATCAACTTGAGTGCCATCACACGGCATGTACAGGACAACCAGGCAATCAGGCCCAGTCAGCACAAGTTTATGGAAGGCAGGTCCTGCTTGACTAACCTGATCTCCTTCTATGACAAGGTGACCTGCTTAGTGGATGAGGGAAAGGCTGTGGGTGTTGTCTAGCTACTTTAGTAAAGCCTTTGACACCATTTCCCACAGCATTCTCCTGGAGAAACTGGCTGCTCATGGCTTGGACAGGTGTACTCTTCACTTGGTAAAAAACTGGCTGGATGGCCGGACCCAAAGAGTGGTGGTGAATGGAGTTAAATTCAGTTGGCGGTCAGTCACCAGCGGTGTTCCCCAGGGCTCAGTTTTGGGGCCAGCTCTGTTTAATATCTTTATCAATGATCTAGATGAGGGGATCGAGTGCACCCTCTGTAAGTTTGCAGATGACACCAAGTTGGGGGGCAGTGTTGCTCTGCCTGAGGGTAGGAAGGCTCTGCAGAGGGATCTGGACAGGCTGGATCGATGGGCCGAGGCCAATTGCATGAGGTTCAACAAGGCCAAGTGCCGGGTCCTGCAACAAGGACCTTGGTCCCCCAAGGTCCTGGGGTCCAACAACCCCAGGCAACGCTACAGGCTTGGGGAAGAGTGGCTGGAAAGCTGCCTGGCAGAAAAGGACCTGGCGGTGTTGGTCGACGACCGGCTGAACATGAGCTGGCAATGTGCCCAGGTGGCCAAGAAGGCCAACAGCATCCTGGCCTGTGTCAGGAATAGTGTGGCCAGCAGGAGTAGGGAGGTGATCGTGCCCCTGTACTCGGCACTGGTGAGGCCGCACCCTGAATACTGTGTTCAGTTTTGGGCCCCTCACTACAAGAAGGACATTGAGGTGCTGGAGCGTGTCCAAAGAAGGGCAGCGAAGCTGGTGAAGGTTTAGAGCACAAGTCTTATGAGAAGCAGCTGAGGGAATTGGGGTTGTTTAGCCTGGAGAAGAGGAGGCTGAGGGGAGACCTTATTGCTCTCTACAACTACCTGAAAGGAGGCTGTAGCGAGGTGGATGTTGGTCTCTTCTCCCAAGTAACAAGCGACAGGACAAGAGGAAACGGCCTCAAGTTGTGCCAGGGGAGGTTTAGATTGGATATTAGGAAAAATTTCTTCACTGAAAGGGTTGTCAAGCATTGGAAGGCTTGACAGGCTGCCCAGGGAAGTGGCAGAGTCACCATCCCTGGAGGTATTTAAAAGATATGTAGATGTGGTGCTTAGGGACATGGTTTAGTGGTGGACTTGGCAGTGCTAAGTTAATGGCTGGACTTCATGATCTTAAAGGTCTTTTCCAACCTAAATGATTCCATGATTCTAAGGGCTGAGCCCACTCCATGCAGACATGGCAGGCCAGGCCTGCAGGACAGTTTCCCTGCCCAGCCCTCTGTGGCTTCTCTGCCAGGCAGGACAGCAGCACAGAGTGGGAGAACTGGGAGCCCTGGCCGCTGGTCTAGCTTCCCTTCACCTGCCTGATACAATGAGGCAGAAAAATGCCAAAAGGGCCTTAGACACGACAACAAAACAGGGTGTGCATGTGCAGCTGATTCACGGGGTGGAGTAACAGCTGGACGTCCTTGCAAAGAAAGCCACTGATCTTACAGGTGGGGACCCACCACAGAGCAGATGTGCCTGGGAGGGTTCAGAGGCATCCTGGAGAGCTGCAGCGAAGATGCTCCCAGAAAGCAATGTGGACAGGACTAACGAAAGCGCTTCAGCCACGCTGTTTCTCTCTGAGCGCAATCATCTCTAGCAACAGAGCATTTTTTCCAGTTGTGTTCAAATTGATGGGAATTCTCCTTATCCCTTTAGGAGGCTGTCCCATAAGCCAGCAATGCCACAGCATATTCATTTTCTACTGTATTATCTTCCCTGATAATATGTTCTCCTTCCCTGCGTTGCTCTCAACACCCTCCACCCCTGTCTCCTGAAATAACTGCTCACTCATCACTGGAGTGGGTTTAGCCGTGCTGTACGAATCGAGAGAGATAAGAAACAATATTCTTTAGATAACAGCACAGACTCTTGCACAAAGTTCTTTCTGGTCTCAGAGTTCAGTCTGCACCCTTATTTTAAAAAAAGGAATGTAACAAAAAAACCCTCTTTACAGGAATTACGTGAAAATGCAGCATGCAATATCGTTAGTGCAGTGCTAAGGACTTTTGAAATAGTGGTGGTGTTTCAAGTAAGATTATGGCCACCATTTTCCCCACAGTTGCCAATGTGTAGTATTTGAAACGATCTCTTTTTCTGTGCTTCAAGCGGCAATTAAGTATTGTGTTTCAAATGCCACCACACAGCAACGGTGAGTAAATAATGGCTTAAATAAGGAGTAAGAAAAAGTTTTGTTTGCTTTTGCAGGTGTTAAATTTCAGCAGGACAATCTAACTCAAACAAAGCCCTAAACAAAAGTTACTGGAATACCTGACTGACAACCTGAGTTTCATGTTAGACAAGGCAGATAATCAAAATTATCTCTCCTGGCTCTAAAATCTCTAACCACTGATTTTTACCATGGCTGTAAAATTCTGAGATTGCATTTTTTAACTTCAGGTATAACATATTTGTTTAAATTTTTAACGCATGAGAAAAACAATTGCAGCAACTACATGTGCTTAAACAATTTATTTCTGTAATGAGTATCCTTAAAAAAACCCAGTAAAACTCGCACTGGCAAGTACATTGCAGGACTGAAATGTGAATTTAGGTTATTTTCTTGTTCTTCTGGTAACGTGGTTATTCCTCCCTTGAGAAGAAATGCAATGCTACGTATCCAGTACCCAGATGGATTCAAACTCACATCCTGTAAGCAATCTTGGAACATAAGGAAAAAGGTAATTGAATCATTTTTTAGACCCAGTAATTAATTCTGTGGAACCCATTTACAGGAAACTCAGCTGCAGTAAAACCCTGCTTGTAGAGAGGAGAATGAAAGCTGCAAGTTGTTTAAATGTGAACTAGTGATGCTTGTAAGTGATTCCCTTCCCGTGGGACTCAAGCTTGCAGTCCTGCCCCAATGTCAAAGCCCTTCAGAGTCAAGACAGCGGGACCAGGCCTGTAACCGAGAGGTTTCGTGGAGAAAATTCCATGACTTCACTACAACAGGCTCCCATTGTAATTCTTAATTGGTTACTTTACTCTCTCAGCCAACCCTTGTTAATGTGAAATGATAACCTTGAACTGTGTTCATGGTTTAAGTATTATCCAAAGACCTGCACGCAGCATACAGGGACAAAGTCAGAAATTCTTTTGCACTTGTGTGAGGTCAGAATCAGGCTGATCCTGTCAGCCTGATCACAGGATCGCAGTAATCCAGCTGTTTATGGGCCTTATCAAACATTAGATTAAGAGTTTGTGTGTGCCAGTCTGGAAATAGACCTTACCAGCCTGATTCTGCTACTTTTATCCATGTTGCTATTACCTGATTTCCTCTGCTTAGCAATTGCTTTTGCATCTTCCAACCCAAAGCTGCCTTTTCAATACTTGTTTACCCAGTGTCTGCTCTGTTCCCTTTCACAGCCTGTCAACGGTGCCCTTCAAGCCACCCCAGGGTTCAGCTCCTCCCAACTCTCCCCGCTCCTCTTTGAGCCCTCACTCCTCACCCCACTGGGAGCTGGGGAGGCAGCTGCACCAAGGGTCCTGGTTCAGCCCCCAGGCGAGGAGTTGAGCAATCCCTGTTGTTCACAGTAAGGAAGTAAGGTGTGGCTCATCCTGAATTTGCCTGAAACACTCCCTCATCAAAGGACAGCCAGCAACCAAGAAGAAGGGTGAGGGTTACTTGGAATGGTGTTGGTCTCTTCTCCCAAGTAACAAGTGATAGGACGAGAGGAAATGGCCTCAAGTTACGCCAGGGGAGGTTTAGATTGGATATTAGGAAAAATTTCTTCACCGAAAGGGTAGTCAAGCATTGGAACAGGCTGCCCAGGGAAGTGGTGGAGTCACCATCACTGGAGGTGTTCAAAAAACGTGTGGATGTGGCGCTTCGGGACATGGTTTAGTGGGTGTGGGTACTGGGTTGATGGTTGGACACGATGATCTTAGAGGTCTTTTCCAACCTTAATGATTCTATGATTCTATGAATTGACCATCCAGGCCCTACAACAAAGGCTGGGCCTTATGGGATTAAGAGTTTTGTTCCATGTAATGTGGTTAACAATGGGGTGAACTGGCTCCAGGTGTTCTGGGCTGGGAACAGGCTGCTGTGGGACACACAAGGACCTTCACTGGAGCACGTGTACAGGGCAGTACATGCAGGACGGAAGGGCCTGCTACAGTAGCCAGTAGACGCTGTATTATCCTAACAGCATAATAAGTTGGTTTTACTATTCTTCATGTCTTTTTTTCATTAATTATTAATATTCAGTTAATATGGCAGTGAGCAGAATGTACCTACAGGTCTATCCATACAGGAAGTAATTTACTGCCTGCTTTACAACAGTGCTGTGTAAACACTTGAGTTGCATTAAGTACTGCATTTCTATGGGAGTAGCGGCACATTCAGGTGAACAAACCAACACTTTTTGGAGAAAAACAAGCACCAGTCCAGCCCCAGCCCACTCTGCTACCAGCCCACGACAGTGTAAAAATAAATCAATCTTGTTAATGAAAAAATTGAGGAACTGAAAATGATCCCAACACACTCTTTTAAACTCAATGTTTCTATTATTTCCACAGGACTTCTGCTTTGTGCAGCTTGAATACAGCATTAGAGAAGCCCGGCCTTGCTCCAAAACTCTCATGGATTGCAGTGAGTCAGGATCAGGCCCAGGATGGGCACCTGAAACCAAAAGGGTGAGAAAGGAAGCCCAAAGCACCATGATTACTTCCCAGCATCAGGCTGACTTCTTATAAGCACCTTAAAATACTCTTCAAAACAAGAAGTATTTATAAATATATAATTGTACAAGCCATGTGTTGCCCTGTTACATCTGCCTCTGTATAAGAGGCAGATTTTCTTCTAAATCAGTTCCCTAAATCACAGAGCAGGTTTCAAATGTCATTAGTCAGTTGTTTCTTTCTCCACAGACGTTAAGAGTTTCTCACAGTGCAGTTTCACTGCTGACCAGCAAATGGAAGTGACTCAGATGGAGACTGGGATCTGCAAGACCCTCCTCAGATTTGCAGTGTTTCCTTGCCTTAAAGCATGTATCTGAACTGTTCGCTGGTACCCCACGGCAAGGCGTGATCTCACTGTGAGGCTACTGACTTCAGTTCACCCTTGAAACCAGCATCCTCCAGAATTAAGGGAAATTACAATATTTGTTTAACCCTGTATGCATACTTAAGAGTCTTGCTGAACTGGAGCCTGAATAAAGCAGAGGTCCAGCAGGCATTTCTGCACATGCTCAGGGATAATAACTGACTATGGGGAGAGCTGACAGACAACTTCCAATGACTGTGATCTTCAGTAAAACTAATTTTCATCCTTAACATTTTTAGAATCATTTCAGTATGATGTCTGTACATCGTAAGTCACTATGGCATACATACTGCCCTGTTTTGTTGCAGACATAGGAGCTTCAAATTTTTACTCTCTACCCTCCCACATTCCGCTGCAATTCCTTTCCTTAATGAGCATGCACACAAAATGACCTCTGTGTTCCCTTCTGCAAAATTGTGCACTGTTTCCCTGAACTCCGGAGCTCACATTTTCATAACAAAAGGTGCAATTATTTTCCTGTGCAGCAACATTCACAAGAAGACTGGCTTTGCAAACAGATTTTCAGCCTCTCATTAGGTTGACAATAGCCTGATAAGAAACCTTTTGCATGTAGCAAATTAATTTTATTTAGGCATCCCTTTACATTAGTCTTTTAAAAGAGCCTTCTGAATGCAATGGCAGACACTACTGCTCAGTCTACCCTTCCCTGTGCATTACAAATTCTGTATTAATGAGGCAGGGAGAATCTGATTTTATGCAATCGATCATGAAAATGTGTTAACAACTGTGATCTAAAATTAGCACCTTTCGTGACTATAACATAATTCCCAAACTTTCCTCAATTACAGACTGTTCCTTAACGGTTACAGTTCATTCTTTGTCATTCTGGACTCTCAGAAAACCCTGAGCAGTGCACTACAGTGGCAACCAAGGCGCTGGCAAGGCAGAAACGATCTGTGTAATTCTTAAACACCACTCACAGATCTTTTCTCCCCCACAGCAGATGAGATTCAGTGAGTGCAAAACTTCACTGACATTCTTTGATGATGCCTTTGATTTGTGGTGATGGCAAAACTGCTCATCCCAGTAACCTACAATTACGACATTTAAGTGATAAAACCCACACAAATCAACACCTCCACTAACAATGCAGTTCCACTATTTTAATGTTGGGGAATTACTTCCATTTTACTTTTGGCACAGGTTCTGATTTAATTCCCAGTTAAGTCAAAGAGAGCCTGGAGAATCTTTCGGTTTAGTTCAGTGATAGGGGGATAAGCCCAGCAGTCAAGGTTTATTCTCCAAATATTAGCAGAAGTGCTCCGTTTATCAGGCAGTTGATATTGTTAGCTCAAAGGCAATAAAATCTTTGCATCCAAATATAAGCTTTTGTGAGATCTTAGTTGACAGACAGATTTATAAATTGATAATACAATCCTGGATTTCTTCTTAAACTTTGGTTAATTGAAGCATTTGGGAAGTGGGGATCTTCCAAAACTATTCCCTGAAGAACAATACTGAAATTATGTTGCCTACTCAGGAACTTTAATGTCAGTGAACCTTGACTTTCCAATCATTGTAAACTGTCTTTAAATTAAGACTATTATAAAACTGGAATCTAGTTTTATTTTTGTTTGGATAAAGCAACTCAAGACACACGACATGGACAGAGCTAACCAGATACAAGGCAGATCTATACTAAAACTGCAAACTTTACTTTCTGCTCCCTCCTAAACTTCTTCCCCAGTGAAGACAATTTAGCAGTGGGCTTTATAAAATATTCCATGAACCTTTATGCGCTGAGGGCATGTCCTTGAATATACTGAAATTGTTGAAAAGATTCCCATAGGCTTCAATGGACTTGTAATCAAGGTCTGAATGTGAGAGGCAAGAGATTCCCTAATTTTATATTTTAGATAGGATCAACAGTGATGGAAGCGCCCACCTCTGTGAAATGCTGTGTGAAATTTTATAGTACACTGTTGTATATGGCTTGATAGGGGAACAGATGTGACAGCCTGGGAACCCCTATGGTATAGAATAGGGTAATGCCTGAATGAACTGCCATCTGAAAGAAGAAAATTTTCTTTTAATGCATTAATGGGCAGCAGATGCTGGGAGGAATGTGTTTCTCTGTCTTTGTTTCAACAGTGCTTCATGTGTAGAGTAAATACATGTAAAGCATGATAGACCTCTGTTGTGGTTTAACCCGGCAGGCAGCTAAACACCACACAGCCGTTCGCTCACTCCCCCACAGTGGGCTGGAGGAGAGAATCAGAAAAAAGGTAAAACTCATGGGCTGAGATAAAGACAACTTCATAACACAGAAAAGGAAGGGAAAATAATAATAATGATAAAAGAATATACAAAACAAGTGATGCACAATGCAATTGCTCACCACCTGCTGACCGATGCCCAGCCAATTCCTGAGCAGCGGCTGCGCCTCCCCGGCCAACTCCCCCATTTTTTTGTTCAGCATGATGTCATACAGTATGGAATATCCCTTTGGCCAGTTTGGGTCAGCTGTCGTGGCTGTGTCCCCTCCCAGTTTCTTGTGCACCCCCAGCCTCCTTGCTGGCAGGGCAGTATGAGAAGCTGAAAAATCCCTGACTTAATGTAAACACTGCTCAGCAACCACAGCTCAAACACCACTGTGTTATCAACATTATTCTCATCCTCAATCCAAAACACAGCACTATACCAACTACTAGGAAGAAAATTAACTCTATCCCAGCTGAAACCAGGACAACCTCTTAAATATATGTATAAAAGACGTATAGCCAGGATTGCTTTTTAGAAATTACAAAGAACTATCAGGCAACCAGTAGCATATTTAGTTTAAACAATTCAATACTTCTGAGAATAATTTTTAAGCCATAACATAAATAGGTTCTGAAATCCTACAACAGAAGTTGGACAAACAGAAGCAGCTTCTGCAAAGTTTATGTATTGCACTCCACTTGCCAAAAATGTGGTCTAAATCAGGAAATGGTGTGAACTAAACCAGTCAAAGTCCAACTAATTAATATTTTACTATAGCTGTTAGTAGACAAGACTAAAAAATCCTTCTTCCCCATCTGTGTGCTTAGCATGTGAGATAGGCCTATCATCTGGCAGAAACTGTCCAGGAGTCTTTTGGCTCAGGCTCCAGATTAACACAGATCTTGCCTGCGCAGACAAATTCCCGTGGGAGGTGAAGGGCTTACACAAATGAGTATTTCAGGGCCACACCAATATGTTGTTGCATTTCCAACCCGTCTGACTGCCAGAAGATGCACTCACTGTAGAAAACTGGGGATTTCCCACGACACCCATCTCCACGTGGCTTGACTTCTGCATCCTCCTGAGACCTACACCCAAGAACTCCAGGGATGATGATCCCTGCAAGACTCAAGGGAGGCAATTAGCACTGCTTGTTCAGTCTCACGCTACATTTGCCAAGGTCATACTTGCAGTTGCACCTTTCTCAAAGTGCTGTCTTAGTTGAACAGAGTTTGTTGAACTAGAAGAAACTTCCACACCCATGTAAAAATACCGGGCATCTGGATCTTGACACTACTTACTGTTGAGCTCTTTGACCACATGAAATGACAATTTGGTCTTTCATCTTTACCAGTAGTTTTCTGACTTTAATCTCAGGTGCATACCGATGTACCAGCAGACCTACTGGAGACATGAGGGACTGCAGCTGCTAAAAGCATACATCCCAACCATAATCATAAACTGTTTCTATAAATAGAGCATGAAAGTCACACATGCCTTTTATGGGCCAGGTGTTTTGGAGGCTATTTTTGAGTGGCACTGAATCCTGGTACATATTTAGCCCATTCGTTAAATATTCACAAAGCGCTTGTGCTATATGCCAAAAATAATTCTGCAGTGACCTGATCCATCAGACTCTGTGCCGCCCCATCTTGCAGGAGATGTGAGGATGTTCCTATCTAGAGACCAAAATCAGAAAAGCTGAATTAAGGTTGTCCGTACATCTAGAGACAGACACAATCTGGCTGCTTCCTGCAGGTTCATTTCACTGGTGTCAGGGGTATGCAGACGTACCGCTGCACRCTTTCACAACTTAACCAACACCTAAGCCAGCTGTGGCTGCCGCAGCTGGTCCCTCTCGCCCCCCTCTCCTGAGGTTCATGCCTAAACCGAGCTGCCTCTGCGAGCCGGGACGGCCAAGCAACAGCAGCATCACGAGATGTTCTCCCCCTCCCCAGGGAAGGCTAAGGATGAAACCCCTGAAACATGACTCTGACCTGCCCTGCCCTGCCCTGCCCGCAGGCCCCTGGCAATCCCACCCTCGGACGCTGCTTCCCTCTCCACCTTGCCCCGGGAGCCCCGCCGCCGGCAGCAGCAGCTCTCCGCCCGTCTCCGCGGGAGCCTCCCCACGGCCCCGCCATTTTGAGCGGGGAGCTGAACGGCCCAGAAGTGGCAGAGGGCCTCGGAGCAGGGACGACCCGCGTCTCCCACACCTCCAGCAGGGGAAGAAGCCAGTCTTCCTCCCCAACCCTGTGAGGCGCTGATGGAACGGCCCCTAACCCCGGGAGCTACTCCGGAGGCGGCGGACGGGGGAAGCTCCCAGCGCTCCCTCCCCCGCCCTGCTGACAGGACATACACCCGCCCCCCCTCCCCCAAAGGTCCTGTCCTGCGCATGCGCACAGCCGCCGTGGGCGCCACACCCCGGCCGCCACCCGTATCACCCAGGGGAAGGAGGGGAACGGTGGGACTTTGCCCTGGGAGAGCGGTTGTCGTCACACGGGCGACGGCCAATGAGCGAGCGCGATTAAAATAGAGCAGTATAAATAGCAGCCGGCGGGCGGCGGCCGGTGCCGCGCGGGTGCAGGTGCGGTGGCTGCTGAGTGAAGGGGCCGCCGCCCCGCCGCCTCCCGGCCGCGCAGACTGCCACGGCCCCTGGCCACCGTCGCGGCCGGGGCGCCGGCCTAGCCCCGAGGAGCCGGCTGCGCGCTGCCGGGGCGGCTGGTGGACAGGGGTGCGTCTCCCTCCCTCGGGAGAGGCCCCGGGACAGGGCGCGATGCCCTCGGGGCCCTGGTGCCTGGCCTGGTTGCTTCATCTCCCCTCAAGGACTCGGTGACCCTTCCTGCTGGTTTTAGTTCATTTCTTCCTTTAAAGCGTGCTCTCCTCCTCCCTCTAAAGTAACTGAGGGTAGCCAGTGCCGTGCCATCATGAAAAAAATCTTATTCTTGGCAGTAATTTCTTGTGCGTGCTCTTAAAACAGCATCTGTTTTAAGTTTGGAGACTGGCTGTTCCCAGTGGAGGAAGTGGAGTGCAGTCTCTCCCCGATCCCTGGCAAAATCAGCAGGGCAACAGGAAGACAGGTGAGACAAATAGGAAGAACAACAGGTTTATAATTTGGCTTATCATGCTGGCCTATATTCTTCCATCTTTCCTCCATTAGTCTGAGCCTCGCTGCAACAGAAAATGGTTTCAGAGGTGTTACAGGCCCAGGCCCTTTCTGGGTAAGACACTGCTGGAAAGATGCAGGCCTGYCCTCCTTTGGGCTTACTGCTCAGGCTTCCCAATCCTATACAGACATGCACAATGAATACATAAACCCATATCTACCAATGGAGAAACATAAGGTGAGGTACTCTTAATCTCCCTTCCCTCTGGGAAAGATGGGGATGCATCATATGGAGGTGAGTAGAGGAGAACTGTATTAAAGCAAGCATGACTGATAATGAAACCAAATAGTCTTCTATTTGGAGATTTTTGCATTATTTTTAATACATGATCAGGAAAATGTTAAAAATAAGCCGAGTTCCTGACTATATTCAAGATTGCAAGTGCTAGAAGTGCAGTGGATCACTTAGAAGATGTGTTCCTACTTGCTTAAACTGTGCTGGATCTGTGGAAATGCCCGTAGCACACCTGTTCTTGGTCTGTGCTGTGCAATCGTGTTATACATATTCTCAGCTTACTAACTGCATATACTGCAAGGGTTTTTTTTGTGGGTGGTTTGGTTTTGCCTTTTTTTTTTGGTGAGACCTTGGTAAGATAATAAAGAATATACATTTGCTATTTGGGAAGATACCATGCAGTATATTTTATATAATTATATATATACACACTTTCATCCAGCTGAATTCTCTAAATATCAAGTTTATTCTCTATTTTTTTATAAAGTTGCCACAGGATTCAAGGAGAAGTATTTACTGAAATGCTTAACATAGCAGCTGGGGGGGAAGAGGGATCATCAAATGAAATTATGAGGTGGTAGGTTGAAAAGAAGGTACCTCTTCACACAAAACAATTAAATCTTGGAATTCATTGCTACAGGATGTTGGGGATGTGAGAAGTTCAAAAAGCAATTAGGCACAATCACAGAAGAAAAATCTGCGCAGGGATGTTCAACACAAACACCTCTAATTCAGGAACTCTTTGAGGTGCAAATCTGCATCCTGCGGAAGGGTTTTGGGGAGCAGCCTCCCCTGTCCTTACTCTGTCATTAGGCAATTCCTGTTGGCTGCTTTAGGAGATAGAGTCCAGGACTGGACTAGAAATGCTGCTCTTCTGACCCAGCACGGTCATCTCTATTTCATCCAATGTGTTTTTTTCACAATCTTTAATCAATCACAAACAGCAATTCTTGTAATAAACTTTTATGGTGCCTAAATGCTGTTTCCTTATGCTCCATGCATCTCTGTTGTTTCTTGCCTGTTGCTTTGGCTGGGGGACAGAAGGTTGTTTTGCTGTGTGTTTGTATAATGCCGCATTATCAAGCTGAGCACTGGTCCATGCCTGTATTTCATAGATGATTATTTCATATAAATAAATATTAATAATCTGTATTTCTGAAGATGGCCACAAGCCAAAACATTTGCTGCTCGTATAAACATCCTAAGTAAGGAACCGTGGAGCTCCAGTCCTCATTTGCTGGCAGAATTAGCCAGATGGGCCATTTGAGAAAGCAATTAAAATACCAGCAATACTTGCCTGAAGAGTTACAAATTCCATGACCTGCAACTGCAAGGGCTTGTATTTATTACCTAGGAGCACGGGACCAGACCTTACGAACCCGCAGACGCAGAAGGGTGAGATCAAGGGTGCGACGTCAGCGTAGCAGAACAGGCGTGGGGGGCTGCGTGGTACCAGCCCCCGCCTCTGCCCCGAGCCGCCGGCCGTGCCGTCCCCAGTGACGCCTGGTGCTGGCTGCGGGCCCACGGCGGGTCTGCGCACAGCAGAGGTGTTCTCCGGCTCCACGGCCGTGCCTTCAGCAGAGAGGACGGGGTGTCTCCGAGGGGGCATGCAGGGCCTTGCGAGGGGCTGAGTGGGCACCTGCTGAGGACTGTGCAATGACAACAGGCTCGGAAATTGGAAATGGGGTCAGCTGGGCTTGGTCCTCGGTTTTTTCCTTGTAGCAGGGAGATGCAGTTGCCTTGTGTGACACAGGTAGCTCCTGTTCCAGCCTTGCTGCCAGAGGGAGATGTGTTGATGCACACATTTTCCACTGAAGAGTCAGTTGTCCATATTCGTGGGTTTTTTTTCCAAAGACAAGCCTAATATTAGTGCTCGGGAATGGAAGCGCCCTGAGATCATATGGGGAACAGGAACATGATCATCCCATTGTACTGAACAAAATTCAGTACAGATCTTCTGAAAAAGCCCCAATTCCTTTCCTGCCAAGGCTGGAGAACCACTATAGACAGTCATGCTCATTTTAAACGTAACAGAAATCCAGTGTATCAGTCCTAGTGCAGGGGGGAACAACCCCGGGGGAAGACCCTTTCCCTAAGGAGAACTGAAGAGAGGAGGGGCATGTGATTCTGCCGAGGAGTATCCTTGCCATATGGATAGGATTTTGTACCAGTGTACAGCTCTTGGCTCGGAGGCACAACCCCCATGTATATGAGGATCCAGCTGAGGATGGATGTGGGTAACCCAGCAAAAGCCAAATTATAAATCTGTTGTTCTTCCTATTTGTCTCACCTGTCTTCCTGTTGCCCTGCTGATTTTGCCAGGGATCGGAGAGAGACTGCACGTGTACAGAATGAGAGTCAGCATGTGCTTATAGAGGTTGACAATGGAAGCCAGTCCTGCTGCAAAGKCACATTTCTTTTATGCAACTGCCATTTGTCTTGCCGATAACCATGCAGACCATGGCTTTAGCAGCCCCTCGGAGGTAACAGTTTCATAAGGACAAGCAGTTCTTCAAAAGCTGCTTAAACATGCAACTGCACCTCGGACACAGATGCTTTGTATAATGCTTTTCTCTAGGAGTGAGTTAGCATATAGTGTAAATAAAGACAATAAAACTGAATTTATTCTTTAGCTGGAAGGCATAGGCTTGGAGGGGATGGGGTAGGTCACTGAGTTCAGTCCCACAGGACCAGCAGCAGGGATCAGGCTTCAGTCCAGGAAGGGCTGCAGAACAGTTATTCCACCTGCCTCGTACTCAACATACGTTTACACCATGTTGGCTGCATACCCATAGCCTCTTTCTGTACTTCCTGGTAACTTTTAACAAACCTCAGACTGTTTGTAGATGTCCAAAAGTCACAAGTATGAGGTCCCATAGGAAGAGARGAGAGGTCAGAGGCGGTGCACTGTGTCCCTGTGGTGGAGGGGTTTTCCAATCTCAAGTCCCACACTGCTGTGGCACTGCATGAGTTTTCTTTCAGAGACTCTCGCTGCCAGTCCCCAAGTGCCTCTGTCTTAAAAGTTGTTTGAGATGTGGGTTCTTCTGATGTTCATATAGTGAGCCAAATGTTTCCTTTGAACCATTCTCATGAATGTACTTTGACACAGCCTGAGCTTCTGTTAAGTGCCAATTGCATATTCTAGTTGTGTCTATGCATAGGTGCTTACATACAGTGAAAACCCACACTTTCTTCCCTGGAAACTCATGCAAAGTCCATAGACGAACAGGGAAAAGCTCTTCCGACTCCTGTGAGTTTCAATTCCCGAACAAGGCCTGACTTTGGTACCCTCTTCATTTTCCTTTGGCTCATCCCGGTCATTCCCACAGGCACTGCTGCAGCCTTGTACTGCCCGTCTGCGTGGCCAGGCAGCTCCTGCAGCCCAGGCGCAGGGTGTAGGTGTGTTCCTGTGGAGCAGTTCATCATCCCGACTTTTGTGGGAACCCAAGTCATCAATGGCTGGGGATGGACAGGAGATCGTGCGGCTCAACAGCATTTGGAGGGCAGCAACGTTTTCTTGGAGTGGGGCAGTACTTGAGAGTCCTTGGAAGAGGAAAGCTTTTGTAAATTGTCTAAAGGGATAGAGGTGGTAATCTGCCACACAGGGATAAGGAGAGAAACATGGAAAGAAAATAAAAATTGTAAATTTATATTTTTCTTTATTTTCCAAGAGAAAGACTTGTCTTTATTGACTAGTATCTCTTCAGACAGTGCTGATTTACAGTCAAATATAACTTTTCCCTTGAATCTATCTTTTTCACTTGAAGAACTAGACAGTTTCTAACATTTAGGCAGTTACACACATGAAAATACATTCATTTAGATTTGTAATTTTTACATTTTAATGAATGACATTTCTGCTCTTAATTTGGTGTGTGAAGTAGTGTTGGAGGGAGACTGCAATTCAATTCAAAATTCAGAAAACCACAATTTTTAAATTGTTGGAAATAATATCGGAAAATATTATCAGGGCATACTTACCAAAGCATACACTGGATCAATATTTCTTAAACAAAGGTAATACTAGCTGGATTTGTGAATTCCAGTATTAATGAACCGATTGTTTGCAATGACCATGTTCTTAAGATTTTTTAAATTAGTAGATTTTTATGCCTGCCTGGAACAGAAAAATGTGTTTCTCAGCTACTTCGCTCACGGTCATCCAGCATCACATGTAACCTCAGTGGAAGAAACAAGCTTTGGGGAAGCCCCGAACTAGTGTCAGTGCCAGCTTGCTCTTTCTCTGCCTGCAACCCTCTGCCACAAACCTGCCACTGTCCCCAACAAGCCCCTGTAGCACCATGGTCCCAGGTGGCTCCCACAGCAAGTCCATCCTTGGCACTGCATGGGGCAGGGACCCGTGAGACTCTCTGTAGATATCTGTGAAGTGTCCAGTGTAAGGACCTTGAGGGCTGCTCTGGCAAATCCTAATACATGTGGGTTTGGCTTTGCCACATCAGTAAAACACCCTTCAGAAGCAGTGTATACATTGGGAAGGGTTGAGTTATTGAGGAATACAGATCGGGGGTGGCCAGCAGTGGGTCCTTGAGCAGGGCAAGGCTGGAGCAGTCTCATAGTGGGTTGTGCAGGCACAGATGCTGCCAGGCGACCTCAAGCACCAGCTCTGTGAAGAAGTACGTTGGCAGAGGCAGCTGCCCAGCCCCATGGAGAGCATGGGCCCATGGGGAGCGGGTAAACCCATGCTGGAGCTCTCTTCTCTTCCCTAACCCTTGGCCACATGAGGGCTTTGGCAGGCAGCTTACCAGAGCATGAAGGTTGGTCACCCTGGAGTAACCTCGCTTCTCCTCCAGCCTCAAGACATTCAGTTGCCACTGCTACACAGCAGAGACCCAAGGATCAGCTGTAACTCTGTCAGGTAGACCACTCTTCTACCTCTCATTACCAACCAGCTCCCTCCCCATATGTCAGTTTGTCCCTGCTGCATGTTTCTAACGCTGCTTTGTGCGAATGTTTTAGTGCAAATGGAAGGAAATGCAGCAGAACCTGCCCAACCACTGATCTGTCTACTAGCAAGATGCACTCTCTGGGTCGGTGTAGTGCAATTTTTATTGGCATAGGAACAAGACAGGCTCCTAAGTAAATTCTGTTGCTATTGCTATCTTTAAGTTAGGGTGAACTTAAATAATTCCCATTCAGCCAGAGGAACGTGACTGTCGGGCTGACTGCAGAGCACAGAAATGTCCTTCCACCAGCAAAGAGTCACTTGCAAAAGGTGGCTTGGGGATGGCCATTATAATCTTTTTCTTTTAAACTTGGGCACACCTTATCCATGTGAAGAAATATTTTTCATCAAATAAGCATTCCTGGTGCCCATACTGCTGTTATCATTAAACAAATATTGTATTTAGGGAGGATGGAAACAGGTTTATGAGTTTTTTACCAAACACAGCCATTAGCTGTTGACAAAAGAACACAGATTGCACCATACTGTAGGGCTAAAAGAATTGGTTCCCCTATTCTAATACATTCTGCAAATATACTGTAAGATAATTTTTACAGTGTAGTATTATCTTCATGCCACATTTGTTTTCTTAAGCACAGACTTTAAAGTATAGATATGATTTACGGGCTTGGATTGTATTTGCAAATTCTAATGAAATAAAAATGGCACTCTCTCATGAATAATGCTGCAGGAAAATATCTAAACATAAGTTCTCACATAACTTTCTGCAAGTACCCTCTACCTGCATCGCAGCAGGTGGAGGGTGAAATCCAAAGCAGCATTAGCTAAAACAGCTTCGGCTGACCTTATAGTCTCCTGACAATTTTACCCCATAAACGAACAACCAAACTCTTCACATTCTACTTTTAAAAAAATGTTGTTGTTATGAAATCAAGAGCATGTCTTTCTAGCTATGACTAAACCTACTTTCTTTTCTATAGTTGTGCATAGTTCACATCACTTCACATAAGTGAGGACAGGGACTTCCTAAACAGGACTTTTAATGTTATGTGAAAATCAGATATGATTTACGAGCTTTTGAATTTCTCATAAGTATGGTCTTGACCTTTCATAAGCCAATATTCCTGAATTATTGCAACAGATACAATTCATTAATTTTTCTTATAGCAATTTAAGAACAAAAATAATGTCACAGACAATTTAAATACAACAATTCAACACTCTCTAACTAAATTTTCCAGCTAATAAAGCACAAAGCAGAAGTGGCAGAAATGAAAATCTTCCAGTTGACCACTTCCCCCTTGGACAATTTCGAAAACAAATATTCAAGTCAGCATTCAGTTGCTTGAATCTTTTCACAAATATCCACAGCAATCCTCTTAGTGATGCTAAATCTCTTGTGAAGATATGACAAGACATCCAGTAATGAGTAATCCCTAAAACTGACATACAATATTCCACTAAAGAAGCTAAAACATTTACAGTTCTCACAAGCCACATCTTAATGTCCTTTTTATTTATTTTAATCCAGATAAAGTTAGCCATAATGAGGCTGATTTCTATGAAGTCATGACAGGAGTCTCCATCATCGTGGAAACAAAACTAATGTGAAATCTTGGTCCCATTGACTTCAATACCTAAACCAAATTTTCACTGCCAGCCTTTGACTCCAGCCTTGTGTGCCATTAAAAGAAACTGAGCAATTGTTCTCAAATAGTAACAGGCAGGTGTAGTGAGCATGGATTATTTTAATTTCAGATGGATGACATATATTTGGATACTTCTAGGAATGAATGATAAATGAAAATATAGCACAGTATGTTGAATTACTGCAACTTAAAAAACAGAGTTTACAGAGGAATATTTAGTCTTTAGAGTGTCCATGGTCTGCTAGCCTAATTTTGACCTCAGACCATCTGACTACAGACACTCAGTTTAACACACTCAAATCTGCTGATCCTCAAACCGCTGAGTGGATTTGTTGGTGGTTACATCTCATTACTTCTGATTTTCAGCTACCTACAGAAAGAAGTGAATACCTGACAGGTTCCGAGGGAGCTTTTCCATAAGCAATAGCTGCCTTGATCATCACTGGACGCCCTAGCCCAGGATGGAGGGAAGGCAGGGTCTGCCTGTGAAGGCACACGTACAAGTGGTCCAGTGAAAAGTCTGGACGTCCCTTTTGAGGGCATGAGATGTGGAGCGGGTACTTGTCTCTTCAGGTGTCATTCCTGAAATCCCACTCTCAGACTGGGGTCTGGCCTGCTGGGTTAGCACACATGGCAGATAATGCTCTGAACCTGAAGGGCTTGAGAAACAGCAGCCTTCGCTCTGTTGCCTGTTGAGATGCCCATGCGAGGCTCTGTCAGGGCAGAAGAGGCAAATGTGACAATAGCTTTCCTGTTAGTCATTTCCCAGCGCCCTGACGGCCCCCAGGCCCATCCTGGCCGGGTCTGTCCCCTCCACCTGCCCTGGGCAAGGGGGTGAGGATGGCTGCTGGCATCCCCTCTGTATCAGCCACATCAAGCCCCATGATGGTCTCTATAGGATGAGCCTAATCTTCTGTTTCCCACTACAACTATTTTGGTACAAGTCAGAAGGTAGAATTTTATTACTATTTCAGTTTTCAGGTTTTTGATTTTGACCTGAAGCTATGGAAAGCATGTTTTTTGGTACCTCTCCACGTTGCGTCAGTAAGCCTGACACTGGTCTCCCAGTCACTCCCACGGCTGTATGTTTAGGGAAGCCTGGTCCCTAAGCCTATCTCCATCCAACCTAGGGAGATTCCAGCAAAAATATTACACAACCCAACATGCATGATAAGCAGGAACAATGCTAGGAAGGGCTTTCCACTGAATAAGCTCCGCATGACAAATGCTAAATTAATGCCTTCAATGTAAACCACCGGTGGCCATGGTGCAAACTGTGGACTACAGGTAGGTGTGCAAAGCCTGCCTTTGAGCGAAAACTTTAACCACAGGTAAATGTGTTTTGCTTTAGTGTTATCAGTGACATCTGGTGGTAATATACAGTAAATTCAGTTTAAATCTTTTTAAAGGCTATGTATGAGTTTAAATGTCTAATCCCAACTAAAGTATTTTACAAAGTTGTATTTCCCCAAGTATATTTCTGTCTGAAAAAAACATATAATGACCGTGCACCATGCCAGGAACAAGGACTAACCAGGAGACTGCCTGTACACAGCATGGTATTTGGTGGTGGTGGTGGGAAACACTGGAACCAAGGAAGCCACCACAGAATTTCTGTGTCTGAAAAGCAGTTGGTGAACACCTCTTCCTTATTACTGTCAGCTACATATAGCCTTTGTAAGTTTTCCAAACCTCATAGCCCTTCCAAATCAATGAACGTGGCAACAATTCAACTCCCAATTTGAAATACATACATAAATATGACAAATTAAAAAGGCCACCAGTGAAGGTGGAGGGGCTTAATACAGAGAACAGGACAATACAGAGGTGCTGCAAAAAGCTCCATTGGTAATTGATGGGTTGGGTTTTGGACAAAAAGAAGGAACTGTCATCAACAGGAGCGAGTGCTGGAGCACTTGTCCCGGGCGGAGAGGCTGAGGGATCGGGGCTTGTTCCGCCTGGGGCAGAGGTGGCTTTGGTGGAGCCTGACAGCAGCCCCCCAGCACCTGTGGGGGGGTCAGCAGGATGACAGAGCTGGGATCTTCCCAGCAGTGCATAGCAGGAGGAGAGAAGATTGGCAGGAGTTGAAACAAGAGACATTCAGCTTGGGGTTGAGGAATCCCTTTCTCACCCTGAGGTCAGTCAGGTGGTGGATCAGGTCGCCCAGAGAAGCTGTGCAGTCTCTGACCTTGGAGGTTTTCAAGACCTGACTGGATAAAGCCCTGAGCTAAGTGAGACACCACACCCTACCACAGCCACTGTGGGAGCTGCCAGGGAGAAGCAGAGCACTCACCTAGACCCTATTTCTGTGTGCCCAACCCCTTCTCAGGCTGGACATTGTTTCTACAGGGAAGAGGATTTCTCAACATTGTAGTTCTTTGCTGAAAACAGCAGAACCAGTGAACATGGAGAAGTACCTTCCTTAATTTTGCACTTAACCTCACAGCATACGCTGGAGACGGTTTTGTTTTAATACCTTCTGTGAGGAGAAGTTCCTTTCTGGTTTTGCCCCAGTTTTGCATCAGAAACTTGTATCATACAGGAGACATGTTTTGACAGTGCTTGAGGACCTGCACCTCTCCTTTTCCTACTTGCATGGCCACATGTCCTCCTCTTTCTTCTTGGGTGACGAACGGAGAAGGCTGTCTGTCCAGAAAAGCACCTTTCTGACTCTCTATTGCACTTTACAGACTTCTGAAGCCAGCATCTAGACCTTTAAGTTTCAGCTCACCTTGAAGAATAAACAGCTCTTGGAGGAGTTGACTTTCATAAGCCAAGTGCAAAAAAGGACACTGATAGCGTATCAGCCATGATGAAAATGTGCCTTTCTTTTCATAGCCTGTTCCTCCTGAGAAGAAATGGCAAAACAGAGACCTCTGTTAGGTTTGAAGAATGATGCTCTGTTTCAAGCCCTGCCAGAAAGATACTTGAGGTATCAGCACCTCTGTAACAGAATGTGCTTGAGGCAGATGCGGGTTTTAATTTTATTTTGTGAGTGTTGTCATTTTGAACTTCTGGAAAGAGTTCCTGTAAAAAAACACTGCAATAACGTATTGAACCCTCTGCAACTCTCTGTGTTTCCAGAGATGTATCCCCATATCTAATTAAGGAATTTGGCCCAGTAGCCCCAGTCTGTGACATCCGCAGTCCGTTCTCATACCTGTGGAACTGACTGTGTGCTTTGGTGACTACTTAGTCAAAACACAGGCAGGCAAGGCAATGTCCTCCCCAAATATTTCTGAGCACTTGCCTATGAGGATCTTCATCAACACCATCACCTGCACCCAGATGCTGCAGACTAATTGATCTGCCCCGATACAAACAAAATGCCATCAGCCACAGCTTCAGCCACTGTCCCAAGGGCCCACAGGTGGCAATGCCCACCGGGTGCCCCTTGCTCTCTGCATGCAAAGTATTGAGGAGCTGTGATACGACGTGGGGGACTGCAGGGCAACTGCTGCTTTTGCTCAGAGGAGGTGAGACGAGGGGCAGCCTTGCCCATCACATTGCAGCACCTGAGCTGAGGGGCACCCCCAATGTCCGGGYGTGCTGTTTTGTTCAGCTTTTGCAATGGCAGTGGGATCCCTATGGATGGCTCTGAGCTGCCTCGAAGCGGGTRGCTGCTTGGTGAGTTCAACACACCTTGTCATTCATCTCCTYCTGCACTTCCAGYGGGAGCGTGTTGTCCGCCTCTGGGCTCAGCATATTTGGGCCAACGCAGATGGCCAGAYTGCTGGAGTCCATCCTGTTGGTCTCGGCGTTTTGGCTGATGTGGTGGAGCAGAGACAGCAAGTGCTTGAGCAAGACGAGGTTCGGTCTAGGCAGTTTGTCAGCCACCCTGCATGAACACAAACAAAATGGGACGTTAATTCATGGTGCAGCAGCCGCTACTTCTTCATTTGAGCAAGTCTCAATTAAASCCAGACAGATGACGCTTCCTCCAGAGAGAGGCATGCRTGTGCTTTTTTCACTGCTTAGCAGAAGTATCATTCAGAAATCCCCAAYGGCAGCTGAGCATGTGGTTAATTRTAAGATCTTGAATGACAGGATCTTGACRAAAGGCAAGCATTACAGCAGTCCGTGTCCTTGAGTGGATGAGATGACATCAGGAGATGTCACTGGAGGCTTCCCGAAGGCACGTGAAAGCCTGCGGTTGTGCTGTGCATCTTTCAAAGCGCTCCCAGTCARCCTCCACATCTGCTCTTTCTAAAGAGCAAAACACGGCGGTGGTCTCCACGTGCCCGACTTCACCGCCAGCAGATGTGAAGGCTCCCTGTCAGTGCCTGTCCCACAGCAYGGTGACTGCGTTAGCTGAGACACTGCAGCCTCTCCTCTTCCTACGCTAGTCGTTCCGTAGGGCAACCTCCGATACCTGCAGGAAGTGCTGCTGCTGCTAGAGCCCTCTAGACCCAACCCCATGGAGCAATAGCAAGCTGATATAAATGACAGGCTTTTAAATGAGACTCTCAATTTTGGGAGACGTCACTGGCCTCTACCAGCCACTCCATCACATTGGAGTGATTGCAAAACTCCCTGGTTGCAAAACTTACTCTTTCAATTCTTCAATTTTTTCCTGTGTGSTTGGCTTCTCCAGAGCTTGCATCCACTTCTCATAGAGGTCAGCTGACAGGAGTTTGGAGGGAATATTTCGGAGGAAGTCCTGCAAGGCCAAGAGATTTACATGAGGCTTTGGACACTACCCCTGAGCACAGAGGGAGCATGACTGTGACTCGGGCTGAGGAGACACAGAAATTAAGGCGGGCGGATGGGTGTTGGTCTGGGCCTCCAGAGGGGCTGCTGCTCCCCAGGGCATGGGGCTGGCATGCAGCCACTGTCTGCACATGGGTCTGCACAGCCGGGGCTTGAGCGCTGCAGGGTGCCTGGCTGCTGCAGAAAATGTCAACTGCAGTTTTTTGAACATTGAGGAAAAATGCAGTCCTGGATGTGTCAGCTGGAAGGAAATGGTTTTGACTTTGTGTTTGATGAGAAGCATTCCACCTCCCCACGGGGCTTCTCCTGATGTCCACCGCTGCAGTTTGGCTGTGCACCCACGGTGACACAGGGGAGGCCCTGGAGGTCTGCAGGTCCCGGTCCCTGCTCAGAGCCACAGCAGCATCCCTGAGTGCATGGGCGTGCGGGTGCAAGAGGGAGTGGAGGGGGGACAGAGGGAGACGGTGCTGCAGGCAATAGAGGGCAGGACAGGCCACAGTAATTCTGCCACAGGGACATGTAGAAAGACACTGATGTCACCTGTTGCACATTGCACACCCTGCACCGGTGACACCTGTCTGGACTTCCCTCCTCTGATAAACCACAAAGGCGTCGACCTTTTGCAAAATCTACTCATATCATGAGGAGCCAACACTTGGGGTCACCCTACACAGTCCACACTAAGATCACAGACTCACAGAATGGATTGGGTTGGAAGGGACCTTTAAAGATCATCTAGTCCAATGCCCCTGACATGTCCACATGTCTCCTACTCAGTCCACACTAAGATCCTGGATTTCAGGGCTTTCTAACTGCAGCTGCTGAGTATTTCCACGCCATGTCTCGGCCCTGGGCTGAACCCTTTCAAAAAGTTCATCAGAACTGTTTCAGCCTGTCCTTTGAATGAGGTTGGAGGAAAAATATATTTCCCTGTCTATATTCAACCGTCTTTTCAGATGTCCCAGTACGTAAACCTTGTCACCTCCTTGCTATAGAGGTGATAAAACACCAGATTTTGGTGTTCTAGCTTTGCACCACCATCATGAGGTTCCTCAGCCAGGAGGTGGGAGCAATGGTGCAGCACAGCTCCAGCACACTTTGTGAGTAAAGCAGAGGCTTTAGCACACAGATAGGCAGGATGCTGGACTTCTGCTTTGTGTTCTGTGGTTCTCAGGCAAATCTTCCTGCAGTTTTCAGGAGGAAAAAGGTAGTGGCAGAATAAAACTGCTGAAAACCAGAAGTTATACTCTGGAGCAGATCCTCCAAAACGTTTATATCCCACATGGGCTCCAAAATACCTGGGGAAATTTTCAGAAGACCTCAAGCTCCTGGCTGCTTTGAAAACATGTCCAGGGACACTGTCCACATGGAATCTAGTCCCACAGCTCACTGGAAATGACAGGGCACCCCCTTCTTGCTACTGCTTCACATCTGAAATCGAATACACAGACACAAACCCAAACTGCATGTAGAGGAGGCTGTATAAAACCAAACAAAACACTCAACAACCACCTGAAAAATGCATGCTGTGCCTCGAAAAACACAGATTACTGTGGGCTCATTACCAAACCCTATGTAGGGAGCAGCCTTGTTCTGTTTGCACAGTGCATTAAACTCATTTAGTCTGCAGTCCCAGAGGTGCAGCTGGTGATTCATCTCCTCTAGCACCTCTGGCCGCTTTCCCAAGAAGAGAGCTCCCGGCACAGCCCCTGACACCACTCCTACCCCAGTTCCTGCTAAGTAGCTGCCTACGTAAAGCACTAACATTTTCTCCTCATGGAGACCTGGAAGGAGTGCTCAGCAAACATTCAGCTATACGTTATGCTATGTACTTGTAGCAATGATTCCAGAAGGAATGCATTCCTGCTGTCTTGCAGCTCAGGATCCACCAGCAATTCCTCTGGTGTTCTTTGGCCTGAAGGGACAAATATTGCCTCATCCCACACCACCTGACACCTGTTTCCCTCCAGACCATGGGTCTGGACTCTTTTGCAAGCAGCTCTTGCCAGTGAGGGCTGGGGTCAAGAAAAAGATGCAAATGTGCCTCTTTTCCGAAGCGTACAAACCCTTCAAGATACAGTTCCTGAGCAGTTGTCGTGAAACATCCTGGCACATGCAGATCCATAGCATTTGCAGTGCCTGACCTACACACAGCAGCTCGGGATATGATCCATGACATACCCCTACCTCGTTAGCTGACACGAACAGGAACATCTGTTTGGGGATGACATGAACTCCAGGCTTGGAACTCAAGAACAACTGGATGACTGAACAAACCAAGGCAGGCACAGGTTGCCTCACCCACGCTGCACTCTGCCGGCCATCAGCACTGCAGGCAGCATTTCTCCCAGGTACAAAGCTTTCTTGTGGCCCAATGCAAGAGTTGTGCTCTCTGGTGCTAAATCTCTTCCCAAGCAGAGACCCACTGGGCTGCACAGGAGCACACACAACCCCCTGTCCCACGCACACATTAAGTAAAAGACACTCATTCACTGTGGGGTCCCTGCCAAGGGCTCAACAGATCACACTTCCCAGCCCTCTGATCCAATCCACAGAGCTTCACACAGCAAACAGCACACAAATGAGAGGCTGTGCATCTTTTTTGATAAAAGCTCAGGGAAAGGAGGATTATGGTGTTTGTCTTCCCAAGCCACCGTTACGCATGCTGAGGCCCTGCTTCCCAGGGAGTGGCTGGACATCTGCCTACTGGTGGGAAGTCGTGAATGAGTTCCTCTTTTTGCTTTGCTTGTGCACACAGCTTTTGCTTTTCTTATTAAACTGTCTTTGTCTCGACCCGCGAGGKTTTTTTTTCACCTTTTTTTCTCCCCCTATCCCGCTGAGGAGGAGGAGTGAGAAAGCGTCTGGGTGGGCGTCTGGCAGCTGGCCAAGATCAACCCACCAGCCCTTTTTATTGCCACCCAACGTGGGGCACRAGATAACGACAGTTTTGATCTGGGCATACTATAGCTGTGGTAGCTGTTAATTGGCAGGCTTCTGCGCGGGTCACGGAGCTCACTTGATTTACCGTGTAACAGAGCCTAGGGCTTGTCAGCGGCTGCTTTCAGCTTCTGCTCTTTGCTGCACTGCTTATCTCTGTGTTTAGCTGCGCCTGGGAACATTCTGATAAAAGCAGCGGCCATGTGCTTGGCCCTGGCATGGGTACCGCTCCTGTGCCGGGAGGGCTGTCCTGCGGAGAGGTGAGGGATTGCACCTCCCTCTTCCCCTCCGGGACTGACGTGGCCGCCTTTGTTGCACGGACTCCAGAGGTTCTCACACATCCTTATCTAAGCTGCTTGATTAATGGCGTCATCTTTTTGTCATGTGCGTAGAAACTGGTTTTGGTCTGGTGTTAAGAGTTTGTCAGTGAAGTGACAAGGAAACGTGCCTTTAGGCCATCGATCCCCGGGTGGCAGGGTGTGTGGCAGGACTTGGGCAGGTGCCTGGGGTGGTTATCACCTCCCATAGCCTGGGATCTTACACCTCTACAGACGTAATCCTGTTGAATTGGTGGAAGGGTGCCTTGCCTACCCCAGTGAAACCCAGCAGCTCTTAGCACTGCACTGGGGCTTTCCTCGTGCCTCTTGAGCCTCCCTTCAGCACCATCAGAGGAGCATGGTTGAGACAGGGACCCAAACCACATCTGGGAACACCATGGATAAGATAGGGACCCAAATCCCAACTACAGTAATTGCCCTAGTAGTCAAAAAAAAGCACTGGACGCAGTGGTTGATGGGTCCATACCATTGATTAGTACAGGAGGAGGAGGAGGAAGGGTTTGATCAGGAAGCTGGTCCTTCAGCAAGGAAACAAGAGGAAGAAGTGAGAGAAATCACCCCAGAGGCAGAAACTAGCTGGTCCCTAACCTTGGGCAAACTTTGAGATATACTGAAAGATTATAGCCGCCAGCCTGGGAAGCAGATTGCTGCCACTACCACTGAAGAAGGCATCCAATATCTGAGAGAATTAGCAGTGCTGGATGACAACCAGGTCTCCAAATATCTGGATGATGTCCAGTGTACATGGGCATCTGCAGAAAGGTCATCCAAAATGCACCAGCATTATATTCCAACCGCCTGGTGACAATGGACTGACCAGACTTCGATACACCAACTGTGGACAGTGTCCCACTGGCTCCGATGTTTTGAAGAAAACTTGTCTTCCTTCTCATCCCCACAGGCCAGCATCTCAGCTGCCAGGGACGCCCTGCAGACCCAGCGCCCCTGGCACACGCTGCGTGGCACTCTCTGGTTCCTCCTGAGTGACCAGGGGGAGGACAAGAGGAAGTGGGATGGTAAGCCCACTTCCAGGTTAGGAGCCCATACATRCAAATTGAGGGGGAAGACAGCTGGTAAGAAGAGCCATCCAAGGCAGCTGTCAGTTCAGCTGCTGTTGAGATGGTAGAAGGCAACCAGTCATTCCCAGTTATAGAAGAGGACTAGGAGTGCCTCCCTTGATTTTGGTGAAGGTATTTTGGGTCTGACACTGCAGAGGTCTCCAACTGGGAAGAGAGGGTCCCTGCCTTTGGCCAGGAGGAGGAGAAGATTGACTGGGTTTACTGGACTGTGTGGATTCGATGGCCTGGCACACCGGATCCACAGAAGTATAAAGCTTTAGTAGACACCGGTGCATAGTGTACCCTAATGCCATCAGGGTACGGCAGGGAGGAACCCATCTGGATTTATGGATTGACAGGAGGATCCCAACAGCTGTCTGTATTGGAGACTGAGGTGAGCTTAACAGGGGACAAGTGGCAAAAGCACCCCATTGTGACCAGCCCAGAGGCCCCATGCATCCTTGGCATATACTACCTCAGGAGAGGGTACTTTAAGGACCCAAAGGGGCAGTGATGGGCTTTTGATGTAGTCGCCATGGATTCAGAGAAGGTTAAACAGCTGCCTACCTTGTCCAGCCTCCTGGAGGATCCCTGTGTTGTGGGGTGGCTGCATGTCAAAGAACAGCAGGTGCTGATTGCTACCATGATGGTGCAACATTGGCAATATCGTACCAACCAAGACTCCCCGGTTCCTGTCCATGATCTGATTCATCAGTTGGAGAGCCAAGCAATGATTAGCAAGACTCAACCACCCAGCCATAGTTTGCTTTCACGTAGAGGGTTGTCCATGTGCACCTGGAGCTTACCATACCAGGAAAGCACAGTCCTACCATTTGTCATGGACTGATCCAGACTGCACTGGAACAGGGCGAAGCCCCTGAATATCTGCAATACATCAGCAACATCATTGTGTGGGGCAACACAGTGGAGGAAGTGTTTGAGAAAGGGAAAAGGATAATCCAGGTCCTTCTGAAAGCTGGTTTCACCATTTWAAAAAAAAAAAAAGCAAGGTCAAAGGACCCACATGAGAGATCCAGTTCCTGGGAATAAAATGGCAGAATGGACGTTGTCACATACCTGCAGATGTGATCAGTATGATAACAACTATGTCCCCACCAGTTAACAAAAAAGAAACACAAGCTTTTCTAGGTGTTGTGGGTTTCTGCACAATGCATATTCTGAGTTACAGTCAGCTTGTGAGCCCTCTTTATCAAGTGACCCAAAAGAAGAACTATTTTGATTGGGGCCCTGAGCATCAGCAGGCTCTTGAGCAAATCAACCAGGAGATAGCTCATGTAGCAGCCCTTGGGCCTGCCCGTACAGGACCAGCTGTGTAAAATGTGCTCTACACTGCAGCCAGGGAGCATGGCCTCACCCGGAGCCTCTGGCAGAAAACACCAGGAGAAACCCGAGGTCGACCTCTAGGGTTTTGGAGCCGAGGGTATCAAGGATCTGAAGCCCACTATACCCCAAATGCAAAAGAGATACTAGTGGCATATGAGGGAGTTCGAGCTGCTTCAGCAGTTGCTGGCACAGAAGCACAGGTCCTCTAGGCACCACAATTACATGTGCTGCACTGGATGTTCAAAGGAAGCATCCCCTCTACACATCAAGCAACCAACACTATGTGCAGTAAGTGGGTAGTGTTGATCATGCAGCAGGCTTGAATGGGGAACTCCAACCACCCAGGAATCCTGGAAGAGATCATGGGCTCGCCAGAAGGCAGAAATTTTGGAGCATTGCCCAAGGAGGTGACTGCTGCCCAAGAAGCACCACCATACGAGTTGTCAGAAAGCGAAAGGCAGCATGCTCTATTTACCAACGGATCCTGTTGTGTTGTAAGAAACTGTCGGAAGTGGAAAGCTGCTGTGTGGAGTCCCACATGACAAGTTGTTGAAGCTGTTGCAGGAGAAGGCAAGTCAAGTCAGTTTGCAGAAGTGAAAGCCATCCAGCTGGCCCTTGAGATTGCTGAAAAAGTGGCCAGTACTCCGTGTCTATACTGACTCATGGGTGGTGGCAAATGCCCTGTGGGGCTTGTTACAGCAATAGAAGGAGACCAGCTGGCAGCACAGAGGTAAACCTATCTGGATTGCTGCACTGTGGCAAGACATCGCTRCCCGGGTAGAAAACGTTGTGAAAGTACATCATGTAGATGCTCACAAACCCAAGAACCGTGCCACTGAAGAACATCAAAACAATGAGCAGGTAAACAGGCCACCAGAATTGAAGTGGCTCATGTGGACCCGGACTGGGAATGTAAGAGTGAGCTATTTAGAGCTCAGTAGGCCCATGAACATTGGGATATCTAGGGAGAGATGCAACATACAAATGGGCTTGTGTTCAAGGGGTGGACCTGACCATTGAAGCCATCACGCAGGTCACCCATGAGTGTGAAACGTGTTGTAATCAAGTGAGCCATGTGAGTAAAGTATCCCTGGGATAGAGGGTGGTGGTTGGGTTACCGATATGGTAAGGCTTGGCAGATTTAGTTATATTGGACAACCTGCCAAGGAAAGTGCTACAATGTGCTCGCCATGGTGGAAGCCACTACTGGATGGTTGTAACCCATACCACTGCCTGAAACAGCATTTGGGCCTTGAAAGGCAAGCTCTGTGGTGACATGGTACCCCAGAAAGAATTGAGTCCGAAAATGGATTTATTTCCAAAAAWACCTCGTAGACTCCTGGGCCAAGAAACACTGCATTGATTGGGTATATCACATCCCCTATCACCCACAAGCCTCTGGAAAGGTTGAATGATACAATGAACTGTTAAAGACTGCTGAGAGCATTGAGTGCTGGGGCATGAAAACACAGGGATGTAAATTTAGCAGAGGATCTGCTAACTGTCCTGGTCCTGCCCAAGCAATGCCCCTGCATACTGTGAGAGGAGATAAGGTCCCTGTAGTAGTGCACTTAGGGAATTGGCTGGAAAGGGCAGTGTGGGTTGCTCCTCCCTTGGGAAAAAGGCAAACYCACTCAAGGGATTGTCTTTGCTCAAGGATCCGGGTACACTTGGTGGGTAATGTGGAAGGTTGGGGAGATCCAGTGTATATCTCAAGGGGATTTAATCTTTGGGGAAAAAATAATCTGTGAATTGAGTTGTATCTAAGTAATGCAGCAGGAACAGCCTGATGGAGAATGAGCTTCATCAGGAACCAGGTGAGTGCAACCACCACCAACCCAAACTGATCTTGGCACCCAACAATCCCCCATGCTGCTTCTCCAGTCCTGGGCGATGACCTTGACAGATAGGGCCCAAGTCATTGACTGTTCTTATGGTCCTTTTGTGGGCAGGCCCATGGAATGGGAGAATAATAGCTCTCTATATGTCAAGGAACAGAGTGTAGTGGTTAATGAGGATGTATAAACCTGACTGTTGCATGTAAAGAAGGTTTGAGTATGTGTRTAAGTGTTGGTAAGAGGGGATTTCAGGAATGAGAAGCAGATAGAATGGGATGGTCAGAGGATATCTAGATGTATTAGATAACATGGGACCTAAGCGTGACGCAAATGGTATGGAATTAGGGATGGAGATTGTGCTGGGTCTGGCTGGGATGAAGTTACAAAGTTAACTTTCCCCATTGCAACCTGTATGGTGCAGTGCTTTGCATTTGGGGCCAGAACAGTGTTGATAACACACCACTGCTGAATGGTGCTTGCACAGTGTCAAGGCTTTCTCTCTCTCTTTGCTGCACCCCTAAAACCAAGGAGGCTGGGAATGGGCAAGAGGTTGGAAGGGGACACGGCCAAGACAGCTGACCCCAGCTGACCGAAGGGATATTCCATACCACATGACATTGTGCTCAGCAATAGAAGCTCGAGGAAAGAAGGAGAAAGGGGGGGACATTTGTGGTTATGGCGTTTGTCTTCCCATGCAACCRTTACGCATTCTGAGGCCTTTGTTCCCATGGAGTGGCTGGACATCTGCCTGCTGATGGGAAGTAGGGAGTGAATTCCTCTTTTTGCTTTGCTTGTGTGCAAAGCTTTTACTTTTCTTATTAAACTGTCTTTATCTTGACCCACAAGGTGTTTTTTTTAAATCTCATTATCTCCCCCTGTCCTGCTGAGAAGGGGGAGTGAGAAAGCATCTGGGTGGGTGCCTGGCAGCCAGCCAAGGTTAACCCACCACACTCACATGCACATACATACTCACAGGCTTTGTACATATGTTTATATACCTGAACGTACATATGTTCTCCTCCGAGATAATTCACTTAGTAACAGCAGGCAAAGAAGACCGAGTCAGCTTTTCAGATGGTGAAAACAAATTTGAAATAAACTTCAGGTTGGAGAATTGCTTGAACTAATTATTATTATTACTGTATTGCATAGAGCTTCCAGGGCGTTAAGAGCGAGCAACATTGACTGAATGTCAGTGAAATGCTGTCCCTGCCCCAAGGAAAACCCAGGTGCTGGTGCAAGTCTTGCACCGTTCAGGTGGTCTGAGCAGTGCCGTTAGGGACACCTGAGGGGTAGCTGTCAGCAGAAGTGATGGCAGCAGAGCCTGGATCTCAGTATGTACAAGACGTGGCATATGGAGTGCAAAAGCAAATGGGCTGGCTAGCAGCAGGCACTTTAGTAATGAAGCGTCACAGCAGCTCGCAGACTCCTCTCTGATTTTACTGGGCTATGTTCCAGGGTGCGTTTTCACTTTTTTTTTCCTTAAGTATCTGCAAATGAAAGCCTGCTAAGCTCTTGGATAAGATAAGTGTCTCTTTAACTTCTGAGTCTCTTACGAATTTCAAATAGCAATTTTTTATTATCTTAATTGGTGACTGCCTGTTTTAATTAGGCATCACAGTTAATMTTACACCGCTGACACGTATGAGTCTGTGCAGAGCAAAACATGTTTTTTTTTTAGCGTAGGCACCAGAAGAAACATGAATTATAAGAAATAAGATGACCGCGTTTGCAATTCTGATTTTCATTTTCTTCCTTTCACTGTAGTCTTCAGTTACCACCTTCAGAAATTCTCCAATATTTTACATGCAGATAGATCCTGGCCAAGACATTGTGTGAGCTTAGAAAAAATGTCTCCCCTTCRCAGTGATCCAGAAAACATTTCTGATCTAAACAACAATAGGCAGAAAGCAATGGTCTGTCTCACTTCTCTGAAGGCCTCCAGCAATAATTTTATCTGTCCAACTTGAGCTAATATCAAATAATAAACAAATATGTAAATGCAGAAATCAATCATTCCTCAATCATGTTGTCTGGGAGCATATTGCAACTTCCACAAAAGCTGGCCTGCGTTCATGTCCTGGAGGGCTTAACTGAGCCTTCACAATAGTTGCACTGATGATGCCAAACTTCGTGTAACTTCCCCCTTGGTTTTCGCAAGCTGCCAGAGGGTATCACAGAGGGAACCCAGCACCTTGGAAAGAAGTTTTATTAATATTTTATACAAGATATGCACTCAGCAATAAAGCTGAAAAAATACAAGGGGAAAAAAACCCAAACAAACCAAAAAGCCCCCAGAACTCCTTGGATCACACAGAGCCAGGAAAGGGAGGGAAATACTGGCAGAGCTAGGTGGCTGATTTGCAGCGGCCGGCTGTACACAAGCAAGGGCAGAGCCGTTGTGGTTAGATGCAACTTTTGTGGGAGTCTGTGTCTACCTGTCCTTTCAAGGCACCTGAGTGGTTTTGAAAGGTGCTATATTTTGCTGGGTTCTTTTTAAGGAGTGCATTGTGGACAGGCAGGAGCACGATATTTCATCTCTCTCCTTCCGCAAGGACAAACTGGAGCTCTTAATAACCAGCTCACATTTGACAGGACACTTGTCCTTCTCATGGGGAAGAGCACTTCCTATGCTTTTTCCTAGGTGAAATACCATAATCTGGACTGCAAGAGGGAGTGTCCCATCTGGAGGCAATTCATCATTACTTGAAAACAAATCCTTCAACTTTATCTCTAGCTGCCAAGCAGCACAGCTCAGTGAGAGCAGATCACTTGTAAAAAATGATGGTTAAATACAGGCAAGTCCGTGGAAGAAATAGCCCACTCAGAACTGATAAAGCTCCCCTGCACTTGAGTCACTTAGATTTCAATAAGAAAATGGAGCATGTTGGGTAGTAGAAAGTCAATCCCAGTTGTTTAAGAGCCCTGTGCAATTCTTTCCCCAGTTAAAARGGTGATTCCCCAAACCTGTGCCCAGGAGGCTGCTGGGGATATGTTTTACAGACCAAACCAGACGCCTGTGGGGATGATGAGTGCATTATAGAGCCTTTACCTCCAGGCCAGTGGCGACACAGCCCTCTATCCCTAAAGTCCCTTGGCCCCATCCCTCATTCCTGCATACCGATGAACTCAAAGTTGGGCTGCAAGTTCCCCAGCACCAGCGCTCGTCATTTCTGACACCCTACGGTGTTACATCCATACCTGCCACGCTGCCTCAGTAATAATCCTGATGGGGAGGGCTTGGCTGCGCCCCCAGTAAATAAGCAGCCGTGCAGGCTCTTCTCTTTGTAAGTCACTTGTYACTTCATATCTCCCTACGCCTACTGATTTTTGGCCACCTTTTCCGGCGAGAAGACGGGGAGCCCGGCAAGCCCGGCTCGGCCAGCGCCCAGCTCGGCATCCCGGCCGTCCCCCCGGGTTTTGCTGCCAGGGGAGGGAGCGACTCCTCCCTCGGCGGGGAGGGGTGGGGGGGAGCCGGCAGCGGGGTCTCCGCTCACTCGCTCCGGCTCCGCGCCCGAGGCGGAGCAGCCGCGCAGCGCCGCGGCCCCGCGCTCCTCCGGCCGCCTCCGGCGCGATGCCGGGGCCGCGGGCAGGGGCGGCGCTGGGGTGCCCGCGCCCGAGGCGGTGAGTGCGGCGCGGCGGGGCGGGGGGTGCGGAGCGGAGCGGGGCAGGGCCGGGGGGGGTGCGCGGGGCGGCACCCCGCCTTGCCGGGTGTGAAGGGTGGTGCTGGCCGCTGCCGGGTGTTAGAGAGGGGGCAGGGCCGGGGGGGGTGCGCGGGGCGGCACCCCGCCTTGCCGGGTGTGAAGGGTGGTGCTGGCCGCTGCCGGGTGTTAGAGAGAGGCTGCTGGGGAACTGCCCGGGTCTTTGAGCCTGGTCTTCGGTTTGGTAAAAAGCAAAACCCGAGACTTCTCTTGCTGAGTCTAGCAGTGCGCTTCCTAGGGCACGGGACTAATCCCGTACTCTGGGGCTCGGTGCGTTCGTGCTSCCAGCCCCGGACCGCGGAGCGCTCGCTATCCTAAGAAATAGGGCCGCGGGAGTTGGGTGGAATCAGGGTCAGATTATCAGAGGTCAGGCAAACGTGCAGTCCCCCACCTTCCGCCAAAGACAGAATTTGAAAAGACTGCTWGACCATATCACTGCATGGTCAAACTGCTCAGACACCACTTCAGGGCAGCAGAGTCCTGGAAAACAGAATAAACAAAACAAAACCCTCAGCCACGAGTAAAAGGATATTGGTTAAAATAAAACCGGAGGGTTTCTTGGCTATATCTGTGTGAGGGAAGGAGTTAGAGAGGTCTTTTTTGTTGTCGTCGTTGTCGTTCTTGTTATGGAGAGGTTTAACAAGAGACATGTTTCACATTAGCGCACGCTGTGAACTCTGTCCCGCAGCACCTGGTAGTCTGGTGTGAGCCCAGGACCAAAGCCCGGTCCCCAGGGGGGTCTCAGCTGCAGGGATGGCTCCTGTCAGCAGGGAGAGGAGCCCCGGCCGCCAGCGCATCGACTGGGAGGCCAGAAGGGACCGTTACATCATTTAGTCTGACCTCAGACAGGAGCGAGGTGCTGGCTGGGAAACAAAAAGAAAATTGCCGGGGACTGAATCTCTGCACCAAAACACAGTATTTCTTCATGACATTGTCAGCTTTGACAAATAGACTCTTCCACAAAAAATGAGATTACTGCCAGGGGCTCTCTGCGTGAAACACTTACACAGAGATGCGTGTATCACAAGTAGAAGCTTCAGAGCTTCCAAATATAATGACTGGAAGTGTATTTTACATGCCAACTGATCTGGCTTTCCATTGTTCCTCCTGCTCTTCATAAGCAGGGCTGCTAGCAGAAATGGACTATTTTCCAGTCAGAAAGAGCTTACTGAAAAAAAGAGGAAAAAAAGAAAGAAAATAATATGTTTTGTTCAAAGTTGTCAGCAGAGATATTGTAAAAAATCGAAATTTCAGATAAGCGTAATTTTCTCTCTCTTCTTCCCATTTCTTTCTTTTTAACCTCTCTTTATTTTTCTAATTCTGGTGAGAAAGTAGGAAAGGAACAAAAAGAAAAAAGTAGGTGATTATTTAGCAAAGAAAGTTGGGATGCTGACTGCCCTGAGATAAATTTTTTCCTTACTTAACTTTTTTCAAAATACTTTGAAAAAATGCTATTTTCTTTAGAGCCCCGGCACTCGCACCCATAGCACGGGGCTGGATCCGTCTTACTGCACTTTGATGTTCAGTCTTGTCTTCACTTCTAGTTTTATGGATCTGGCTGCCCACTATTTTACTTAAGCCTGGTACTTTTTCAGAGTACCAAAGGTCTCCGAAAATGGCTCAAGACGGTACCAAATAAGGGTCCGCAAATTACATCCCGCTTTTTCCGATATTAACAATGTACATAAACCCCTTGCAATGGCACGGGAACGGAGCGTCACAGGAGTGCCAGGCTGTACTGGGACATGATCCCAAGAGACAAGAAGGGTGAATCACCTCCCCAGCCCCGTGCATCCATCAGTCCGGTGCACCATCTGCCACACACCAGCGCATCCTCCCGGGAGCCTGAGAAATGCGTAGCTACTGCCGATAGTCATGGATGTCTGGCTTGCATGGTGTGGCAGGAAAAGGGACGACAGTGTTTGCGGTTAATGAAGTCCAGTGCAAAGCTGCATCCCGCAGTAATTTATTACCTTGGAAAGCAGGGGTGTGATGCCAGGCAAATAACTGGCCCCACAGGAGGGCAGGACACCAGGAGGGCAGGACACCAGGAAGGCAGGACCAGGAGGGTGGGAAGATGAGGAGGAGGAGGAACCTCCTGGTGCCACTGCTGCTGGGGACAGCAGCAGTGCCCAGCAGAGCTTGCAGGGGGGGATTTGTCACAGCTGGCTCTTAGAGACCCTGCAGCAGAGCCCCTGTGGGAGCTCTAAATCACACTGATAGCACAGTTAATAGAGAAAATCTCACCAGTCCCCATAACCAGGCTGTTGGCTTTTAAACCTCTTTAGATAAAAATCTGTTCATTGCTGTGTTGTTAGAAGTTCAGAGTAACTGCACTGTCTCCAGTGATGTTAGTAGCACAAAGTAGCTTTGGAAAAGAGTTTTAATATAAACCAGCTCGAGGCAAATTCCAGTCTGGTTTATTCCGTATAAACCAAGAGCCACTCTAGTGACCTTGGGACGGCTAGCTTAAATCGAGAGTGCTGCCACTTATTTCAGAGGAACCACTCTCTGCCCACACTGATCCAACAGAGACCAGAAATCCTCCTCTTGCATGTATTTGTAAGTTCCTTCCCAGCCTGTGTGACTGTTTCAGGGCAGCAGTGTCCCGGGCCATCCCCATCGGTCGGGGAGCAGAGCCCTGCCTCGGGACGGGCAGTGCTGGCTACCGCAGGCACAGCCTGAGCCGTGGCACCAGCAGCATCTGCAAGYGGTTTGGTTTGGCAGCACAGAGCTGCCTCGGAGAGTGTCTGGGTGCTCCTGCCCTGCGCCGCCTGCTCTGAGCCCTTCCCGCTCCCTCGCAGCCGTGGGAGCTTGCCTCAGCCATTCCCGCCTGGCTTCCCCCTTCCTCCTTCTCTTCTTCCATTTCCTCTACCCTTCCTGAACGACACCAGTTATACAGCGATAACAAGATTTGGTCCCTTGCTCCCATCACCTCGGTCACCCCTGTTACATGCCCACTTCATCTGTTCCCACCGTGCCCGGCCCGGCAAGGCCCTCTGTGCCGCGGTGCTTGTTCGGCGCCGGCTGCACCCGCTCACCTCCCTGCGGGAGCGAACCAGACCCTTTCCCTTCACTGCCCAGCGGGGAGCTACGGGTGAGGACGCCCTGGCTGCAGCAACTGCTGCGGGGTCGAGGCTTGGCCGTACTGGGGGAAGAGGTGGTCCCGCTTTCAAGGTGCAGCAGGGCTGCCCCATGGCTCTTGCCCCCTCCTTGCTGCTGGCCTCGTGTGAGAGACAAACCGGGGGAGAGGTCCTGGCAAAAGCTCATTTAAAGGACTCATCCCCCCCAGGAGCCCCTTTTCATTCCCCTTTTTGGTGGTCCGATGTGCTGGGGTGGTCACAGCTGCCCCCTTCCCGGCCTCCTCCGCATGTGCACATGCACGACRTGGCTGGGGAAAGGGAAGTCCCCAGGAATTTTGGTATGTCCCCTGGGAAAACCTGGTTGAGGAAAGGCAGCTTTACCTGCCAGCACACCTCCCAGAAACCCCCGGGCTCCCCTCTCTGCTTCTGCTTTTGATGTCTCCTTGGGTTTGGTTTAAGCGACCACTTAACGTGAACCCTGTGAAATTTCTCTGTTCCCACCAGTGATGGATTCTTTCAGGAGGAAAAGGACATGGATTTGCCATTTTCACAAGGACTCTCATCTACCATGGTGGAGGGGAGCGAAGAGGCTTTTAGTTCATCCTTAAGGATTGTAGAAGGAGGTTTGTAAATTTGAGGGCATTTCTGAAAGTCCCGAAGAAACAAAAGTCCAAGGTTTTAGAAATGTGTTTCATTTTCAGCTAGTGCTGGCCCTCACCTGCTGAAGAATCTGGGCACCTAAAAGTCTCTCCAGATGGCAAAATCATGTCCCTGTATATCTGAGGGAGGTAACGCTTTGAAAGTCTTTCCGAATGAGTAAAAACAAGTKATGTGTTTGCGCCTATAAGCCAGCAGCACGTGGTTAGCCCATCTGAGGAAGAATGACTAAACTCTGGATTTTCAGKTTTTTTTGGTGGAGTGCTTTGAGCTACTAAAGGAGTTGTGACTYCTCTGCCAGTTGTGAAAAGTAAATCATTTGGTGCTGGGCTTGTTCAGCACTTTCAGTGACCTATATCCCACCACAACGTGCAGAGCAGCAGGATTTCTTTCAGGCTTTCCCTCCCGTTTTCCTGATTATGATCCAGTCTTCAGGCAGTTCTCCTTCTGGATGCCTGGGATGAAGCCCTTGCGCAGTGCATGTAGGTGATTTCATTAAGTAAATGGCTCCCAGTGAGTGCACCTGAAATTCTGCAATCTGCAGATATGATCTTTGCGTTATCTGCTGTGTGTTTCAGAGTGAGAGCGGATTAAAGGCTAGAGTAAGAAGGGCTGGAGTTTAACTTGTGGCAGATACTGCAATATCCTCCATGAAGCAAGAAAAAATTTCCGTTAAGTGGAGGAAARCCCCTGAAGAGAGAAAGTATGATGTAATTGTTAGTCAATACTGGCATAAATGGATTCAAATTCTCCCAGCTCTTGGACCACAGGGCAAACTTGATTTGGCTTCTCTGCGCCTGCTGCACTCCTATTAGAAATCACATGTAGTTTTTTCCTGCTGAATTAGCAGCAGCACTTGGGAATAAAGTTTTTCTTCACGGCATAACATTGTTTGGTTCAATAAATCAAATGAAAATTACCATCCTTTCCGTGTAAATTAAAGACCAAACACAAAATCCGACAGGTGTACCCAGGTTTTGCACCACCAACCCCTGACCTTGGCATTGCCCACCTGTACTGGCCTTCTAAGGGATTTCCAGAGAGAGCAGGAAGGTTTTACTGGGGATCACACGGGAGGCTGGGGAGGGGCCGGCATCCCCAGGAAAGACGGTCAGTAGCCGTGAAGAAGCACAAAGGCTGGGAGATGGCTCAGCAGTCCCGGTGGGCTGGTGGGAGCTTCTCATGGAGCTCTTCTTGCACTGATGAGGACTCAGGCCAGAAGGAAAAAATATACACCCCATGTGGGAACTTTTATGCAAACTCTTCTAACAAGGCATTAATTTAATTTCTAAAACCATAAAAACTGAATGCGCTTTCCATGTGGAAATAGCCAGTTCCAAGCTCCTGGACCCTGATGAAGTAATTTACTGCTTTTACCTGAAACACATTGCATGCATTGGATTGATTCCCCACATCCCAGTACCTGCCACTTCCTACATTTAGTCCTTTGCTACTGAATCACGATAGGAAACCCTTCACCCCGTCCAGATAGGATTTTTTTCCAATTCACTGAAAGGAAAGGCCATCACCTAGAGACCTAAGGGAGGGAATAATTTGGAAGGACTTCTCACCCGTCTCAGCCGGCAGCCAGTGCGCTGCTCCTGCAGGTGACAAGCACCGGAGCTGGGTGAATCAAGGAAGATCTGTGCCCCATCCTCATTGCTGGGCCCGGGGACCTGCTTCCCCACCTCTGCAAGGGGGTAGCGAACTACCGTGGACCCTGTCCCTCACCCAAAGCTGAGTCTGCTAAAGCACATAACCCAGCTGCAAAGCGCAGTGGTTTCTGCAGGACCCGCCGTGGCTYCCCACCCCGCAGGAGTGACACTTGGGTTCATGTCTCAACCTCTCCAGAGACCCTGCAGCATCACAGCCCAGAGCCAGGTCTCGTTCTCTGTCATATTTGGAGTGAGAGGAGGAACATCAGGTCTGGTATTTTCACTGGTGCCAAAATGTGTGCGTGCGTACATATGTAACTTGAAGCATATTGCTCATTTAATCCTTGCTATATGCACTTGGTAGATGAAATTTTGGCAACTCTAGAATAATAGGAATAACAGTAACAGGAATAATTTGCTTTATACTGGTTCAGGGAGGGGAACAAACCTTTCTTCCCCACAGTGCAGCGCTCTTTCTTTGCCCTCCTAGTGACATGTCATCCCAGACACCCTGAGCATCACGCTGCCACCACCTGTAACCCTCACCCCCACCCCGGGCGGCAGTTGGGCAGGTTGCGTTTYCCTGAGCATCCCCTGTCTGCTCTGCAGAGAGCCTGCCTCCGCCTGCCCCTAGGTGGGTTCAGAAATGGTTCCTGACCGACCTCTCGGTGCTGCTTGCTGGCAGATGTTGCACCAGATTAAGAAAGTGGTGCCTGCCCTCCCACGTGCAGCTTGTTTGGGAGTCTGCTCTGAACAGCCCTCGTGGGTTTAAACGGAGGCGGGATGACAGACAACACTGATGGTTTTATAAGCTGTTGTGGTCGGAGCTCATGATACAAGGGAATAAGCTGAGGAGAAAACAGAGCTCTGCCTGGGTCAGGATCCTCCCTCACTCCCCCCGCAGTGTGCGGCTGTTTCCATCACTAGACTGGGATTTATCCTGATACTGCAAGCCCAGCGATGGACAGACCGTGCCCCMACACGTACCATATTTTAAACTGGAGCTGGAGGACTCCCCCAAGCTGGAGTCCTGGTGGGCTCAAGCATGAGGACAACACCCTACAGCATCTTAGGAGAATAACCTTTYCCCAAAACAGGCTTAACTCCGTGTACTCTGCAGTGACCACTGTGCGAGCAACATGGGCTTGGTCACATACTGACCTTTTGTCGAGCTGCTGACTTCARAAAAGCTTCTGGTAATAATAAGTCAACGTTTATCAAAGGAAAAACCTGCTGCTCTGATAACAGACACATGTACATAATAAGCAATTTCAATGTTCATGTCTTTGGCTTCCAATTGTGTATTTTAAGGTATTTGTCAAAGGTAGGCAGCAAAAAGGGCCATGATAGTACAAGCATGGGAACAACCATTGCGTTCAGAAACCAGCTCCTCTGCAGGTACGAAGCAGTGTCATCTACTCCTGTCACACAAGCTCCCACATGCAGAGAGGCCACAGGAGTAAATATACCAGTGTCAAACTGGTATAAACCAGGTGTAAACCAGGAGTAAATATAATATACCAGTATCATCGCTTTCAAATCCTCCCCCAGAGCCAGAGGTAGCACAGCCTGCCAACTCCTGTCTTTCACTGTTCCTAGCAGAAAGGGATTTTCTAGTGTCTCACCGCGGTGCTGCTGCAGCTTCACAGCCACGCGTGCCAGCGCCTTTCCCTGCAGCGAGAGCAAGGTGACTTCTCCTGCTACTGCTTTACCTTTCTCTGCTGATAACAGCCAGGAACATCGCTCATCTCCTCTGGGAAACTGCATTTGCTTTGGGTTACATGGGTCGGGGCACCACGGAGGTGGTCTCGGCTGGCTCGACTCCCCATCACCCTTTACAGGGCTCGGTCCCTGACACCCTCACGGAGTGCTCGGTGCCTCCAGTTCCGCTCCGCATTGCACAGGCATCCGCCTTTGCGCTGGGCTGGTTTGCACTGACTCGATGACATCTTCTTGGTTTCTGCCCTCTAGGAAATTAGTCAGTTCCTCATCTCACCACCTTTGGCAGCAGCACTTGGTGCACGCGTGCACRCACACATACACACACAGACACGCTCACCTTCTCTGCGACTCCCCGGCAGAAGACTGAGGCCACTTTTCCAGTTCTCCCAGGAGAGAAGATCTGCAGACACATAGTAGGGCTTGTTTGCCATTCGTAAACCGCATGGAGTGGTATGCTGCTAACAACTTTCAGGAGTAAAAATTGAGTTAGAGGTGAAAGTTGCTGAAATTCTGATGAATTTGGGACAAAGTTTCAATAAAAAGCAGATGGCATTTTTAGTCATTCTTTTTCCACTCAGTAAATGGGGCCAAATGTTCAGAAAGTTGTCTGTAAATATATCACCCTGCTTTTCAACTATCTCAAAAAAATACTGCAAATATGACTTTAATAAGACAGGCATCCCCCAAAGGGCGGTAACCCGCCCTTTATCGGCCTCATGTCAACGCTTGGCAGCAAGGAGCCATTTCTTGCCTCTGATGCTCCTCTGCTCTGTCAGTTGTTCCYGAAATAGCCTCGTTCCCTGGCACTCATGTTCAGATGGCGGGCGGCCACACAGAGCCCGCTGTCCTGAAGCACAGATTTGAGGGATTTGAGCTATTTAAGAGGCAGGCAGCTCCCCYGTGGATTTGCAGGAGGCAGCTTACCCACCTCTAATTGAAGCCAGCTTGGCTGCCTCTGCAGGGCACCCGGCTTGCTTCTGGGAGCCCAGCTGGGCTCACCGGGAGCGGCCTCCTCTCACCCTACGTTACAGAGTTAGAGCGTGGAGGTCTGTATCCAACCCAGCTGCTCCAGGGGCCTTTTATAGTCAGTGCGGAGAAGTGGGCACTTCTGGGAAAGKATGTGGCTCCTCTTCTCCCAAAGCCGGCAGCAGAAGTGGGGAAGCAAGAATGGTGCCCTACAAGCGCCCATGTCTCCCCACTGCCTGTAAAAGAAGCTCGGGGTGAGCAGCCCCCATGCAGACACTAGTGCTGAGGTTGCCCTAATTTGGGCAGACACCCACGGGGGTGCCTCGGCTGGTGGCCCCAGGGCTTTGCCCGTGGTGCTGCGGCTGTGCACCTGCCCTGGCCAGTGCTGCGGTGCCTGGCCGGCTCCATGGGGCAGCAGCTGTCCTGCGACTACTGCAGGGCTTGGAGCCCTGGCACTCGAGAGGAAATTTGGCAGCACCCAGGAGTTAGGAGCACAAACAGACTTTATCCTCTTCCCATACACACTTTGTAGCACTGACTCCTTTAAATGYTCAGATCCCTTACCTTTGTGGGAGCTTTGCTGGATGATGGAAACAGATAACAAATTCATTCTCATTTTCAGGCCCTCAAGACCGTGCCTTCCCGCCGGTGCTCAGCACCATCGCTCTTACTCAGCAAAAGTTTGAGCAAGCCATGGTTGCCTTCAGCCAGGTACGTACATTGTGTGCCATATATACAGTGCATGCACAGATGTTTAATGCCCAGGAGCAAGGCAATGTACCTTGGCTTGCGTGTGCACATATCATGCGGCACCGCTATCGGTGTCCTGCACTAGAGGAGGTGAGTTGTAGATGGGGGACCGTACACATGGTGCCCGGGGCAGCTGAGCTGGCAGACTCATGGGTGCCGAGCGGGGGCTGCTGTTGTAGAGGGGACAGAGGGATGAGGCAGTGGGAACTGCACCTCCTGGCATTGCCCCCAGCTGCTCCTCTCGCYCTCCCGCCAGGCCTGTGCAAGCCCAGCAGGAGCTCAGCCTCTTCCTCCCATCTCTCCCACCCCATGACAAGGGCTGCCAGCACTGGCTCCTTGTTCATATTAGTTTCTGCCTATGCTGTTGAGAAGCCTCTGTTGGCAGTTTCCCCTGCAGAGCATTTCGATTCTTTGCTTTCCAACTGTTTTTCTTTCTTTTGGGTGGCAAAGCCTTTAAAACAGGCAGAAGAGTTGGCTGTGRTAGCATTTACTGCCTTATTTTGCTACAGGTCATGGCTTGCCTAGCCAAACCGATGGGAAATTGCTGACGTTAGCGGCAGTGCCTCCTTCCTTCATTAAACTGATTCCCAATAAGCAGAGGAACACTGTCATTTGAACTGCAGCTGCTTCACTGCAATGCCCTGACTTCCCTCCTATCCTCTAATAAACCCAGTCCAGTTAGTCAAAYGGCACTGCTAACTGGGCATGGTGGTGTTGCAAGTAGGCTTGTTATGTGTTTAAAAAAAAAGCTTACAGAGGAAAGGCAGGAAGGGCAGCAGTATCTTGGGTTTTCAGGTAGCAAAAGTCTGAGTCCCTGAGCATTCCTCGCTTGGGGAATGGGACAAGTTGTGCTGTACGAGCACTTGCAGTTAATTATTCTTCAGTTATGTCTCTCTTCAGAGTGAGCACATTTTTTGCATTCGTTTCCTGAACTGAACATCAGGAGCTGTCAGACTGTGAGAAAGGCTGAGTTTAACACATTTGCCTTTCACTGGAAACATTCCTGATTGAAGTCTGCGCAGCGGCTCTGTGTGACACCTCCTGGCTTGCCATACGGCTCCGTCTCAGAGCCCAGAATCATCCTACAGCCTGGGGGGACAGGTGGAACTCAAATACTGAACAAGTGCCCAGGACTCACTGCTCTGTTTTCTTTGACGCCATAATTTACTAGGTGTTACAAGCGAAAAATACTACCACCACCACCTCCCCCACCCCCCCAAGCCCTACAAACTCCAGGAGCCTGAGCCTGCAGGAAAAAGGGGCTGTTGATGTCTCTATAGGAAGGAGACAGCAGCATCCCTGTGTTGGCTGGCGATGGGTGACCGGCTGGAGGGGCAGTCGTGCCCCCTCTCCAGCCCTGAGTCCCTGCCTCCTCCAGCCTCTGGCGTCGGCTTTCGGACCTCTGTCCATGAGAACAGACCCGGCTGGGTGGGAAAGTGGTCCCAGTGCCTGATCCCCCGCTTCATGCACAATATAGGTCCTCCCTCTCATTTCTGCAGGAGGCAGCATTTACCAAGAGAACAAGTGCACTCCGGGTGGTGTAATCCATGTTGCTGCTGTTGCCATCAGCTAATTTGCAGCTGGTGCCAACAGCTAGTTTGCCTGTGGCCTGGGTGTATGGAGGAGGGAGGTGTGCTCTGGCAGTCTCCCCTGCTTTACTACCCCTCCAGACAAAGCCAGTTTAAGGTATCTCAGCAGGACAAGCAAATGTCGGGTGCCAGCACCGRGCTGCTCCTATGATGGGAAAAGGGAGGGAGAGGACAAGCAGTAGAACTGGGAGAAATAGCCCTTGGGACCCGGGTTTGTCTGTTTGTGCTTCAGGTGGTGAGCTGGGGCAGGGCAGGGCAGGGGCTGCTCCTCCAAGCAGCGGTTCAGCAGGAGCTGCCGCCTCCCTTCGCCCTGAGCCTTGCCTCCACAGCCAGCCTGGCTGCCCAAGGAGCATCGCTCTGCAGGCAGTGCGGGCAGGAGAGCCGTGATGGTTTTCACACTCTCGGCTGCTTGCTCCCCKGAGTGACTGCCTGCTTCGCCTATCCCTCGAGCTGGTGCTAATCCCGCCAAATAGCCTAGGCAGAGCTGCTTCACCGGCACCTGCCTCACAGCACTAATGGCCACAAAGGCCTTGAATCACCTCATCTCGCAAAAGGAAGTATCATTTCCACTGGAATACATTTGAGTCGATGAATACACAAAATCCCTGATGTGCGGAAGAGGCTCGTGTGAAAGTCAGGTTAAACCCAGCTTCCTTTGTGCTGCAAACACAGTCCCTCCTCAAGACCTCCCAGCCCCGTGGCCAAGCCACTGGTGGCTTCACCATGACACGACACAACAGAGAAGGCCCACAAAGCCCTATGGAAAGAGCTTTTTGTTTGTGATCACCACAAACTAATCGGCCTTTAAATTAAAAATGTCTTTTGTATTCCAAAAAMCATTGCCATCTTGGGCAACACTCCAGACATGCTGGCTGCAGACATGGTCTAGAACCTCTGAACCTACAGAAGCATAAATAGAAAAGTCTCTGTTACACTTAATAGCAGGAAAATTGTCCCAAGTTGGAATCGTCACAAGGAACCCACCTTCATAAAGCTGTTACCTTTCAGGATTCAGAGCAGTCACAGATGGAATATCCCCCGGATTTTTCTGTGCAGGTAGTAAGCTATACAAATACCATGGAGCACTTACTGGAGCATTACCCTTCATAGCCACTATACAGTGAGCCACTATACAGCCACTATACAGTGGAGGCAAAAGCCTTTGTGATCTGATTGCCAAACCCATGAACCATCCAGTCCTCACTGTTCTCAGTCTAAATGGTGATTTTTCCTTTCTCCTACAGAGGTTCACAAACTATCTGACTGGGCTAATGCAGGAGATTGTAGTAACTGAACCATAAGTCATTTCCAGAAAATTGATGAGTTTATTCATCTTGCAGATTCAACTGCCTAGAGATTAGTTTCCTTCAGCTCTCAAACCAATTCCTGGTTGCAGTAGCATGCAGGACACGCTCTAATCAACTAGTGCAGATCCAGACACTGACTGAAGAGTTAGATTGTGAGATAAAGTCACTGCAGTGTCCGGTTTCTGGACCTACTGAGCAATTATCAGTAGCATTAGGAAAAGAGAACGTAAGCATACTCCCACGCTTACTTTCTGATTATTAACCAACATACCAATCAGAAATCCTTTGGATTTATGTTGGAAAACTATCATCAATGACAAACTTCAAAAAGTAAGTAGGACAAACCTTTCGTTTTAAAGCACACATCCTCCATAGCAAACTGAGATCCTAAAGGAACTTATTCCCTGGGATGTTGTCTAGAGGACATTTCCTGACAGTTAATGTTTATTTTTGTACCAGGCATCTTCTGTACCTCTGAGGCTGAGTTTGCATATTGCTCATTGGGTGCTAACTTCATTACCTACTCCTGGCAGGGAAGACATTAAGCAAGGCGCATCCTCTCCAAACGTTTATGGGGACAGGATTCCTGCTCCAAAGGTTTTCCACTGGGTTTCCCACTGACGTAGTGCTGGAGAGGTCAGTGGACCCAGACCAACTCTTGCCATGACTGCARATGCAATTGCAGAAGATGAGAGGAGTAGTGTACTGAAGATGGCACTCAACTGGGCTTTCAGGAGAGTGAGGCAAGTCTGATCTGCAGCTTTTATTGTGACATTGGGAAAGTCATTTAATTAACCACTGTCTTGATTTCCAGCCTGACAGTGAAGCTAGCATTGCATTTCCTTGCAGAGGGAAACATCTGTTTGGGGGGTCTTCACACTGATAGAACAAGGAGTGGGGGAGCTTGGGCTTGATCTTTTCAGTGTTGCCCTGGCTCCTTCCCCTGCCCAGGCAGCCAGGTCCAAGCAGGGAGGCACAGCATGTACTGAACTCTCCTACAGAGATGCTGGATCCCATCCCAACACTGAAGATCTGATTCCCGTCATCACGCAACCACATTTAGTTGCCTTTTATTTTTTTTTTTTTTTTTTCAATGGTGTGACAGACTTGCCTTGCCGAGCTGAGAAAGCTCAGGGAAATATCTGCAGAGATGCAGAGGGAGTGAGTCATGCAGAGTTTGGGGACTGACGGCAGAGACCCCTGTGTGGAAGGCTGTGGTTAAAGGAGGTGGGAGGGTTTCTTGCTGGCCACAGGACTGAAGTGGGCAGGTGTAGATGAGTCAAGTGGAGGCTGCTGCAAAACAAGATCTCTGAGAGTGAAATCAGGGGGGTTGCTGGTAACACTAGGGAGTTTTATGGGTCAGCCTCAAGCTTCAATTTCCTTTCTATACCCTCCTACTACTTCTTGACAACCATGCTGCTCCTGCCCTTCACTTTTTCTCTTCATTCACTTTYAGCCTCTTCTTCCATTTTTCATCCTTTGTGTGCTTATACTAGCTAAATGCTTTAGCTCCCTTGTTTAACCAGCTGGTGATAGTACTGTGAGTTTTCTTTCATAGTCTGACTGATGGGAAAATAATGAGTAAAAAAATAATACTATCGTCGCACCAGCCCTATGGAAACATAGTGGGTAGGGTACTGCCTTTCAAGGGAAGAGCGAGCGTCCAGCCCCTGCTCTGGTCCAGACGACCTGTATCATCTTCAGCATGAYGTTTCTTCTCTCTGCACCACAAGTCCCCATCTGTAACACGGGGTTCATAATGCTGCCTTTCCTCATAGGGATATGGCGAGGAAAGGAGTAGTTAACATCAGGAGGCACTCAACACAGCGATGGGGCTGATTCGTTTGGAGGTAGGCATAAGACAGTCAGCAACTGCAGAGACCTGGAGCAAACCCAAAAGATGAGGTTTTTCAGGGTAAGACTTGTCCCTTTATTAACTGTTAGCACAACAGGATGCTGATCCATGCGGGGATCCTCTTTTTTTATAATACAAGTAATAAGTGAAAGTACTTCATATTAATTGAGAGCAGTTTACTTGAGAAAGAGTTTTGTGAAAACAGGCCTATTTATAAACACAGAAGCTACATATTCAGCTGCTCCTGCAGGTTCGTTCAAAACAGTTCATAGAAACTGTTCTGATGAGAAACTCAGAGGTTGGCTGACATTATTACAGAAAGTGTCTGCTTTCTTTGGAAATGTTATGTTTTTGATGAAAAAACAACACTAAAAATATCACCCAAACTAAAAAGCTTCTCAATGGGAAAAATATGTCATAGTTGTTGGCAGAGACCTTAAAACTTTCATTCTACCTGTTTTCTAACTTTCATGTGAGCTCTAGAAACTTGGCCCGCATGACCCGCCTTTGTGCTTTTGATAAATTACAGTCTCATGAAAGTTGCAGTCCAAATTTGTTCAATGAACACCAGAAACACGATTTGCACACCAGGAAAGCTAAGCATGTTTCGAAGCAGTATTGCCCTGCCACTGACTGATGTCACCACACACATACGTGTGGCTCCAAGAGCAGTCTCTGGGGGCTATGATCGCTTGAATTCGGTGGGGTGAATCGGGAGCTGAGGCGTCTCCCGCACAGGGGTTAGCCTGCAGCAGGAYGGCCTGCAGAGCCCATGCTGCCGGCGTGACCAGAGAGGTGTCCAGGTTGTCCCCAAATGCAGATGCGTTGGGGCATCCATGCAGCTTTAAAATGACTGGAGGGACTTCAGGTGTTACTGCCCTGTTCCTACTTGTCACCGTTCCCTGGCTGGAAGTTATAGCCAGCAGCAAAGGCCAGTGGGTGGGAGCTCACAGCTCTGGTACCAAGTTTGCTACTTCTGTATTATGGTGCTGAGTGATGGGGCTTGAACTAAGCTGGAGATTTTCCCCTGGAGAAAAGCTGGGAGCACTCATGTGCTCCGTTTTACCTGCAGACTGGTAGGAGCAGAACGCTCATCGGGTGGGCAGTGACAAGCAGCACCCAGCTGCGGGGCAGCACCTGCCGCCCTCCCAGGTGCTGAACCGTACAGTTATTCCACACGGAGCAGAGTCTGTGCTTCCACCAACACACCTTGTTTAAAGTGGTAAAACTTTTATTATGTGTCCAAGCCTCAGTCACAACCAGCTTATCTCTAAACAGCTAATCRTTTAATTTCATTTCTAAATGAAACTTTCAGGCAAGCCAGAAAAGGTTTTTCTGACCTTTCTGCATACACACAGCTATTCCCTTGTATGTGCCACAAGAAATGTGCAGGGGCAAGTGCGATGTTGCTACTGGGCACATCTAGGACTCAGCTGAGTCCAGCAGTACTGCAGACATCTGGACAAACACATCTTTGTCTAGAAACAGCCAGCACTTTGCGGCGCTCACAGGGTGCTTTTAGAAGACAGGATTATCTGTTTTTTTGAAAAGTGTTGTACCTAGAAAAGAGAGCTTGTAAAAGGCCTTACAGGGATGGGGGCTTCAGTGCTGTGGCCCTGTCAAAAGACCGGTCTGAGAAGAGATAGCCTCAAACCGAGAGATGCGCTGACGAAAATCAGGAGCATTGCACTGCAGGTCTCAGTGAAGGCTAATTAACACCCATGACAGCTTACATCCTGTCTGCTAGGGGAAAGGAAACATGCTGTAGGCGTCCCAAGGCTGACATTCATGCCTGGCATTTCCCCTGTTCCACCGCTGCGGGGTAGGCAGCACCGCCGGCAGCGCGCTGGCACACAGACCGCTGGCACCCCGGGCCCGGGAGAGCCGGCAGGCTGGGACGGGGGGCTCGGGGGAGCAGTATGGCTCTGATGGGGGTTGCAGTCTGACTGGGGGGGGGACTCCCTGCTGACGCCTCCGCCTAGTTAATCGCCGTCCCTTCTGCCTCAGCAGTTTTCTGCATGGCGTTTGCTGCTGCACTTGAAAATCTTGGAAAGGCACATACRGTCCATTAACACGCAGGAGGACCGGTGCTCCCGAGCCTGCCAGGAGCGCTGGTAACCCTGGCCGTTGCTGGTGATGGCTCCAGGGCCTCCAGCCAGGACCTCCCCATGCTCGGCGGCACRAGGCAGCCTGCGGAGGTCTCCTGTAGCGCAGCATCAGCCCTGGGCTTGCCGGGGCACCAGCTCTGCTAGCAAGCAGGGTGCTCTTGAGGGCTTTCCCCATCACTGGCACGGAATCATCCCTTTCACAAAGTGTTCAGGTGTTCCCAGCATGGCTCTGCCTGGGCCAGCCAGCCCTTGCCAGCAGCTCCTCGGCACTGTCCGGAAACTGGCACAAGCTGGCCGTCCCCCGTGGGCAGCTTGGACAAGGTCTCCCTGCTTGGCAGGGCAATAGCCTTGAACAGCAAAGACGTGGACTGCCCCGTGCCAGGTCGCCCCAGAGCCAGGCCCACGCAACGTGCCAGCGTTGCCATGGCCTGTGTTTGGCGTCTCCCCCATCACCGGGTGAGGACACAATGAAGGACCATCCTCTGCCCTGAGCCCAGGGCATAGGCAGGACCCAGCCGTACTGGCGGTGCAGCCCTGATCTCTTTAGCTCCCTTCCCCACCTAGTAAACCCACTTTCCCCCCATTCATTTCATAGATCAGACCTGGGTGCAAGAATCCCTGGTGCTCTGAGAGCATTTGGGAGGCCACATCCGTGATAACAGCCCTGTCTACCACCTCTAACTGGGGCTGCCCTGTGCAGCACTCAGCCCTTGAGCAGGTTTTGCAGGATGGTCCTTGGGCGGCCCTGGCACGCGGCTGCTTTCGGGGCACGCAGCACAACCCTGGTTTCCCCACAGATGCTGAAGACTTTCACCGTGGCTGCCCGCAGTGCTCTCCCCTGTAGGGGTGGAAGGTTTCTTACCAAGCACGAAGGCAAAGCCATTTCCTCTCGGAAGACACACCACAGGGCCTTTGCATGTTTCCTCTGCACAAAGTACCAGCAGCCACCGCGTTCCGTGGCAGCCGGGCACCCTGTCCTGCCCTGCCCTGCCGGCTCTCCCAGCGGCGGCTCCCGTCACCTCGGCCAGCCCATGGAGAAAAGATCAGGGGAAAGCACTGGCTGTAGGGCAGAAGAAGAGCTGTGGGAAAGAARCCTGGCAGAAGGAGTGGGAGCAAGCAAGAAAACGTCTCTGCTTGTCAGCCTGGCAGGAGGTCCCCAGCCGTGTGCTCGTGATGGGTTGTCACCGTGACTGGGAGAGCAGAGGGAGTGCTAACACCAGCACAGAAACTGCCTGTCCAGCCCGGGAAGGAGCATTTCRAAGCTACAAATCGCACCTTGGAAAAAGCACTGGCAAGAAGCAGGGAAAAAGCATGCGTCTCCGTCCTGGCGCTCCCCGAGGAGTTTCTTGTGAGGCCCCTCAGTTCAGGCAGAGAAGTGCAACTTCCAGGTGGGGGAATCTAAGGCGAAGATGGGATGGATGATCAGTCTTTTGCAMTAGTTGGGGGGTGCCTGTACCCCAAGCCCTGGCCGTGCAGACCGATGTGCAGACGGCAGCTGCATGCCAGCCCCCATGCCCTGGGGAGCAGCAGCCCCTCCGGAGGCCCAGACCCACACTCATCYGCCTGCCTTCATTTCTTTGTCTCCTCAGCTCTGGGGCTGATGGTTCAAATAATCACAAACACATAAGTGTCTTTTTCAAAAGCATCTTGAGAGCCTGAATCAYTTTTGCACTTGGGATTTAGTGGTGGCAGCCCACAGGCTTTTGGAGAGCATGTCCCCATCCCTCTCCATATTCCCATTCCCCAGGTACCTCTAGAACTGGCTCGCRCAGCCCTGCTTTAGCCACATGTCTCTGAGTCCTTTGTGACCCTCCCAGGGAGCCTCTTTTCCCACCCTCGCCCCTCRCACTCCGTTGCGTCTTGGGGAGACCATGCCAGTGCCTGGGCTGCAGGGCCCGTCCCAGCCCTGGGTGAGCCCCAGGGCCGATTGGAAAAGCAAATCTGTGCACCTGCTGGCGGTGGGCTTGAAGGTGAGCTCCTCTGGCCTGCAGCAGTGGGAGGGCATTGCTAATCTGCATGGGACCACTTCAGTGCCCAGAGCTGACATAGGTGGGAGTCCAAGCTAGAGCCAGAGCGAAGCCAGACTAAATGTTTCAGGCTTAGGAAAAAGTTTGGCATTTTCCTTTTTCACCTTACTTCCAGTCCYGCTTGTTGTGCTGCTGATTTCCTGCATGCCTACAGGAAACTCACTTTGTCCTCCTCCTCATCATCCTCCCCAGGGAGGAATACTGAGATTTATGTGTGAACGAAAAGCAGCTAAGAGCTGGGTCCTGTTACTCCAATGCAAGCGTACTTGGCATGTACCTGTGCTGCCCACTTGTGCCAGTGGTGACAGCACCTCTGAGAGCAGGAAGGATGAGCTGCGGGGCCCTCCCAATGCTATGATAAGCCCCAGGGCTGAGCTGAGCCAAGTAACTCTCATCTTCCCCTTGCTCAGGTGTGCCTGAAGCAGTGCCTGTTCCCTGACAGAGAGCCTTTGGTGCTCACTGAAGCTAGGAGAGTCAGACAAGTCTCATCTCAGCTGGGTGAGACGGCTCCAGGTTTGTTTGGAGATTAGCTTCAGACCGTGCCATGGTGTCAGCCCGTACGGGCTATTTCAGTCGCCAGCATAAATGGAGCCAGAGGGTTTCTACCCACTCCCCGCCTGCGCTCTCACATTTGGCAGGCTTCTAAGCCCAGTCACGCAGTTATCCAGTGCCTCCACTGCCAGGCAGTCTCCTGCTAGCCAGGGCCAGGAGTACTTAGCACCCAGTCAGCCARGCACGAGTGTCTGCAGCCTCGCATGGCTACGAGGGACCGAGAAGGCTCTGTCCTTAAGAAAACCAAGGTCAAAAAGGGTAAACATGATCRAACAGCACTTACTGCATGACACCTACTACTCCTACTCTTTCTCCCATCCACACATCACCTCCCACAAACAGCATCTTTTACTTCAGCCTCCACAGAACTGGTTAATAGTTAAATGTCAGCCAAAGCAGCAAAACCTTTGCAATTCTGCAGCAGCCCTGAGCTCCCTGGAACCATGCAGCCGGCTCAGCAAGCGAGGGCTCGGGAGGAAGCACACGTGCCGTGTACGTGGGTGTGCTCCTCTAGTTGCACAAGAGGAGGGCGTTACTGGAGTATTGCTCGTGCTTCTTATTCCACACGTGACCCTGTCACCTGCTCTGCAGAGGAAAAGGCATGCAGCGAGTCGTGAGTGAGATGGGAACAACCAGATGAAGCTGCAGTTGTCTGACATAGGAGAACCTTCATGTGTCCTGAAGGTGTGCTTCACACCATATTGCTCTGACTCTCCTCTCTTTGAGGTCCCTGAAGATTTGAGTGTTACCTGTCATAGGAACCAGGTGTAAATGAAGTTGAAAATCCAGCTACACTTCTTAACTCTCCATGAGAGAGGGCAGACTGGAAGGCACAGGATCCCGAGTCAGTCTCATCCCAGTTCACTGGAGGATCTGCGGCCATGGACAGACCCACAGTTTGCCAGAAGCAAATGTCCTTACTGTACTTCCAGGGCAAGCGCAAGTGTGTATAGGCCACTCAAGCCAGTGGAGAACCCTGGAGTACTGCAGATGGGCCTGCGCGTTTTGGGTTTTATATGGAAACACAACCCAGCTACTGGACCTGTTACATCCTTGAACACCAACCTCGTCTCCTCTTTTGTCCCAGGCAGCAGTCACATCCCACTGTCCACTGCCAGGAAGCTAAGTTGCAGGCTTCTAGCCTCCAACTGCATCTTTCAAAATTCAGGCATTGAAGGAATCRGGTTGGGGTGCAGTTACAGTGGTTCCCCTGCTCCACATGTATTGGTGGATTGAGACTTGAGAAGAGACCTGGGTGTGGAAATTAGCCCCACAAAGCTGCAGCCTGAGGTAATACTGCTGGTTTTGCATACGGAAGAAATGGCAGTCACTGGGATTTCAAGTACCCAGTGAAAAGCAAGAGACATGAGGAGCTCCCACTGGAGAATAAAGTATCTCCTTGATGCTTCCTATGCAACACGTGTCCATCAGTGGATGTGCTATTTCATTTTAAATCAGTTATAGCCATAAAAGCAAAATGCCATTTGCTTTCATGTCAAAATGAAGTCCCACCAAGTTGCCCACATCTGGGCAGGAGGAGGAATTTTAGCCTAACTCATTGCATCTATTTCTTACTGAACAATATAATCCAGAAAAATAATATAAATGCTGTCAACAGTTGTTTTTCTAAGCCTCTTGTACCCAGCCTGACCCCACAAAACTCATCCAGGAGRATGCCTTATCCCTGTCCTCACTGCGTATCAACTGTATGCAAGCCCTTTGCTTCTTAGAAATGCTCTTGATCAAAATGGGTCATCTCCTCTGTGAGTCAGTCTCTACACTGTGTATCCATATACAGGAACTTTATCAACAGCTTAGTTCTGCCCAGGTATGAGTTTGTATCTCCTTGAAGCTGCTGTGGGATGTGGTGCCCCCAGAGGCGAGGGACAGCCATCCCCACCTCTCCTGCAGCCAAAGATGTTGGCTGCACAGAGCTCCCCAGCATCTATGGACAGACCTGTCAATAAGTGTTTGCATGGCCCATGGCACCCAGCCCAGGCTTTGCTGGGGGGTGGCACAGCGCTTTTACCCTCCATGTGTCAGTGGTCCACATCTCACATTAATTCAGGTAGATGATGAAAGCCGGGACAGGCGACTTGTTTTAAAGCCTCTTTCAGCTGCTTATTAGCCAGACAACCACTCGTAAGGAAGCTTTTATATACCCAGAGCTTGATGTGACCTTTGGGTATATCAAAAATAATTAGCAGAAGTAAGGAAATTAATTTTACCTTAGAAAAGTGTTTGAAACACTGGAACTGAAGGACTGTTGACACACTGGTGTCTATATTTTTTAAASGGTTTGGAAACTTGACAAAACTGCAGAAGGATCCTGTAAGAACTGCTGCAGGGTTTGAGAAAGCTCTACAGTGCAAATCTGAAGGATATCAGCCCGGATAGATTGCTACAAGGAAGATTAGGAGATGACTCASGGTATGTGTGGATTCATTCATGCAGGGGAAACAGCTGCCACAAAGGGCTCTTGAAAGTAGCAGAAATAGGCGTTAGGAGAAGTGGTAGCTCTACAAGCTGGGAAAAATAAAATGTGGACATAACCACACTGTTAATAAGCAATTGTGAAAGTTTGAACCATGGGGAAAAAAATATCAAGGTAAATGGTGGTCTCTCTGCTGAGATCTCAGGTTGAAGTGAAGAGCCTTTTTGGGGGTGTATGTGTTAACTAAAAGCATTTTAGTCAGACACACAGTCTTGGCTGGGCTCACCCCAAGACTAACCAGCCGAAATTCCAGTGTGGACATGCAGCCATAGGTGCATGTCCACCAATCACATAGGTGATTTCGTGGACTCTTTCCTGGCTTGGAATGGTGGATAAACCTAGGTGTTCATGTTACCTCTTTTCCTAAGGAAAAAAGAAAAGCATCTGTCTCTACTTGATATTCCCTCATCCTGCAGTCCTCACCTGAGCACAGTTTCCGTCAGCTTCATCAAAGTGTTGTTCGCATAATCCTCTGAGGCCAAGGCCAGATCTTACTCTTGGCCCTTCTCCTGGCTCAGACCATGACTCTGACGTGACACTTTCACCACTTTGCTGCAAAATAAGGGCCCAACTGCAAGATAGGAGAARAATAAGCATCTAAAAGGAACCAAACACATCCAGAGGCATCTAAAGAGACAACTCCACACTTTCTTGGGCAAGCAGCAATATTTAACTACAGCCAGCCACACTTTGCTCTTATCTGCAGTTGTAAGGTTGGCCCCGCAGTGGCCCTGGATCGCAGCCTCCTAGAAACCCAGCAATGAGCATCCATCTCCCCTTGGCTAACAGCAGCAACCCTACTTCTACACAAGAAAATGTGTACACTGGTTATGTCTCACAACTAACAAGTCAAATGGATTTTCTTACTTCTTATACTTCTCTTTTTTTCATATAATATCTCTAAAAATAATCCCTGAAACCCCCCCACCTTAAGTGTTTTTTGAAAAATAACAAAAACCCCAAGAAACTCTCCAGTCAGTTATAAACAGACGACGGGAAAATCCTGCACTTGACTAATTGTAGTACTGAGGCTTTGTCTTTGGGGATTTCTCAAAGTTCAACTTCTGCATGAGGGAGCTAAGAGCCAAACCAAAAGCGAAAATCAGGTGCTGCTTCAAGCCCTGCTGAGCCAACCGCAGGTCAGCCGGGTAAATCTGTGACTCCGCTTTTACTGACCTATGCCAAACAAAACAAACAGGTCTTTTTGGTGCTGGCTTGAAGAAAAAATTTGAAAGGAGCTCGATTTCTTAAGAACAGCTGCTCAAAATCTCATTTTTGGMAGGCTGCTGGGGATTTTCTTTGCTGAAAGTGGAAGCGCAAGAAGTTGATTCACATTTCAAATAGTTGGTCTTCAGCTGAGGAAAGCTTACTTTTTTCAGTGAAAGCATTTTATATTCAGTTGAACTTTTCATGATGCAGAAGTAATTTCCAAACAGTTTCAGTCTTCCCTTCATTTTGGAAAGAGACAAATCTAACCTATTTTTCCTCAGCATTTTTACCACTTTGACCCTGATGGGGGCTCACCATGGAGCTGGCTGGGGGGAGCAGCACAGTCGCAGCTGCCCCTTCAGCACCCTGCTCACTAACCCGGACCCTGCAAACAGGCACGTCACTGCCCACATCCTCACCCCAGGGAAATCCACCTGCATCCTAACTTCAGAGAGCCTACTACTCATGGCAGACCTCTCCAGGCTATTATGTTTAGGTTATAAAAATATTTCCCAGGAAAGTGGTAGCAGGTTCTTCATTTGAAAAGGATTACTGGATCCCTTCAAACTGATAACCTTCTCCTCRCACGGACCCCAGGTACCTGCTGTGTCCAGGCTATAACCTGTTCAGGCAGAAACCTGGTCCCTCTTTCACCYGTGGTGCCCGGATTTGGTTGAGCCCCAGGCACTGCGCTATAATAAGCAAGGTTAATAATAATCATGCTAATGGCTAGATCAACAACATCAGAGTCAATCAAGCGTGCCCACCCTCGGACCCCAAACCCAGCCTCTCTATATATAACATACTGACACAGTAACCTTTCCTTACCAAAACAGTCGACTGACTGTTTATCTAGCATTTTAGCATTCATCACTGGTTTTCAAAACAGCCATCTGCTGTTTCCTGATTTATATATGAAAGGCGCAAGCTTTCACTTCAGGAGAGTGACTTGCAGAAAGCCTGTGCTCACCTTGAGGAACTCATTGATATCCACCGCTCTTGCACACCRGTGTTCAGCCACGGGCAGCTCTCCTCCTCTTCCAGCTCCACTTTTCTAGTTGGACTTCTCCATTCAGACCCTGGTAATACACTCTCTGGTTCAGATGCTATCTAATGAGCAGATCCTTCAAAACAAATGGAGGTGAGAGAGCCAGCAGCTCTGCTTATTTTAAAGAACCTTTGAAATGTAATCATTCAGGAGAATACTAAAAGCAGAAAGGGAATTTCCCTGGACAGGCTTGGYCTGAGGGGGGATGCTAGCACAGCTACAGGGATGTCCACGGCACAGAGAAAGTTAGGTCRAACCTTTAAATAGATTTCATCTGCTTCACAGATCGTAAATGTACCTCTGGACTCTTTGCTGGGTAAAGTGCTCATTTCAGGGTCCCAGCTCTTTTTCTTGCAAGCTTTGCAGCTAGAGGAAAATGAAGGAGGCTAGGCGCTCTGAGGGGAGCTATGCTTCTTAAGCCCTTTATCCTCACAAAAATGCATCAGGAGTTGARTAGACTGTGTAGGCCATTATTCAGAAAATGCTGCCACTCTAAACAGGTGCCAGCTGGATGCATTGCAATCTAGTATGTAAACAGAGGTGGCTAGGACTTTTAGCAAAGTATTTGCCCAGTAGACTGGGACAGCTCTTTTGTAGCAATAGCAGAAAAGGTTTTCTGAACCCTAGCAGACACAGAATGGGTTATGAAGTATGATGATCCCTGGTATCTGGTGTTTGGTTTTCGGTTGGGTTTTGGGGTTGTTTTTTTTCCCCTGCAGCTGCTCTGTATACATGCATCTAAACTCTGTGTGGCTCATACATCTAGTAAAAATGATCACATCCTCCTCCTGTGTCCCATCCAGGTAATTGTGCCATGTATTTGGAAATGCATSACAAATCAGACTAATTTTCCTTTTCCTGGGCAGCACTGGAGGAAGGGACTCTGATTGTGCTTCARGGCCCAAAGGATTTGCTTTTGTTCTTAGAAAGACCCTCTCCTCAGGTAAAATTATCAGCCTAAGCTCTAAATCCCTGGGGGAGAAAAAATACCAGCTTTTCTGAAAGAGTCTTTGCCATAGTCTTAAACCGCAAACACCCCTGGACGGCTTTTCTCTTCACACAGGCAAAACGTTCAGCCTGCGCACAGGTCAGCCAGCCCACCGCACTTAGTTGACTTTTTGCTTTCCTCCTACATTCAAACAAGTTGGTGCTTCTTCACAAAGCCCACACTTCTTAAATTACTCAGGGGGGAACTTAATTTATCAGTCTGAAGGTCTGGGAAATAACAGAGGCTACACCTCCTGATTGCAATATTTGCAATATTTGCTTTACTAATGGGCAAAGTGCATCTTTTGTTTCCCATCAATGCTATTCATTTCTGCTGAGAAGTGACTTTATCAGAGAGAGCTGACTGAAAAAGAACAGAAAGATCTAAATGTATTCCTATCCAATTTCTTCTCACAGTCAGTTCAGATGTAGTTTTTAATTTCCATTGTTTGAGGTAATTAAAAAAGTTTCCGTTATCATATTAGATACACTTCCCATTAAAAATTCCCCTAGATGATACCTATAAGCAGAATTCTTAAAATTGATTTGCAATGTCAATTTTGCTATACTATGATATGGGTTTGGGTCTTTTTTTGCTGCTGAGAAGCACAAGGAAGAGCAACAGTCTTTTCTGGTTGGTTGGGGTGTTTTTTTGGTTTTGGGKTTTTTTTCATGGTAGAGCTACTGGCAGTTGTAAACCTAGTCTTTGTTTTTCTTGGCCTCTTYTTGGATGACAGAGGAAGGTGAGTGGGAACTCAGCTGACACTTAAAGGAGAAAAAAAGCTGTGCCTTAAGTGGATACATTTTCATCTACCTTCTTGCAGCAGACAGCATTAAAAAAGCATAATTTTAAGGGGCCTTCGAGGAAAAAAAAGAGTAATTAAACCCAGAATTTTGACTAGTAAGACCATTCAAGCATTTTTTGTCTTGCTTATGTTGCGTAAAAAGACTAAAGCAATAGTAGAACACATTAATTCACTTTAATTAGTCATTCTTTAACATGACTGTATGCTGCTTTACAGAGAACAACCAAGGTGAGGGTCTTTCTGGATATGACTGAGAGAACTGAGTGATGCGACAAGCATAGGCTCTAGCAGAGAGGAGGGCTCTTCTGCCTTCAAGGACAGCAAGCTCAGAGTCCCGCTGCCAAGACTTAATGCAAAAGGGCAGCATACGTCTCACAGCTTGCATGGATTAGACAAACATTTGTTAATTGATTCTATTTTGGGGGTAGAAGATGCCCCAGAAGTATGCTCCAGGTCCCTACCAGCAATTTTTCCTTTGACCACTGTGCTCTTCTGCCCACCGGGACAGAAGCTGATGTAGTGATAAAACTGAAATGGTTACCAATGTATTATCACTCCTACTTGTTTTAGGCAGACAGTTTCTAATGAATTAAGAACATAAATCAGCCTTCTCCTATACTCTTTTGGGGCTTGGAAGAAAAAGCTTCTTATAAAGGCATGAGAATTGCAACTATTTCTGAAGCAAGTAGCATCATTTGCCATTAGAGACAGAAACCTTGTTTAGGTGGCTCGCCAGTCTGATCCAACTTCCTAATTCCTACATTCCTATGTTTTATGTACACTTTTTTCCCCAATGGGATGGCTCAAGCTGAGAATTCTGCTGTGTTCAAGCCTTCCATGAGCTGATGAGTGTTTGGATACAGAGGTTAGCTGTGGTCACCTGTGGGGGCTTCCCACCACCACGTCTTCACAGATCTTGGTTTCGGTTGTAACTACAGGCAGAAGTTCCAGAATAGCACAAGAAACTATATTCCCCAAATTGTTTCTAAAATTGGGAAGTAGAAGAAAGCTGGTAAAGACCTCCAGAGCTAATGCAAATGCTAGCCTCATTCACAAGGTACACGTTCTTGTTGAGTGCTTCTGCCACCCAGACTTTTGGGCTTCCCCATCCTTGAGTATGTTTTAAATATAATATAAGGGGTCTACGCTTGGCTGTTCAGAGAACCACAAACCCTCAGGATCAGCCCACACTGCAGAAGCCTTCAGGTTGTTTGAATGTGTTGCTTGGGGATTTGTTCTCTAGACACCTCAACACAAATCAGCATGGAGAAAAGTCAGGGTAGTCCTCTTAAATGGGCACTGTATGGCTCAGATCTATTATGGATGTGAATTATAAATGCAGTCTGCAAATCTACCCTAGATGTCTGTATTTTTCTTCCAAGTAAAAATGACAGAATTGTGTAGACACACAAATGCTGCCTATCCGCGTACATGGATATCTGTATATGTAACTATGCATTTAATGGGATGGATCCTGTTGTCTTTTCTTTACACAATGCATTTTTATAAGGAGACAAAGATTATAATATTCAGGTAGCTCTGTTTTAGGTCAACCTCCCCAAAATTCAAGTTTTCTTGTTCAATTTGGAATGATTAGATGGAATAAAAATAGCTTGTTTAGTGAAATATGGCCACCCACTCCAAAAGCAGAATCCTACTTTATCACCATCAGCTCAGAGCAGTGGCTGGGAGGTTGTCTGTTACAGTGGCTGCGTACCCAGTGTCGTATGATAGCCCTGGAAGGCCTTCCYGAGGCTGGGAGGACTGTCTGCACTGATTTCAGCTCCTTCCCAGCACAGAGTGCACAGGCTGAGGGCAGATGGTGCCTGGAGAACCAGTTAGAGCTCCCTGACCTTCCTCCTGGCCCTGGGGTTTGGGGTCTGGCTGCAACAGCTTCCAGATTAGAAAATACTTGCAAAAGGCACTTAGTCCTGTTAAGTTTCATACTCTGGAAAGAAGGTTTGTTTGGCTGACTTCCTCCGCTCTGCCTCAAAGGGTGTCTCTCTCATGAGACCCCATGCTAAGATGCCTTATACGGCAGAGACAAGAAGCACGGAGAGGTCTGTGAGCTGGCTGGCAGTGGTCCCAGGGACCAGCCAGGATTTGAGGAGACCTGGAGAAGAATGAGGCCACCTCGGACATGTCTTTTTATCACCTTGCAAAGTCCGTCTTCTCCATCTCTCTTTTGTCCTGAAGGTGGGGARGATGGCAGAAGGTGCTGCTGTGCTAACCTTGCAACCAACTGAGGCTCTCATCTGAGGGGATGCTGAGGTCCCTCAGGAACATGGCAAGACAGAGAAAGTGCCCCAGTGACTTGGACTGATAAATGCAAATGGTGTTCAGCATATTTAAAATGCAACCCACATGAGCGTCAACAGTATGTCACAGAAAAGAAGAGTTATTTGTATTTGGGCTGATGGATACAGGTTTTATTGTGTGTGTTCTGATTTCTGAAGGTCTGAAAAGGCTTGAAGTCATCTGTGAAAGGTTAAAACCCCCAGGTGAAAAATGTAAAAAAATAGCTTGAAGTCAYCCAAAGGTAGTGTTGACAAGTAACAGTTTCTCAGGGATCCAAGAGAAGAGATTTTTGCTTCAGTTTGGGCTGGCTGAATGCTAGCTGATGAAGCATGAATGTGACAACTGTAGGCTTTTCTCTGTGTTACCAGATAATCTGAAACCCCATCTCTGGATTTTTCAAATATACTGTGATTTGTAATCACCAAATAGTCAGTCAGCTGCTGTGAGGACAACACAAGCGATGGTCATCTCAGCACTGGGGGAAGACCCAGTGGGGCAATGATGACCGACATGTCCCAGCAAATGGAGAATTCTGGTCATGGGAATGAGCAATTCAGCAAATTCCTCAAACAGCAAAAGGCACACAGCGGCTTTCRAAAGAATAACACAAGCCAAGCTAAATCACTTGACTGGCAATAAAATGAAGACCACATTTAAAAGAAACCGGGCATATCTGAGTTGTAGAAAACTTTCATGCTTGCACAACAAGCCACTAGGCACTGAGGCAAGACACTGACCAGCTGCCACGTATCATATGATGCCATCAGTCACATGAACCAGCGTTGCAGAGAAAATCTCTCTGATGAGCCTTTTAGACAGTTACTCAGCAGATGAGCTGCTGTGGCTCTTGCAAAAAGTTATCTATGTTCCCCTGGCCCTTGCAAAAAGTTATCATCTATCATCTTCCCCATTTTGTAGCATTATGTATTCTTAAACACTTGTTCTCAAGAGTCCTTAGCAGGGATAAAGAGAGAGAGACAGGCAAAGGCCCACAGTCTCCATGAGGTGATATTGGGCAAACTTTTACCTTTTCATACTCCATTGTAGATTGTTGCAAGTCTAAAACCAACAGATGAAAAGCACTGGTTTTTCTCTGCTTGCTTGTTTAGTTCAGCACAGGGAAGCAGACCCCGCTTCTAGTTTATCAGCCTCCCACACGCAAACAAAAAGTGTAACACCTCAAACCTGCCAATTTCTCTCTAAGGAGGAGGAGGGCGTGAAGAAATGTCACCAGCAATTGCTTTCCGAATGCACAGTGGGCTGGAATGTCCTCTCACTGGCACCGCTATTACGCAGCCTTCGAAGGAGCCCCTTGCTGACGTGTGCAATCACAACTGCAGATCTSTCTCTGCTCTCATTCCTTTTTTGCCTTTCTGCCTTCTGCTTAGTCAAACTAGAGGCATAAATCCAACTGCTGTCTGGGCTTGGGAGCATTTTGCACTTGCCGTGCCCTGGGCAAAGCGGGGGAGGACCCATCTTAGAGCATCCCTGGTAGCACGATGGGAACCTAAAGCAGCTATTAAAAAACTGTCAGGAAAAATCAGACATGGGAATCCCAAGCTTCCTTTGTCATAAGGGAGGCATGAGAGTGGTACAGACCCACCCATGCTGCTGAAGGGAACCTGGGCGAGTAAATGAGATGCACCTCAGTGCATAAAAGAGCAGAGTGAGAGCTACTGCTGGGGAGAACAGTTTAAGAACAAGGTGCTACTGTTATTATGTGAGCAGTACAGGAGGAAGGAAAATGGTGGTTTTATTCCCTAAGAGCTGCACAAGGAGAATGTCTGTCTTTATCAGGAACTGAAAGAAGCATTTTTTTATAGAGAAGAGCAAGAAGAAATTTTTATTCCGTCTCAGTTTATTTCTTCATCTGGAAAATAGGCTCCCTCTAGTTCTCCTCTTAGACTGAAGGAAGTGTACTACCATTCACATTGTGTATGCTACCCTGTACTTACTATGCGTTTACCACAYGTTTACGGTGTTGTGGGAGATACTGAACATCTGAGCCTGTGGTTTAAGCCCCTTTATAGTCAATGGGGAGAAAGAGGCAGTTCCAGTGGCAGAAACCCTGTGAGCTGTATTAGTTTCCTGCTGTAGGACAGGATTCCTCCCCATGTAGACATGTCTTGCTCTCTCTCTGGACTATGGAGAGAGTCTAGATGACTAACTTGGATGTAGATGTGTCAGTTTAGACAGAGAAAGTAGCCAATGGGTGTTATGCCCACTACCTTTTGCACTGTCAGGGAAGGTCTCATTGGTTCCTCATGACTCTCCATGGGACTGGCTGTGTCCACTCAGTCTCAGCCTTTGACTGCATCCTCTTTGGATGAAAGCTGTTATTTTGTGCTGTGTTTGAACAGCACCTTGAGCAATAAGGGTTCAGTTCACGCTCCTTCAGCGAACCCTTAGTGTTGCCACACACAAAAGTTATCATAACCATCATCCCAAAAAATGAAAGTATGTTTGTCTCATGCTTCTGTGATTTCAGTGTTGGGATACCAATGCTAGTGTAAATGGCAGGAAGGAGGGAAAGAATAGACATGTCATAGGTCAGAAACCATGGCAGTGCCAGTMAGCATGTCTTCACAGCAGTGACTTTTGCTGATTTCTGCCATCCAAGACTCTAGGCCTCCATTCCCAAGGCTCTCCCAGAGATGGTTCCCATGGTTGCCCTAAAAAGGCAACCTAGAAGTGAGTCCCTGCTGCTCCCCTGTGCAGCTGTGGTACAACCTTCTGCCTGAAGCACCGGCTGGGTCTCGGTGGGTTGTGTGCAGCGAGAAGGCGATGTCCAGGTGCGAAGAAGAGCAGGAGGGCACTTTCTGGTGAATTTTGGTGACATTTCACACAGCTGTGCTGGGTTGTATGGCATAGCATTCATCTGCCATCCCATCTGGGCTACCTCAGGCTTGTGTCAGAATGTGGGAAGTGAAAGTAGAGGCACCACTTTGTATTTAGACTGTGACCACATTATTTTGAATTGCTCCTCTCCCCTTTGTAAACAGCCATGCAGTAAGCATGCAACACCATAATAGCGAGGCCAGGTTTGCAGGAGGGAGTGTGCTGAGAGGTGTGCATGTGTAGACTGCTGGAACGAGCAGGGCAGAYGTGCAGGGATGCATCTTTTGTGTACTCCTACCAAGTGGAAAGTGGTCACTCTTGGTCACAGGAGACCACAGATTTACTTTCACCTAAGAGTCGTCCAAAACCAGTTAAACACCAGTTAGCACCATTCCTCTTAGCAATCCTGAGTTGCAGGCCATGACAGCTCTGGAAGACCAGACCGCCTTTTTACCACCTCATCTCCTTTGTGCATTGCAACCTCCATATTCCTGGGGGCAATGGCAGCCTCGTTAGAAAGACCCAAGAGCAATGGAGAGCTCCTTTTTGGGCAGGTCCTTTTGGTACCACTGGGACATGGCCCTGGTTCTGGCCTCCAACCCCCCTTCCTGTATGACCAGGGAGGTGACCCCCCACTGTCTCTGCTCCCCATTTGCTTCTGAATACACAGGGGAAACAAGGCATCGCCCTCCTCTGACAGGGGTAAGAGGTACYTCAGGCCTTCACCTTCCCTTTAGCCAGCAGTAGGCTGAGGAGACYCTCTGAAACTGTATCTGTGGCTGTCAGAGCAGGACCCAGATGACGAATTAGCTGTGGCTTGATGGCAAAACTGTTTTCACTGACAGAAAGTCCCCGTGGTACAGGATAGGGCCAGGTGCTGCCATGTCAGATTCTGTTAGCAACCTTGTACAGTCTCTGCCAGAGCTAAGAGAGGAGCATGCTGATTTGGAAAAGCCCTGGTCACCTCCCTCAGACATTGTAATGACCACTCTGAGGAACAATCCTGCCACTGCAGCCCCGGCAGGCATTATATCAGTATGGAGAGACTCCAGACRAACAGCAGCCTTACATTCAGCAGAAGTAAGAATGGGAAAATGGAAGTGGAAAGGCCGGTCGTGGATTTCCCATGTAGGAGCAGAGCTCCTTCATCCTGGGGTGGGACTGGGCTGGCGCGGGCACATGCAGCACCAGCGGTGCTCCAGGAGAAACCTACGGTCTGTGCTCAGAGCCGAAGGGGAGGTGGGATTTAGGCTTGCTAGCTCTTGGTGACTGACATCTAAACCCAAACCTCCCTGGCCTCCTCGGCCCCTCTTCCATGAGGAATTCCTGATCTTTTCAGGTGTGGGATGACGAGCTGGGTGAGAAACACTTTACCCAGCCCATGAAAAGTTTCTGAGTCTTACAAATTTTCAGAAGAAAATTCTGTTCAGATCGCACAAAACTCCAGTTCCCAAGGTGTTTCCTAAGAAACTGAGAGGGAAGATTAAAGAGCTACATTGAAATAAACAGCAGTGGGAAAATCAGGCTAGACAGACACTTAATGTCAGTCACAGACTTACCAATATTGGGCCACTTTCCTGTCTTTTGTTACAAACTAGTAAAACGAAAGTCAAATTCGGTGGGCGGATTTTAATTGCAACATTATTCTCCGTGATGGTGGTTTATGGGTATGTTGAGCCTCTAAGAAAAACATCTCCATAAACTGCAGAAGTAACTGCTCTTCTGCTCTTCTTGTGAAACATATTTCAGGAAATCATGAGGAAAGTAGTATGTCTAGTGAGGAATCCATTTCCAGGAAAAAAAACTCAGGCTGGATGGGCCAAACAGAAGAGAAACTGAACAGTGAGGAGGGGAAACATAATCACAGAAAACTGTGTGGTAGCTGCGTATCTCAATGCAGAAATAAAAATGTGCTAGAAAACATCACATAGATTGCGATGAGATGTACTCAAAAATTGTGAACTAAGAAAGATAAGAATATTATTTACATTTCTCTTAAGGTGACTCCTTATGCATTCATTTCAAATCCAAAATGAGACAGGGATCTTATGAAAAAAGATCTGTGGAGCCATGTGACCAGAGATGTTATGAGAGCACATGGAGTCAAGGCAGCTAACATAGGTTTGTCCATGCAACCATAAAGTGGACACTTCCCAGTCACTTCCCAGTTTGACTCGGCAATCAAGACCACTTGCTTTCTTCRATGTAATTTCCCAGGTCTTTATTAGAGGGAAACCAGAGACATCTTTATTGCTTTGTTATGCAGGCACATGCATCCTTTCAATTCAGATTTCATTGTTTGTGACCCTGAGTTTGCAAGCTGGGGCTCCCAAGCCCCTGGCAAGGAGAATTAGCTATGTTTATAAATCTGAATGGAACAAAAGTAACAACCCAGCTTAAGCCAAGTCCAGGGATATGGCCATAACTGGACAGCATTCCCACCAAATTCATAGATTCTCATTCCCCTTCTGTTTGGGATAAAAGTGTCCACAAACAGGAGAAAAAAAAGGAAGAGTGAGCATTAATAAAGACAGCCTACAGATACGGTTCAGGAGACCCTTTTGCTCCCCGTCCTCCTCGTTCAGAGCAAGCATGATGCATAGCTTTTTCTCACTAACTTCAGGTGGCTCTGCAGAAACCCTGCAGACCCCTTCCAGCCTGTCTTCCCTCTTGACAGTCTCTACTGTGGCTTTGGATCTGTCTCCCAAAGGAACAGCAAATGGAAAAACAGATGTAAACAGCTGAGCAGCTGGTGGAGAGGTTCTTTCTGCTTGCGACTTTTCCTGCCTACCTTCCACAGGGGTCTCTGACCTCCATGCTACCACTGTCCTCGACCAAAGGCACTGCCCTAGTTGGGTRACATGGGGGTGATCAGAGCCGCTTGCTCCTCACTGAGCACTCTCTTTCATCTACCCAACTTCTGCATATCATTATATGTAACTTTCACTAGTATCTGCATTTCTTACTTCACCTCACCATCAGACCATGGTCTGAAAAGAGAAAATGAGAGAGAAGAAGAGAAGAATACCATATCTGCATAGGTATTAAAGAATTCTTTCTCTCTGCTAATAATGACTTGGTATGTTTGTCTCCTTGAAGATGTCATCCAAATGTCCTTGCCACAAGCCTCCCACTATGCACCAGCTGAGGGACTTGAACCCTTTGTCATTGTAAGGGTTGAGTCAAAAAACAAGTCACAGTGGCTTGCACCAAGTGAGGGCTGCTRTCTCAAAGCTAAGGATGCATATTTGCATCTAAGGAGTCAGACAGCTCCTCACCCAGCATCTCTGTCACCTGCTGCCTCCCCATCTCATGGGCCCAGGAGCAATATGTGCTGCAGTTCAGGTGGAAACTGTTCAACTGACTAAAGCATCTCCCATCTCCCTGCTCTGTTGYAGTTGTTTTGACAGCTGTCAGATGTTCTCAGCACAGCGGCTGCTGCTGTTGCTGGATTGGTACTGATGGAAACTTGGCCTTAAATGTTCCTGCATTTAGTTGGTATTTGGACAGGCCAACAAAGAGTTTCCAAGGCAACCCAAGCTTGGGAAGGTCTTTGACAATGTTTGGTACTTTCTACCTCCCCAAAAGATGAGTGGACTTTAAGAAAATAATGCAAAGGTATTTCTGTCACTCTGTAGTATTCCATATGCTGAACAGCAAAGACACTGAGAAGGTTTGTGGGTCCCTCAGGTGAAAGATTGTAAGATCTGTAGCAAAAACAGGGATCACAGTCAATCCCCTCTTAAAACATCTTTCTAAAGAGGGCTACAGTCAGCAGGTACATTGAAGATTTGTTACTAGCTGCTCTTAAGTCGAAGTGTACACATTCCCTGAGGTGTTCAGAGAAGTGTGAGTGGACGCTCACTCTCCTGAAGGACAGCTGGTTAATAGGAATCAGGTTAGCCAGCATTAATGGGGTGAGGCCCAGTGATGACTGGGGATTCTGTAGTACAAATCAAATATGACATGTGCAAGTGCTTTTATGCATAATCAGCCAACACAATAGGATGGTTTCTTGTTTTTCTCTACACTTTTGTTATTGTTGCATATTTTGTGGGCAGATCCAAACACCTCCTGAGTTCCTGGAAGACCTTAGCAGGATTCATATTTTACACTTTGCATTATAACACTACTTATTAAGAAAATGGTACCTTCCTCATTTTCCTGTGGTCATGCATATCACTTTTAATGCATCAAGTTTGTGGAGAAGGAATGGCTTCTGCCTGTGCACAAGACTATTAGCATGTCAAAGTCCTGTTAAAGGTTTATGCAGCATGGCACCACGGTGGAGATGTGCCAAAGGATTTCAGTGATCCAGTGCCCTCTTACAGTAAAGAAAATTACACTAAAGGAAACATCTCGCTGTGGCCCCATAAGTTGGTCCAAGGCAGAGTTCATTCAAAGCAGAGTTCCACTAGGGACACAATGAAATCTCTTCATTCATACGGTTTTGGCTGGTAGYAGATCTTTGAATCATACTCATTTTTTTAGAGATGAGTCATTGACTAAAACTTGATTCAAGCACCATTTAGAGCAACTCRTCTCTGAATCCCAGCTTTGCAGCATTCCTGTGCAATATTTCTGTGACAACTCAAATCAAAACCTAGATGCTGATCCCTGTTCCATTTCTCTCTGTGTTCCCAGACCTGTCATTCCAGGSAAGCACCCTGATATTAAATCCATCCTCTGTAATTATTAGATGCAGTCTAGGTCATGCTTTTACCATCTGTTTTCTGTAGAAATGATTTGGGGAATGCATCATGTAGACTCTTTGTACCTCCTTTCACTGGTACCGAAAATAAAAGGGATCACAATGAAAAGCACTGCCAAGCGTGGGTTAATCTCAGCCATGCTCAGTGCCCAGTGGTCATGAAGAAGAGCAAACTGAAAGGAGTTACACCTCACACTGCCAGAGCCTGCCTGCCCTCTCCCTGACACTGATCTCATCCAAAATTTGCCAAGGCAGTTATGTTCCCCACTTCTATTTAAAATCAGGGTGGGTAGGTGACTAAAAAGTATCTTTGAGGATCTGGTCCTTGACTCCACTTCCTCACCAGAGCCCTCAGTGGTAAYTCCCCAGCACAACATTCCCCACAGCCGCCAAGGCCAGCTCCAGCCTCCTCCCCCCGGGATGGCGCAGAAGTCGCGGCAAAGGAGATAAAATCCCACAAGTGGGCAAATGCTGTTTCCATCCCCGCTCCTCTTCTAAGGAACAGAGACTAGGGTAGTACCTTGACCGTTAAAAGTAGAGGYCTCATACATGTGTGTCATTGTAAAAGAGTCTGTGGTTTCTAATGGAAATTCCCCATTTTGAGGACAGAAATTTTTACTAAAAGTGATAGAATATTTCATGACAGCAGGCTTTTATAGGTGCTCTCTCATAAAGGCACAATCTGACACCAAAATCCTGGATTTTTTCCCATTCTTGTTGTCACTTATCCCTGTTTAATTTTGAACGCCTCCTAAATYAGAATGGTGGCATTTTATATCTGGGGTGCACAGAGAGCCAGGCTGCAGGAATTGGGCCCTTTTCAGTTATACCTACACGGATACAGAAACGGCCGCACAAACCACTGTGAGGGAAGGCATTTTTGGCGGGAAAATTAATTCTGCAAAACTAGTGGTGTCTTATACATTGAGAAAAAGAGAACCAACAAAAACTGCATTTTGAGGAACTAAAACTAGGATCTGCTAAGCAATAATAAAGAAGAAAAAAAGAGAAGGAAGAGAAAAAACCAACCACAGTGTCTGACCGTAATTTCCTTTTGGAGGATTACCTCTGTGTAAGAAATTAAGCAACTACTTTCAAGTTGATGAAAGTTTTTTTTCTTCAATCAGTACAACATAATTCAGCATTTAGAAACAAAACTGGAAAATACAGACATCTTTTTTTCTTACTTAGTTTCATTAAAATCACTTTATCTACATAGAATACTAGCCAAACCTCAGCCAAAATTCTCTAGGGTACGCTAAACAAAAATCACTGGTTGACCAAAGAGAGGATATTGTTCCCATTTSTTATTGGATTCTTCCCCCACTGTTAAGAATAAGTAATCTTTGGGGTATAAAATGGGCCTTTGTCTCTTGACCAGGTACCTGAATGTACTGAAAATGGAAGAGGGAAATTTCAAGCTCTGAAGTGATACCTAAGCCCAAATGCCATTGATTTTCATTTTTTTATGATAAGAGTAGAGGAAAGGGACAAACCTATTAATTACAAAGATAAAGCAGTGATTTCTGTTTTGGTACCCAGTGTATTCAGTTCACACTCTAGCTCAGCGTTGTTCAACTAAGTACTTGTCTATGCTCTTTGCTGAAAAGTGATGAACTGAATCAAATGCTTTGATACATTCTGAACATCTCAGTGTTCACACAGACAGTGTCACACTGGTGGAAAGGGATGTTCTCTGGCTTGTTGTTAGGATATARAGCAAGAAGTCTACCTCCATACACACATCCCTCCAGTCACCACCCCAGTGTTTTCTTTAGACGATTAAATATGAAGTTTATTAAAATTGGCAGCTACCTCTTACCTTCAGGACTTCTTGTATGTTGAATATACAAGAAATTCTTGTATATTCTGACAGCCCTCCAGACATGTATTTGATGACAGAGGCACACCTTGGCACAAGCCTTGCTGATAGATAGAATGGGCTGTCCATCTAAGCACCTTCTACCCTCYGTTTCCTCATCTTTGTAGCTCAAAACCTGAATGCATTCACTGAAGCTTTATCTGAAAATCTGAATATGCTGTTCTGGGAACAGTGGAACCAACTGTGTGATGTTTCCTGCAGGCTTCTGTCCTTTGTGACCTGATCCACTTCTCTGCAAAGACCTTGATCTCCACSATGATTGAGTGCCATTTCCATCAGGCACACCACAGCTAGCCCAGAACTACGGGCACAGTGACTGAGTGGCCGTGATGCACATGCTGATTAGCCACCCAAGATGATTGTTTAATGACTTTTTCTCAGGGGAAAGAATCTCCACCACCCACTAATTTCCAAAATGCTTGTAGGAAATGCACTGGCTTGGGGAAGAGTTGCTCACTTGCCTGTTGTGACTGAAATTAGTGTAGAGACTAAAAGTTACTGAGGGTGATAGAGGAGTAAAAAACACCTGGGAAAAAAGTGGAGTCACATATGCCTTGCCTGTGAGACTAGGAGCCCAAGATTAAAAGCATACAAAGGATGAAATCCAGTTAAATCTGGTAAAAGTTCTGCATGGCTAAAGATAAAGAATTTGGCACAGGAAAGAAAAAATTAGAGGACAAAGAATTTTGCGTGCGAGAAGTTAGACACCAGTGTCTTAGAGGGGATAGCTGTGGGCTGGGTGTTTCTGAGGAGCTGCCACTGAGGCCCCTCAATCCCATGCAGAATTAGACGCTTTTTGCTAAGGGGTCTYGCAAACTTTCTTGCTAAGGAGGCTCTTAGCCTCCTTAGGAGCTTGAAGGTATACACAGTGGTTGCAACGACTGCAGTGCCATGTGGCCCTTCCAAAGCTCACTTTGAAGGAAGTAGCTCCTCAAAGAGCATGTAGACATTGCGTGACACCATATCCCACTATCTGCCTGATGTTTAAAGCATAGCCTCTGCTGTGACTGTGCTGGAGTCCCCATGTCAGATCCCTTCCCAGAGGTCAGGCAAAGGAAGGGGAGTTCATGCTCAGAAACATTTTTATTACAGAATCTAGATAAAATGGTTAGTTCAGTTACCATATTGAATGGTTATTTCATTGTGACRTTGTCGTATCTCCTCCTGACAATAAACTGCATGCTTAAAATAAGTGAGTATTTGATCTGGCCAGAAGGTGACTGTCGGATTTTGATGTGGTAAGTAGAACTGCAAAGATCTTGAGGGACACAAGTAATGCCCAGAAAATTACATATTTTCCTCACAGATGATGCACTTAAAATGCCTTCATTTGTCAAAGGTTTGCCACTAAGGCTAAAATTAAGGTCTTCTCTTTGCTATGTGGCACATAGGAGACAGAAGAGGCAACAGCTGCCGACCTCTTTACTGGGTTCTCCTGTGTATACCACTTTTCACCAAAAGATATCAAAGCACCTTATGYAGTGCAGTGACCTTTTATTTTTGGCATGTTATTCATGAGAAACTGCGGCAGAAAGAAGGCAAGCTGCCTTTCAGATGTTACGTGGAAAATCAAAGGGCAAAACAAAGCATCTCCTGCAGTTCACACACAAAACCCTGACACAAAGATGCAATTACAGTTTTTTGGTTAGTCTGAAAATTCCCTAACAGGGGGATTACTGAGCGCTGTAGGTTTGATGAGTAAGCCTGTTCAATTGTTCAAGTAACAATTTTTTCCATGCTTGTGACGTTTGTTAGACGATTTTTCCTTTAAGGTCACTGCAGAAATATTATCTGCATTGATTATTCACGTCAGTCTCACAGCTATGACAGGTTTACRTTGCAGCGCACTCTTGTCCAAAGAAAACTGCGGGAATGCTTGGTTCTGGAGGCAAAGAGAAATGTTGCAGGGAGCGGGGACAACCACTGGGACATAACGCAGGCCTCTCAAACTCCTCTTCTAGCACATCTGGGTCTCCTAAAATAGCACAGACAGGAGTCAATTACAGTGATACGTTGTATTTCAGTGCCTGAGTTTAGCAAACGTTTTCACTGAGTATAGCATTGGAGGTGACTCACTTAGAGCTATAATAATTCCAGGGGGTTATGTCTGAAAGRTGATACACTCTGGGGATCTGTGTATAATGCAGTAAGAATAGGCACTTTGCCTTGTTACCTACCAAATGGAACTAGGACCCCCTTGCAAATGTACCAGCATCTTAGGTTTGGCATAACTTAGAGGGTAATGAGTGTTCATTTTTACTCTCTGAATACTAAGTTCAATTAAGTTACACACGGGCAGGATCAGTTCACGGTGTTGCACAAGCAATACTAAGACTCTCTGTAGCAATGTGGTCTTTGGTTTACACAAATGTTATAGCAGTTGCTGGACTGTACATTCTTTGGCTTAGTATTTTTATATCTTATGGTACCTAAAGGTAAGAGGATTCAATCTCTCTTTGAAAAGACCCTTCTTGAGGTACTTCTGGGGTACCTATCATATCTCAACAAGTAACCATGTAACTGATTAATGTATCATCTAGTAAAATGGAGAGCATTTCTTCCCAACTTGTCCTTAGATTGAAGACAGGCATTTCTTTTCAGACCTGAGGAAGGGTTTTGCACCTATATCAGTTGGCCTGGTTAAAGATATATCCTCCCCTCGCAAACTTTCTTGCTAATACTAAATAAGGCAGTTCATGACTGTAAGACCACATGCCGTGACTGTTTTCAGAGAGAAAAATCCTGAAGAAACATACTCATCTGATAAATGGGAGAAAAGGTAAAGCTCATACGAAGCACAAACAAACCTTTAAAAGGAAATGGAAAGGGAGAACAAAATCTTCTGTTCAATCCTCAGCCACCACTGAATGGGGAAATGGACATGGGGGGCATGCAGGTACCTTCTCTGCATACTCCTTACTGTCATCTCTGTGCAGTGACTGCAGATCTGAAAGCAAAGGCAGGGTTCAGGGCAGGCACATATGAGTGGAATAAGCAAGTGCAGCCATAACAGTACCCGGTCTGCATGGCAGCAGCAGTAATTAATGGCCAGCTTTGCAGGGATGCAGGCCTGAACAGAACAGTCTGCCCTTCAAGCTGAGCCCTCTCCAGCAATGAGCTGATATAGCTGAACTCAATCTCAAAAGCATTTTTTCTTCCCCCCACCCCACTCTCGCTACCAGGTGATCCCAGGTTCTGCTTGTTCTGGAGGGTGGGAATTCCTCTCTTATTCCGGACCTGAAAGAGTCACTGTGCTTTTGCAAATGTGGAGGTGAGGCCCTGGCTGCCCTGGTTCCAGGTGGGGCAGCCCCCACTGCCCCCGGTTGTGCCGGTTGGTGCTGGTGCCCGAGGCCAGCTTGCCCTGCCCCACGGCAGCTGAGGCACGGAGCATCTCCACCCTCTGCGTGTTCCCTCCGCGGCAGTAGCGACAGTCCCGTTTGCCCAGAGACATCGTGGTGCCCTGCGGCAGGAGGCAGAGCCCGTGCCATAAGAAGCATTTGCTTTCTGAAATCCTCATAAGGTAGTCCTGCTTTAAAATGGATAGCAATACTGAAGTGGAGTGTTTATATAAAACACTAATACAGCAGCTGTTGCTAGTAGCAACAATATGGCAACCACCAGCTAATATGGAGATGTTTGTTTCAAATTTATCATCTTGATTTTGATAGGTGGCCAAAACTTCGCAGAAGAACATTTTATTTTGCTGTGTGTGGATGTGCATGCACAAGGACAGAGGGCATGACAGCAAGTAATTCTCCCAAAGTACAGGGTCAAATGTGCTCAGGGGAGTTTAACTGCAGCCAGCCGAGTTGTGTGTGGAAAGATTTGCCTTGCCTGACATTGCTTTTGCCTGGAGGATGGAGTCCAGGTGTGTGGTCATCAATGTTTCCATTCATGGTTAATTTAGTGGTGATGAGGATCTGGTTACTGGCAGTTCTGCTTATTACTTAGGAAGCAGGTACAACACAGGAATGACAAACTCACAAGGGCATCACTATGATGAAGAGTTTGGGGATATTCCCACCATACCACTGGGGCTCGGAGGAGGCCAACTGGAGGCGAACGATGGGGAAATTCCAACTACTTCTGGTTGTTCCTCCTGGGCACCTACAGTGACAGTCACGTTCACGGCCATGGGCGCTTGCTATGCCTGGAGCAGCTCCCACTCTACCAGGAGAGTTGTAAGGTCTTGCCACTCCTGAGCCCGGCTTTCTTTTCTAGTTTTTCTATCAAGGGGACACATCATACACAATGAAACCCAAAATTACACTCAGACCAAGTTTTCTTGGTCTTATTCTGGACTGGCTCCTAGGCCATTGGCWGTCTGCAGATCATCTTTTGTGTGAAAGTGAGATGACTTATGCCTGAAAATCACATGCAAGTTAAAATTCAATGTGAAATCCAGGTTACCTCTGGTTTCCACTGATTCTCGTTTTAAGATCTGAGATCGTTTTGATGCTGAAATTCAAAGCAAAATACAAGGTGCAGAAGCAGGAGAAATACAAGCCTACCTCAACCAWAATCGAAAAGAACACATTTGTATTAATCCTGAAAAGCAAAATCAAGATTCACACCTCTCTGGATTCAGTAAGAAACATAGTCTGTCCCTGAGAGCAAACAAACTTCGCAGAAAAGCACCATCTCAGTTTCTGATTTTTGAATGGACAACATAAAGAAGCAAAATAAGTGAGAAACCTGCTGGAGTAACAAAAAAAGTGAGTAGCATCTCACTTCTTTTCAATACTTTTTGAGTACCTTCAACCAGAAATCTTGAAAAGAATATAATTCAGACTTAATTACACACATTCTCTATTATCTTGTTGTTTATTGTAAGCGAGCAAAGATCTAGATCTGCAGCCGCTCATTCAGAAATGATGGGCAACTTCAACTCCCAGACTCCTTTGTGCTGGCCACCTTGGGGAGCCCAAGGAATGTGTGATTCCCAAGCACCACCAAGGTACAATGTCAAGCTGAATTCAGACACRACTGAACACCAGCGCAGACCCTTTGGAAAAATGGTTGACATATGCCCGCCCTTCACAGCTAAAAAACCCCCATTGGAACCATTCGGCTGATGACTGGTAAAAAACTGTAGACCTGGCAACTTAGTCTTGGGGGGAGCACCCATGAAAGAATAAACAAGCCATCCTGCAAAGCAAATGCAACCAAAAGGGTGTCATGGGAAGGGCACAGAATACACCTTGGGCTGTATTTACCATATTATTTTTGATTTGTAACTTTTTCCTGTGCAATAGTAACCCAGTGTGTAGAAGGGTGGTGCGATCTACCCCACATTGCAATCTAACCTTGATAGCTGATTAAGGATAAAAATCAGCAGAGCAGAGCTCGGAAAAGCTGCCAGTGGGTTTCACTTTCTAAAAGTAGGGTTAGCATGAGCCCAGGTCCCACCTGACTAAAACCATAGGAGTTCAGCATCAGCTCGGTTGATGATCTGGGTCTGAACTGTTACAGGTAGGGGGTAGGGACTGGGCTGATTAAARCTCAGGCCGCCCTCTTTTCTGTGATCAAACCGTGAACCGTGCCTATGCAATCTGCAACACACTCTGGAAAGCGTTAGGAAATTAGAGCTGCCTTCAGRAGACAGGTAGAAATGTGACCTGCTCTCAGCAACCCACACACGACCCTGTTCTTTGAGTCTGTGGACAGATCATGCAGAGCTTTCCTTTCCAAAAAAAACCCAACCCAACAACTTTCTGACTTTGGCATAATTGCTTTCCTTATTTTGGTAAAATGTTCCTGTCGTTCCCCGGGAGACCACAATTGTAGCAGTGAAGACAAAACTGGAATACAACCCCTCTTCCACACGGAGAGGCAGCAGTGCAGAACTTGGCTCCTTCTGCTCTATATGGGCTTGAAAGAGTCACTGCTCCAGGCGCGTCCTGCCGTACCCTTCCCACAGCTACGCTCCTGCTGCGCCCTTGCTGGTACAACAGGGCGAAGGCGGGTTTCAGGATTCATTCACACACTCCCTCATTTCTAAGAGCCATCATGTCAAACATTTGTGAAAGTAGTGTTGAAATAAACAAAAGTGAGCTGTGGCTGGGATTTTCCCATTTGTGGTTTGATAAGGAGAGAAGAAAAACAGACGCTTTCCAGCCACAGCAGATTTGTTCTTTTGTTCTTTTGTTTACTATCAGCTCCTGAGTCCTTTCTCCTCCCAACTGATGCTGCCCCATCATTGCTATGGTCCAAGGTCCTTCACTGAGCCACAGTGTAAGAGGAGAGACGAGAAAAGAGGAGAAAATCACAAAACCCACGTTGTACTGTACGCTGTGGTACCAAAAAAAACCATTGTACTCTAATGCATCGTATACCACAATGTATTAGATGGTATTGGTACAAGATCGGTACCAAACTGAGGGGCAGACCATAGCAAAGGCTCTGAGTCTGCAAAGCAGAGCTGGGTGGTAGAGAGGGAGTCAGTCTCTTCAGGGAGAGAAGCTGCTCATGTACAGGACCTTCATTTGTAAACATCCCATACGGCAAGCCTTTTCTGTTAATATTCATGTGGAGGCTGGCTTTGGGAGCTACATCTATGTTACCCTTTACACACTGGTGGAGGAAGCTGTGAAGTTGCTCTGGCTGGCAGGTGTGAGGGCAGCTCACGCTGTGCTGGTCCTCCTGTCTTCACCCACCTGGCACCACAGCTCTTCTGACCTCGGGACCCTGCACGCAGCTCTGCAGGGCTCGACAGGAGCCAGCACATGCTCGCGTACTGCTTTTCACAAATACAGCCAAGCTTTGTTCTGTGCGACCGTACAATTACTCCACCAAACCATAGCTTTTTAGGATGTCTGATATTCAGATGGCACATGCTTGTTCGTAATGAAATAAACTATGTTAAAGTCATTTTGGCATAAATTAAGTTTTTGTGATACACATCACACAAGAGCTATAAAAAATGAATGCTATCACGAAGGTAAAAAAGCCCCCCCAGATTGCTTTCTATATGGGCAGGCAGGCCGATACACATACCTTGCACATACAATGGCCATTATCTCCCCATAACTGTTAATAGATGGGAACTAATTAGATAGAGATACAGCAGTATGTGTCAACAGACAGTCTGGTGACGTGCTATCAATACATCACCCATTACTGTATCTTTTCCTCCTGGGAAGTTCAAARCATTATGCCCTGTGTACAGCTGTGCCCTATTTGTAATCTAAGCTTCTGGCCTGGCTAATCACCACCCATTAAACTCCCATTCTCCAGATCAAACCCCGTGTCTTAATCATGCAACAGACTGAGCTCAGAAATACATCTGCGTACAGTGCTTCAAGTGAGGGCAAGGCAGAACTGAATCACGTAGGTCCCCTAAGCCTCCGAGGTACTTAACAGACAGATATGTTTAGATACACATTTAAAAGACGTACTGAAAAATAGATGCCCCTTGTCCCAGAAATTCTGCTGGGACTATCAGCAGGGGTGTTGCAGCTGCCAGCGAGCCTCAGAAGAAATTCTCAGGAGAAAACGATGCAGGGTGACAATATTTCTGCAAAAATGTGCATCGACCATGGAATTTAGTAGGGAAATGACAGATGTCGCAGGACTGGTAATTAACAAAAAATCAAGTTACAGCAGTGAGTAAAAGATCAGTGCTAAAAGCACAGGCCTGCAGGGTAATTAATTTAGATTCCGGTAATTTTCAGCCCTAAAAATGTCTACAGACCGGTGTCTCTACAGGAGCATGGAAATAACGGGCCTCAGGAGGACTTGAAAGGTCATCTACGCCCTCTTCCCCTGCAAATGTAGGGCAGCTCTCCTTTTGCCCTTCTGGACACATCTCTGTCTAACCAAAAGTGAATTTTGCACCTTGGATTTCTGCCGGAGTCGAGCTGAGACCGCCTGTCTCTGTCGCGTGACAACCTGGGGTGAATACTACACGGGCCAGGACTGATGCGGTTACACAAAGAATGGCTTTCAGGGTGAATTCAGCAGCGGATGTAGCTGTAACGTGCATCTGCAAAGAGCTGTGCTACGACACAGCCTCATCCCCTGCACACGTGAGACGGAGCATCCACTGGGGGAAGCAGGAGAGAGACCACAGCTTTACAAGCGTGCTTTCCACCTAAATCCACCGCTGAAATATTCCCAGCCCTTTGACTCTCAGCCTTAGGCCCTCTTTTTCACTAGATCAAAAGACTGGTACCCAGAATACCGGGTTGTAATTTGCCTCTATCAGTGAATCAGTAGAGCTAATATCATGCGTTTAACATCAAACGTTGATGAACGTTTTCATAATGGCCTGGCAGAGCGAGTACTGTTGTCCTTATGTTCCTGATGTGCCCAGGGAGTCAGCAACAGATCCTGAAGAGGTACAGGGAGAGCAGAGGCAGATTTTCCCTGGATTTTTTGATTTCTTCAGTTGAATTAGACTTTATTACTTGGACACATAATTTTTACTAAGACATATTTTAAGCAAGACTTTTTATTACATATTGTCGTACATTACTAGATTATTACATAACATCATTTCTTCTATAGAAGTCCAATGCTTACATTCTCAAGAATTAGTTGGCACCGGCAAAGTGTGTGTGTACATCTGCTTGCAGACAGTAAACTGTTGCCACTATTTTTTCAAAAAAATATACAAAACCATTTCTCTGAATCTTGGCTATTCCACTCCCCCATCTTTTTAACTATTCTTAGTGGAACTTGATCTGGTGGTGCATCTTTAAACTGCAAAATCTAAGGTGTCTGAGCAGTCAAAGGACAGACTGTAYCCAGTGCCCTTTAACGGTAAGGAGAAGCTGCCCACACTGCAGCCCCATCTGCACATCCCACCTGACGCTGGTGATGCTAGATGGAACCTTTACCTGGCAAGTGTCTCATCTTTTCCATCCATAACAGCTACAAGGGCTTATTTTTTTTCTTTAAGGGAAAAAAAAGTAGCTCCTCTAAAAGGAAAGAGGAAGCCAGAAATTTCGTAGCGTCTCAGTCCTGCCCCATGATGCTTCTTCCTGTCCGTGAATTTCCACCTGCCCCTTCAGCCTATATAAGGCAGCACACATGGGGTAGAACTGTTTAGTCGCCTGCCTCCGTCCAAAGGATTAGTAGCAGTGGGGAGTGATGCTGTTTCTCCTTTCCTCTGCAGTTCGCGGGAGGTGAAGGAGCTCTGGCTGGACTCACTCCTTGGGTAAGTACTCCTGGGATTAAGTCTGTGGTGTCGTGGTTGAAGTCAGTGGAGTGCTCCAGACGCAGCTGTACAGAGATGTACAAAAATATAGACAGGGGGAGAGGTGCGCCCACTGCTAAATGTAGCTCATGGGCAGAGCTGACTGACTTGCTTAGCCTTGTGTTTGCAGATTAACAACAATCTCCTGTAGCTGTCATCACTTGCTCATTTTTTGCATGGATTAAAAATGGAAGGCTGCTTTTTTTCTGTTTTAATCAAAAGGCAGAGCAGCAGGCCTGAGTGCCTTCCAGAGAAGGGCTTTATGATTGCCTTGTGTGGGATATCTTGCTGGTTCAGGATCATACTTAAATGCTAGACTGGCTTGCAGGGGAGAAAGACAAGAAGGGTGCAGTTTTACAAAGCTCTTTCTTTGTCCATTCCCTGTTCAATAAACAGGCAAACAAAAGGACCAAAGGAAACCAGAGTGTCCAGAGCTCCCCCGATCAAACTCCTAATGAAAGTGTTAAGCAGCTGTAATACTGTGAGTGTCTTTATTGTTTCAGCTCTGTCAACGGAGTGATTTTGAAAAGCTCTGATTTCTAAACCATAGCATTCAGTTACTCACATAGTGTCTTTGTTTTCTTGCCTAGTCAAAGACACTAAATGCTGGGAACATGGAGAGTCTGACTGAGTGCCAGTTGGAGGTAAGCAGCCGCTACATTTCCCCCCCCCCTCCCCGATCCTTGTTGGTACTGATGTGAGATATCTTAGCAAAGTGGGGGTGGTCCCTGTAGGAGCTGCCCGCTGCCTACCATTACCCACGAGCGGGCAGAGCCGTTTGAAGGCAACTCCGTGCGGCACCGTGCAGAAGGAGCTGGACATTGCTGTGAGCAGCCAGTGCGTTCCCCAGGCTGCTGCGGAGCTTTGCTCAGGAATCTGGCAGGCTCGGAAGCCATTAAGACTCCCCGGAGAAGTTTGGGAGGAAATCTCCAGTGCCAGGGGAGGACACAGAAGGGCAGGCTGTGTCTGGCTGTGGCTTCTCTGGATCAAAAGAGCAGCCTGAAAAAGCATGGGGTTGTGACCTGCCGGGCAGGTCTGGGGTGGCTGGCTGCGGGGTTTACCACAAACCCCTCTATTGGGCAGCGAGGCAGTGTCACTCCTGGAGCCAGGCACCTCTTCAGCAGGTGTTCGGTTTTCTCTTGTTATACCCCGGAGCCTCCCACAGATTTCTGAGAAGCTGCAGCAACTCGTTGGTGGCTCTCACTGCGGGTGGCAGCTCTGTAACTCCAACACGCTTCTTGCAGGCTGATGTCAAAAAATGCCCCCCTCTGGTTCCAGCAGATACTGAAGAYGGACTTTGCCACTCCACTGGTGAGTTTTAAAAACAAACTGAGGAACTGCCTTCTTATATAACGCTTGCAAGCTGGCGCTTCTGCAAAACCACCCGAAACTGCCCACTTCACCTCCCTGAGAGCAATCCACAGGAGATGGCTTAACCTCTGGAGTGCCACTCACTTGAAAATGACCTCTTTCCCTTACGCCCAGTGGCAGAGGTGACAGTGCTGAGTGCCAGAGGTCTTGTATCCCTGGTCCCTGGTCCTCAGAGCCACGTTTCATTGTGTTCTTTGGCAGCGATGGGAAGTAAATGTGCTCCTTTCTCACCCGAGCGTCACCACTGAGGTGTGGCACTGCAAGCGAGTACAGCTACCAGCGGTTGCACGCCAGAGCAAATAAACCTTCTTGGCAGCAGCAACAGCACTTGTTTTCCCTCAGCATGCAAAACCTCGGCACGTGTAAACAGCCCAGAGGAGACCATTAGCAGGGCAGGGTTGGATTTGGAGCACGCCAGCATATCAGACCATTTTTCAGGAGTATCAGAAGCGAACATTTTATATGACATGATAATGTTAGGTGACTCTCTCATAGCTTTTAACCCCTCCCAACCAAGGACTTGTGCTAAGCCACAAATACACATCCTGAGAACTTCTCATCTCTGTAAGACAACTTCATTTTGCAGTTTGCAGTAGAAGGCAAGTCCTTTATAGGAAATTTGCAGAAGGCAACTCCTTTGCAGAAGGCAAAAGGATCCTTCTCTGACTGTTTCTGAAAGRGAAAAAAAGCCACACCTCATCCCAATACAACCATCRTCTCCAAATTCCTAGCATGCCCTCCCCTTTAAGATGCAGATGCAAAACCCATGCTAAGAGATTTCTGACCCTGAAGCCGATGAGGCCCTACTGTGATGCTCCCATCCTCTGGAGCAAGTATCACCTTCCACTGGCTGGCTGGCAGGGGGCAAGCACTAGCTCTAGCAGGACCACTATCATTAGAGCTGGCTCCGAAGCTGGCAGAGCTGGAGCCATGTGTTTTCATTTCAGCCTGTGAAAGAGGCTGAAAAGCAGAAGCCCCTAGTTCCACTCTTGCCCTAAAGCTGGGGCACAGTCAGACCGCGTAGTGAAAATTGTTGTCATTGCCAGCTGCCCAAGTGACATATCTGCCTTAGATAGTTATCAGAGAAACCGCTGCAATATCAGAAACCTCTATAAATGCTGTTATTTCTGTGCCTTGTATGTTCCCACTCTCTAAGAAGAAATGGTGACTAGAATGTAAAAAAACAAACCCCAAAAACAGGAAAGGTGGTGTCCTTAGAGGGATAGTCACAGGTTTACAGTTTAGGCGGTTGTTTCCTTAGTAACCACTTAGTTGTCTTTCAGTTTCTCCCCGTTTAGTTTGAGTTGTTTCAACATACATCTCACCGCACACAGGTGAATGGCCGCATAGTGTGCTCTGTTTTTTAAAAAATTGATTTTTTGCTTTACTTTTGCTTGCAGCAGATAGAACAAAGAAAAGAAAGAAGGTGATATCACAGTCATTTACTCTGAGACGAAGCTCTACCAATGGGAATTCCCCAGGGCAGCTGGACTCAGGTGCCAAAATCGCTCTGTTTGGCCAGCCTCTGGCAATTATCTGTGGGGAAGATGACACACTGCCCCAGCCGGTCCAGGTAAGCAAGCCTGGCCATACAGTTATCATACCTCTGGCTTCCAGTGCTTGTGACGCAGCACCCAGGTACTTGTGCTGCAGCACCCAGGAGATGAGTGATTTTGGTGTTTCCCCCTCCACACACACTTCTGATAAGCTCAGATGCAGAAAGGGTCAGGTCTGCGGATTTCGTCCAGCCCACCCAACTGTCACTGGAAGTAACTTTGAGTGGAGACAACCCAGGACCAGGAATAAAAGATCTGCTCCTTAGTATAAACATCTGTCATTCTACAGAAGTCATTTAAATGAATCTTTCAGCAGCATAAACTTCCAAGCATTTCTGGTTTTCCCTGAAACAAGTGTTCAGCTATGGACTGCCACCGACAAATACCTAAACACTATCTTCTGGATAAAAATGGTCTTGTGACAGTTCTCCCACTGAGCTGGCTTTTCCAATAGACAGGCTTTTGTCTCTTCTAAGCAATATTTGCCTGACTTGGGAGGGAGGGGATTTGAGCCAAGACTTAAGCCATCCCTTGTTTCCTTCTGGAAGGAAGTAGGGATGACTCCACTGAAGTTAGTGGAATTCACCACTCCAAAAAGAGGGTGGATTGGGGGAAAATCAGGTTATTGCCCCTGTAATCTGCCTGGAGCAAGAACTAGGTACTGACCTAATTAGAGCACAGTGTACCTTCAGACAATTTTTATTCTGTTTCTAAAGAAATGTTCACTTGGAAAATGACCTTCCTTCACCCAAGTAACTGTTCTCCCATTCCTGTTTGTTTTTTTCCCCTGCAGGATCTCCTAGCTATATTGTATATGAAAGGACCTTCCACTGAAGGGATATTCAGAAAAGCTGCCAATGAGAAAGCACGAAAGGAGTTGAAGGAGGACCTAAACAAAGGCGGGAATGTTGATTTGAAAAGCAAATCTGTGCACCTGCTGGCAGTGGTCTTGAAGGTGAGCTCCTCTGACCTGCAGCAGTGGGAGGGCATTGCTAACCTGCATGGGACCACTTCAGTGCCAGAGCTGACATAGGTGGGACTCCAAACTAAAGCCAGAGCGAAGCCAAGCTAAATGTTTCAGGCTTAGGAAAGTTTGGCATTTTCCTTTTCCACCTGATATTCAGTCCCACTTGTGCTGCTGATTTCCTGCATGCCCACAGGAAACTCACTTTGTCCTCCCCAGGGAGGAATACTGAGATCTATGGGTGAACAAAAAGCAGCTAAGAGCTGGGTCCCGTTTTACTACACSAAAGAAAGTGTACTTGGCATCTACTTGTGGACCCCACTGCTCTGCCAGTGCTGATAGGTAGCTCAAGCCAGCCTGCCTCGTAGTGAGCCCATGTCACAGTGATGCTCCCTCTGTGCTCAAGGGTAGTGTCCAAAGCCTCATGTAAATCTCTTGGCCTTGCAGGACTTCCTCCGAAATATTCCCTCCAAACTCCTGTCAGCTGACCTCTATGAGAAGTGGATGCAAGCTCTGGAGAAGCCAACCACACAGGAAAAAATTGAAGAATTGAAAGAGTAAGTTTTGCAACCAGGGAGTTTTGCAATCACTCCAATGTGATGGAGTGGCTGGTAGAGGCCAGTGACGTCTCCCAAAATTGAGAGTCTCATTTAAAAGCCTGTCATTTATATCAGCTTGCTATTGCTCCATGGGGTTGGGTCTAGAGGGCTCTAGCAGCAGCAGTACTTCCTGCAGGTATCGGAGGTTGCCCTACGGAACGACTAGCGTAGGAAGAGGAGAGGCTGCAGTGTCTCAGCTAACGCAGTCACCRTGCTGTGGGACAGGCACTGACAGGGAGCCTTCACATCTGCTGGCGGTGAAGTCGGGCACGTGGAGACCACCGCCGTGTTTTGCTCTTTAGAAAGA